>MU224621.1:151373-211741 GCA_018584345.1 Thuja plicata
GGCTGAACTTTCCATTTCAACAGAATTACCAGCTCTGGACTTAGCCACTCAGTATGCCCTGTTTGATAAAGAGGATCCCCTACAGATCAGGTATGCTCAATTGATGGAATTGGAAGAAATCAGAGACGAATCTATGAAAGATATGGAATTCCATCAGAATCAAACCAAAAGGAGCTTTGAAAAAAGAGTCAGGGGAAAGAACTTCAAGGTTGGAGATGTAGTTCTCAAATGGGATGAGTTCAGGTCCAAACCTAGGAGGCACACAAAATTTGATTCTTTTTGGGGTGGACCATTTGTTATAACAGAGTGCAGAGGATCTAGTGCATTCCAGCTTTCAACTCTTAACGGAGATTCCCTGCCAATCTCAGTGAATGATTTCCACTTGAAGCCTTGCTTTGAGGTTAGTCCCTCTCTGTAGGTCCTTGTTTTTCTTGTAAGAAGTCCCTTGTTTTTCCCTTTCCCTGCTTTCTAGTGTAGTTTCCATGTTTTCCAAGAAGTGCACATGCACAGTTTTGCCTTGTCAAGTTCTGTACTCAAGAAATGACTCCATGCCCAATGGATAGTTTGATGTCATATAGGCTACTGGTTTTCATGTCTAGCAGGATGACATCCCGCAGAAGTCACCAAAATGTTGCCCAAATTTTCCATCCACTGTCATGCTTTCAGGTTTTCCAGTCTACACTTAGCCAAATTTGCAAAAAAAACCCTAAAAACCCTAGGTCTTCCATTTATTAAACAATGAAATATACCCTAAGTCTTGGCACATTATATTTTGCAGTTACCTTTTTCAAGTCACTTATGGCATGTGTTTTAAGTCAAATCGCTTTGTCGCGAGACCCCGACCGAATATTCCTTGTCTCTCCCCGACTTTGCATTTCTTTGTGTCGTCTGGTCTCGTAACAAAAAAACATATTCCTTCTGCATTCCGAGACTTAGCGATCTATTTATAGTTGGGTAGTCGCAGAATGACCATGTTATAAGCCTTTGTAAAGATGGGACCCACTGCTTAGTCAGGTGATCACATGAAGTTTTCAACGGTTAAGAAGATGTCTTCCGACTTCGCGATTACCTTAGGTCGCTTTGTCGCCAAATCAGTCACAGTTAGCGGTTCAGCAAAGCCTTCAGTCAAGTGATCGTGAGAGGATCCTGACAGCTAAGGAAAGGTTCTCAGACTCAGCATCTACTTCATGTCGCCTGATCGCTAGAAGAATATAAAAGCATTCAGCAACAACGAGACTAAGGGTGTTTTCCTTTAAGTCGCGAAGTCTGGAAAAGATTTAAGGGTATGCCTAAATGTCTAGCAATTAAAAGACAGCCGTCAGATGAAAAGATCAAAAGATCCAACAAAGGTCACGAAGTCTGGGAAGAAAAGTGCCCTACGGAGAAAGTCCTCCCGACTTGGCGATAGGGGGTTGTCGGGATGTCGCCAGATGCAGAAAGGGGACACCTACTGACTGTTACAAAAAGGTCAAAGGCTCAGGACATGGATCTCCCAACTTGGAGACTAGGCATTGTCATGTAGTCTTGAAATGGAAAATAAGCATTCAGCGACAAAGAGACAACCGTAATAGCTAAGCAAAGCAGTCAGATGCAAAGTCACAGAAAGAATGGTGAGTTAAGGTTAACTCCTCACGACTTTGATTTTATTTGTGTCGCCTAGTCACCAGATCGTGACTCAGGTTGCCAGAGGTTAAAAGGCACATTGTCGCCAGGTCATGGGATGGAACTCTGGTTAATGACTGATGCCCGTGACAAAGAGACTTAGGGCAGTCACACAGTCGCTGGATCCTAAAATTTTAAAAAGTGGCGGTAGTTTTCTGATGTGACAGGGTGGATCGCTGGCAGCTAATCAGAGCCTTGCATTGTGATCACGGTGTAGAAGGAGTTGCTGGGATGTAAGACAGATAATGAATATAGTTACTTTGCTTTTTTTACAGTGTTCCATAATTGATCAAAGGGTTCCAATTGTAGAAAATTGTGCACTGAGCAGTCTCCTGATCCCTAATTAGATTTTTTTCAATATCGGTAAAAAGAAAGGGAGATTCAAGGTGCAAGTGCAGAATACTCAGAGCTTCAAGTGGTCATCAGATGATGAAGTAAAGGCTTGGGAGGTGATGACTACAAACAAGTGCAAAGAAGCCTGTAGAAGAAGAAGCCTTGAGCGATGAATAACGTGAACACTTGGCTATGCACTGTTCAAAGACAAGAGGGACAGTTATTACAAAAGGAGTGTAGGTGAATAGGTGTGCACAGCTATGCACATTCAACATAAATGCAATCAACTGTCATCTACAAAATCGGATTGCAATCTCCAAATCAGGGGGAGAACCAGAAATATATGTTAATATCTATTTGACTTGGTCATTTTCACCGCTTCTTCTCTCTCTGTTTCATCTCTCTTGTAACTTTAGGGTTAGGTTTCTAGTGCCATCTGAAGCTTGTTGCATCCTTAAGGGATTCCAAGATGGTCATAACCATATATATAGCCTAAGAGTTGTAATTTGGGCCCAGTTCTGATTTGATGCAGGAAGACGTGCTTTATGACAATTTCTTTGTCCTTGGTGTATTTTTTGTGCATGAGTCTGTAGCTAATTGTGAGAAATAATATGCAGAGCTTTAAGTTCTTGGAACCAATTTCTTGAATTGTGATAGCCTTGTCTCTTTTCTACTTGTTTGTATGTGTTTTAGATGGTTTATGGGTTAACCGTGAATGATTTTTATTCCTCTTAATCATGTCCCTTTATAGCATCTACTTGCAGAGGAGTATGTTTGCTTGCAGGTTGTAACTCGTGTCTTAGTCTGAGCTGTTAACGTTGAAGTCTTTCCTCTTAACTGGTTTAATCATGACCTTGTTATGAAATATTTATGCATGCCTATACAAGAGATTTGTGTTTTACCTCCAGTTCAAGTTAATTGACCCGGGGCTTTATCCTATGTGTGTTATGTTTTCATGTCAAATTTGGTGCATCACCTAGTAGGTAGTTTTCTTTTAGTTATTTCCCTTTCCATGCAATCCTTCTACCCCTTTTCCCCTCAAGCTTACTTTGTTGTTTAAGAGCAAGCTAAGGTGATTATCCAAAAGGAACCAGCCTAGAATCTAGAGGTCTCATCTCAGTTAGCCGAGGTCCCACAACCTAGAGATGATTCCCTTGTTATACTGGATTATCAAGACCAAGAGAGCTTGAGATCAGAGGCGCAAATTCAGTGTATAACAGTTCTATCATTGGCCCAAGTTTCCTAGAGATGTTAGAAGGTATTTTGAATAATGTGTTGTGTGTATCAAAATAAAAAGGGGGAGCTAGTAATGCAAGTTTATACCAACCTTTCCCCATTCCCAATAGACCATGGGAGTGCATTAGCATGGATTTCATAGTAGGGATTCTTAAGACTAAGACATGATTGGATATTATCTATGTGGTGGTAGATAGGTTTAGAAAAATAAGTCATTTTATCCCTTGTAAGACTACCCATGATGCAAGTTATATATCTCATCTCTTTTTCAAGGAAGCAGTGAGGATACATGGACTTCCCCTAATCATTGTGTGAGATAGGGATGTAAAGTTAATGGGTAATTTTTGGAAGACTCTAATGAGTAGAATTGGTACTAACTTGTCTTTTGGATCAGCTTACCATTCACAAATAGATGGTAAAATTGAGGTGATTAATAGGATGTTGGGTAACTTACTTAGATACCTAACCAAAGAGTATGGGTAGACATGGGATCTAGTTATACCACAAGCTGAGTATACCTATAATGACAGTGTTAACCAGGCCACTGGTAGAACTCCTTTTGAGATAGTATATGGGATGCACCCAAGGGGAGACTTATAGATCTAGGAGCCATGGAGTATAGGAGTGATCATGCAGAATATTTCTCCCAGACAATGAAGGAGATTCAAGGGCAACTCAAGAAGACTATTACAAAGGCTACTCAGAAATTGAAAGCCAAGGTGGATGAGAAAAGAAAATATGTTCAATTTTATGTGGGAGAATATGTCATGGTTCATCAGAACAAATCCAGATTCCAGAAAGGAATGCCTACAAAGTTGCAGATGAAAAGAGTGGGACCATGCAAGATACTAGCTAAGTATGGGAAAATTTCCTATAAGGTGGAACTTCTTTCAGATTTGGGCATCTCACCAGTGTTTAATGTAGTAGACTTAGAGAATTTCAAGGGACCGTTGTCTGAAGGAAACCATATTAGTTAAGAGATCCTAGAAGATGTGAGTAAAATAGTTTTACCTCCAAAATATAAGCCTCAAGCAGAAAACATTTTAGAGCCCAAAGTGAAGAAGATAACCAGACACAAGGTGTATATAGAGAAAGTTTTATAGTGGAAGGATCACCCTAAATTTGAAACTAAATGGGTGGAGGAAATAAATTTCAAGAATCTTGGCATTGATATCTCTTTGATATCCCCTCATGTTCCTTAATCTTTGCGCAGAGAAAGAGAATAGTGCAGTAGCACCCATGGGTTGGTATAATCAATCAAATGAAATTTTGTTGTGTAAATCCCTATGTCAAATTTTGCTTTTTTATAAGTTCATGTTGAGCATAGTGTTAGAATACAATAGGGACTAGAATCTAGTTAAGTCTTAAGTCATTAGAAAGTTGCAATTAGGGGCTAAAATGTTGTAAAGCCTCCTGATTGGTTAGAAGAAATGGTGATGTCATCATTATCTCATTAGGGCTTGGAGATGCTTAAAATATTTTTTGACCCAAGATATAATTCTAGGATGAGGTTAGATTAGTTCTTAATCTCATTTGCACTAAGTTGTGAAAAAATGCAAAAAGATGTTAAAAGTTGCTTAGCAAATTTTGCAACATTTAAAAGTTTCTCGGACAACATTGTCCAATTTTCCAAGAATGATGGAGAAGTTACCTAAGAGGAAATGAAAGGCATGGTTGACCTATTTAAGACATATGAGGACCTAATCCCAAGGTTAGACACCTATTGTGCGGATTGTGATTTTGGGAAAATATAGAGAAGTGTTGTTTTGTGTGCATTAAGTTAGTTATTGAGTAACAGTTGATTATAGATGAATTGAATTAAGCACTGTATCTCATGCATGGCTTATATTATTTTTTTTATTTCTTTTTCTGCCATTGGTTTTGAATTTTGAAGTTATTTATTTAGTTTTCTATAAATATTCTTGTTTTGCACTATCACTGGTTCAAACTAGGCAATTCGTAATGATGGAGACCTAGCTCACTATCCCATTGTTAAATATATATAGCCTCTTATCCATAGTGAGTAGACTTGGTGTACATAACATGTATAGGATCTTTGGCCCTCAATTGTAGAGGAAGAAATTTTAAGGTCTTTCCCTAGGCAAGCCAATGGTGAGCCCTCTTAGGGAGGAAACTATTATAGAGTGCATAACTTGCAGAGGTGTGAACCAAAGACCCATTCAGCTATTGGGAGGTGATGTTGGGATTATTACAAAGACTTGGTAAAGAGGAGAAGTTTGTGTCAATCAAAATTATATCTGAAAATTATAGACAATCCAAGACACCAGTGAAGACCTAAAACCCACCTTAAACCACACATTTTGGGTTAGGGAACTATACAGAAAGTTGGGACCCTTAGACCCCAAAAAAATTGGAGAAGTTGGAAAATTAACCTAGAAACCAGAGAAAATTTGTAGGGTCACTTTGGGAAGAAGTGATGAAAATCCCTATTTTCTCATAATAAGAGACCTAATAGGGCTGCTAGCCATTAGGTATATTTTGAATCTAACTTCAGAAATCAACTACGAAGATGAATCAAGAGGGACTCCTAAAACCTCTAGTTGGTCAAATTGAAATGTACGAGAACACCTCCTCACCTCTACAAGTATAATTTACAAGATTGGGGTGAAAAGTATTTGAATGAGTTCAAGGGCTAAAGAGTAGGAAGCTAGTAAGAACCAATTAGAAGCCATGGCTTGGTAATTATTTATTGGTAGTTGGGTTGGTTAAGGAGACTAGAAGATAGATAACATTGAAGTGATCTTATAGGTCATAAGGTGTGCAAATAAGGCACCTTGAATTCTATTGAAAGACTAGGAGCATGAGCTTGTGATTGGCTCATCCAACCTCCCTATCATATTGTCTCAGAAGAGTTGAAGATAAGTATGTATCATGCATGGCCATATAATTGTAGAAGATGGGAATGTATATTATATAGTATTATAGTGGAAGACAATTATGTATCATGTGCTTATGAGTAGATGATATTTTATAGTTATCATGTATTATACGAGATTATATATGGAAGTGTACTTGGTATGGATGTCTATTGTTGATTTATAGTTGCACTATTATCCTTAATATTTTATTCTCTTCTTATGGATCTGGTATTGGGACATGTGTATAATGTTCTTGGTCCGTCTTTCTCCTAGATAAATTCTTCTTTTATATTTAGGTTCAGGTGCTATATTTATTAATTATTGAAATATTAGATTTAGGTTGACATCTTATATTTAATACTTATATCTTATCTAGATGGGTTCATGCTATATGGGACCTATATATTTAAAGATGGTCACTTATCCATTTGGGTAATACATTTGAATTATTTTGACATTAACTCATTTGCATTTTTCTAATGTCTTGACCGACATGGAACTCATTTATAATATCTTTTAGTTTGGATGACCTTGTTGTAGTCTCAAATGATCTATCATGTACATAAGGATTTTTCGTGCATTAAAAAAATGTAAGTGTGATTTGTGAAATAAGTGAAGTGTGAAAATGAGTTCAACAAGAAACAAAGTAGAGTTTAGTGATAATGGAAGAGAAGGAAAGGGTGTAATAGTTTTCTACTAGCGTACAAAGTCTTATGCATATCAACTGGATTATGAGGATAATATATTTTCATCTACTTTGAAGAGTTGTAACTACTTTAAGATAGTTAGTCTCAGGTACATGAAGATTATTACTTTATATTGCTACTTAGGTAGTGAGCCTCTTTATTCAAGTCTAAAGAAATGAGTTCATGGTTGTACTTTAAGGCGATGAGCCTTCTTTATCCACATTCATTGTTGTATTGATAGTGAGACTCTTATTGGTATTATGGACCAATGAGAACCTTATCTTTTGTAATTACATTATATACTTTAGTGAATTATCTTTGTGGCTAAGTGGGCACAATGGTTTTTTCTAGATTGGATTCCCATGTATAAATATTGGTGTTCATGTATTGCTGGTTATATTCTTTATTTGCACATTGTTAGTTGAAATGGTTACTAAATTTATTTGTTGAGTATTTATTGTATCTTGATTCAACCCCATCCCCCCTCACCAAAGCATCTAAACTGTATTTATCAGCCACTTAGAAATATGTTATAATGTGAGGACCAAGTAATCCTCCACCCTTGACCTCCATCAAGTAATTTTAAACCTCCACACATTTCATCCTCCAAGATATATATTCATAACTTAGCCATTTTCAAGTAAGTCCCACTGCTTTCTCATTTGAGCACCATTACGTTTCATATTTTTTGAGAGAACACATTTCCAAATTGATCGTTCTGAAAGTATATACATATTAAGGAGTCAATAGAGTGAGCATCTGATATATTTTTTGATTGTTTGATATTTTTTTGCCTTATTGTTATTTAGTTTTATGATTTTGATTTTTTTTTATTACTCATTTCACCCCTTTAGAAATTATTATTTGTACATACATTTTATTAATGCTCATTGGGGTCCACATCATCATATTGGACAAACAAATTCAGTAGTTTTTGTTGATTAAAGTTTGTAGGTCAAAGTTAGGAAGAATTTCTTATGCACTAAACGACATAGACTTTGGCAAATTTTCTCATAAGAAGTCAAGCACAGGATTAAAATAATTTGTTATAATTTCTCTATAGAATACAAGAATCTTAGGTATTTTGGTGAACTCCTCCCTTCATATTATTTAGTGGGTTCACCATAGATCTAGAATAATCATTTGTACTTTATAAATCCTACCATTTTTTGGTGGATTTTTCATTGTTGTTTTTGATAGATAAAGCAACAAGAGGGTGCTGGCCCATGGAATAGAGGACTAGTAGCACATTAATAGCATATTAATGGAACTAGTCTAAGAAGGTATTTCATTATTGTTACACCCATGGATTTTATGATCTTTTAAAGGGATCACTAGATACATTACCATAAAATAACATTAAACTGTAATGTTATAAGAAAAGATAATTCAATAAAAGTAAACTCCCTGATTTACTATTTTTTTTAGGAAATGAAAAATAAACCTAAAAAATTCAAAAAATATATTAATTATTATTCAATTCTTTTAAAAAAAAAAGTATAGGCGTACAATTCATCCTATTTCACACATTTCATCAATATACATCATCTTTAAATTCTCAACAGAAATGTTACTTTTATGCCCTTGAAGTTTTACAATTTTGGTGTTGTTAACCTTTTCCTTTGTAAAATGGTGATAGTTTATTGTGCTTTTACCCTATGAAGATTTACGCTATTTAATATATATTTCCTATTTAAGCATATGTTTATATATTTTGTAATTTATTAAAAGATCAAATTTCTAAAATATTCTCTAAAATGTATTCATGTAGGAAGCATTTTTAGCTATCCAACTTTCTTTATTAAATGATAATTTTTAATATTTAATCTTAATTTCACTATTTTATAACAAGATAAAAAAACAAGAAATGTGAATAGTTATTTAAGATAGAAAATTGTCAAGATTAAAAATAAAAATTCATTTCAAATATAATACGACAACAAAAACATTCACATTACATATAGCTTGACTACACCTCTCTAATGATAGTGTAATTATACAACCCAACTATCACAATGCTCAATACACTCATTTGACATCAAATAATGGTTCTTATCTATCTTTGGAATCAACTACACATTAAAACCCCGTCACAAATCCTATTGCTATCACAAATCCTATTGCTATATTTTGAAATCCTTAACACTACAAGAAGCCAGAGCTTTAGACATGCCATTGTTTTATTTGCACACATCGTGTAGACAAGATTTGTTTGTCCAAAGAGTGGTTTGTCCAAATACTGGACATATTCCAGCAATGCATTTATACACCATGATCGCGAGTTAAATTTGTGCAACATAATTTGTTATGCATTTTCTATCACTATTCAGCTTAATTAGATCAAAGTTCCTCTATGGAGTTCGACCGAGATGGTTGAACTTCTTCATCTCGTTCAATTCAAGCCTTTCATCGAATATGCTCTAGTACTCTCGTAAACTACAACACGGCCTTTTGCGCACACTAGGCGCCAAACAAGGCAAACAATCGACGCTATTGCAAGCGACGTGGAAAGCAATGTAGTTTCGAATATGCTCTATTGCTCTTCGTAAACTACAACACGGACTTTTTCGCACACTAGGCTCCAAACATGGCAAACAATCGCCGTGGAGACCAATGTGGTTTCGATGCTGTCAAAGACTTTCATTGTTATTATACGTATCAAACGACTTCAGCGACGTTCACCACAATGGCATGCGTTGGGCTAGCCACCCGCTTCCAGCTTTGTGGCCATTAATGGAGGAGTCAAAACTATAAATGGCCCTGCCCACGTACTACATTCTATCCATGCAAAATACTTTCTTTTCATTGAAGAAAGTATTGTAGACAGAGCTCAATGGCACCCAAATATATGGTTTCTCTCATAACGCTGGCTTTTGTATTATCAATAATTACTATGTCGCACACCGTCAACGGAGGGACAGTTACTAGAGTTGGTGATGAGTACGGATGGACACTTGGCTATGACTACAATTCTTGGGCACAAAACAAACAATTCTTTGTTGGAGACGTCCTCGGTATTTTCATTTTCCTCTAACTTCATTTTTATACATCTCTCTATTTTATGAACTTTGAATGGACGATATGATAATACTAATACTCATTGTTTGTAAATGTGCATTGGGTGGTGGTCGCAGTGTTCAACTATCTTCCGGAGTATCACAACGTGATAATGGCGATAAACGCCTCGGCATTCGAAAACTGCTTACAAGAACAAAACTTCGGAATTTTTGAAAGCGGTAACGACGGTATATATTTGAGAGCCCCTGGGGATATGTGATTTTTCTGCGGAAGGGCCGGACACTGCGAAATGGGTCAGAAGCTGAAAATAACAGTTACTGAATGGAGTCCACCTGCACCTGCACCTGCACCAGCACCAGCAGCATAATCGTCACGATGGAATGGAGTGTTTGGAGAGCAGTGGCCTACTCCTGCTCCATTTTCCTTCTATCATTCAAGGCCTTGCTGAATCGCTTTTATTAACATCTTCCGGAGTCTTTCCATGTTTTATGCTAGTTTATTTTAATGCTTTATGCAGCAGAAATATATGAATTGGTTGTCAATAAGACTTCAACGGTGGACGGCACAATTCCAGTTTATTTCAAACATTGGTCAATCGGTTTGAGTTCCTAAACGCAGTTGAGGAAGTTGTCATTCAGTATTTTTCTTTTCTGCCAAAAGGGTTAGGTTACAATAAAAGTATTCAATCAGTTTACGTTTACAAAATTGAATTTTAGTTTGATAAGTCTATTATGTTATGTTTTATATTATGAGATTGAAATTAAACTATTAAATTTTAATTATGAAGAAAAAATATTAACTTTTAAAAGTAGGATCTAAGAAGGAATTTTGAGTAATAATTTTTGGTTTGATCTTAATTTCAAGTTATTCTATGGATGATAAAAATATATTTGACAAAGCTAATTTCTAATATTCACCCACTAAACATTAGCATCTCTTATGCCTTCAATAAAGAATTATTGGTTCTATGTCCCTCTATGGAATTATGTTTTATAGCATGGTATAATTTCATTTCATAATATATTACAACATACTTTACCTTTATGAAAAAAATATCTTATTTTCTAAGAGAACTTCCCTACAATCAATCCATCACCTTATCAATTTACTCATTAAAAGAATTGAGTTAAATTTAGAAAAGAATTGTATTTATCAAGCATAATGACTTTAATTGAAATGTTAAATTTAGATCAATGTACATTATTGTTATATACATCTTTTACATGAACTAATTATCTTTACTTGTTATCAACATTTTTGTGTTGTGAAATACTCACAATAATTTTATTAAGATACTCATCGTATGAAATAGATGTAGGAGAAAAAACAAGATTGGGTAAATTCACACAAAAGTAGGAAGTGACAATGTCAGGATAATAAATGATTAATTTTGGGCACAAGGCTATTTAGTGTGTTTGAAGACTATCAAATTTATTGAAGCAATAACAAAAATAGATGATGCATAGAAAACCAAGTTAATACCTCAAAACATCTTCGTGTTCCTTGAATAGAGAAAAAATATAATGCACAATAGTTCTACTTGCTTTTCTCTTGATGTTCATATGTTCATTGCTCAATAAAATAACATAACCTTGATATGTTAGAGATAAGATGATCTTAATAGTAGCACAAGTTTTATCGTGTAAGATTGTATGGTTTGTTTAAGTTGAGGACCTCTTAGATGCAAAACTATTTATAGGACAAATCAAGGGCTATCGTTGATTGAGGATTGATGCCTAAGATTTTTTAAGGATATGAGTTTTTCTCAATGGTGTATAATTGATCTTTTACATGGAGTAATTATCTTGACTTGTTATCAAAAAGAGATTCAGTCTTCAACATTTTTATCTTGCAAAATACTCACAATAATTTAGTTACAATACTTATTTTCTAAAATAGATGTAGGAGAAAAAGAAAGAAGATCTTGTACATTCACAAGGCTATCTAGTGTATTTGAAGACTATTGAAATTACTATCTAATATGTTTGAAGACTATCAAAAGTATTGAATTAATAACAACAAGAGATAATTTATAGAAAATAAAGTTTATACCTCAAAATGTCTTCATGTTCCTTGAACAGACAGAAATACAATGCATAGTAGTTGTAGATGATTTTCTCTTGATATTAATATGTGCATTGTTAAATAAAATAAAATAAAATAACCTTGATATGATGCAGGTAAGATGATCAAAATAGAAGTATAGGTTTTATACTATTAGATGAGATTCTTTGATTAAGTTGAGGACTTCTATATATAGAACTATTTATAGGAAAAACAAAGGGCTATGGTTGATTGAGGATTGATGGCTAAGATTGTTTAAGGATATAAGTTTGGCTTTAATTATGTAGTCATGTGGTAAGTGAAAATTAATAGAGAGGATCTATGCATAAAGAATTTATTAGGAAAACATCCTTATAGGAATGACAGGGATTAAAAGGCTTAGTTTTGTATCTTCCTATTGAAATGACTTGTCCCAATTTTCTTATTCTACGAGGTTGGTACCAGATCTCTATAGGGAATTGAGTTTGCATGTTATTATCTCATCCTAGCAAGAGGATGAACTTAGTTGTCTTGCATCCCCTTCATGACAATATTTTTTTAAGTTAAGATATGAATCTAACTTCCCTACTAATCAGTATGATTATTGTCCCTCCAAATTGTAATGGGGGCCAACCTATCTTCCTAAGGCTGGTGCCTTTGCATAGCTAGCTATTTAGGATAGAGTGTTTACTGCTGAGTGATTGGATAGGTTAGTAACTAAAGTTGTCTTCCCTTGCACCCTTTGTAGATACTTTACAGAATCCACAAATCACATATTTTTGCATTGGACTTATTCTATTAGTTATTTAGAAAACTAGGTTGGAATCTATCTCTACGACCCAATCTATGTGATCACTTTCAAGGTTGGCCTTCTAGTGCAGGAGCACCTAGGCTATCTCCTAGTTTCAAGTTTTGGTTGTGGCTTATACTGACCCTAGCTAGGTTAGGAGTGTTTTATTAGGCCTTAGAAGGTCTTTTGATTATGTTCCTAGATGGATTAGACTAGGATCAATCCACTCATGTTTGTTTTGGTTATGTTAGTGTTTAGTGCTTTAGAAAGGCTAAAATTGGGAATTTGGGTCTAAAAGCCTAGAAGGCTTAGGAAAGATTATATTTAAGCCTAAAATAGCCTCTATGGTATTTTTAAATTATTTTCTATAGGTTAGAGGTCATAAAATGATCTTAGAAGTGATATTGTAAAAGTTGTCAAAATGTTGTCATGACAATATTTGCAACTTTGCAAAGTTGCATGACAACATTGTCAAGAAATGATTCCCTTTGATTTTTGAGGATGTGTAGTTATTTTAACCACCTAAAAACATGGGGAAATCATAAAAACCATGAGGATCCCCATTTCCTGATGTTAGCTGAGGTGGAAAAAAATTTAAATTGTCTGAAGTTGCTCTGTATTTTGTGTTCTTATGTACTGTCGCTTATTGTTGATTGTTAGTGTTATTTAACAGATTGAATCACTCCATCTTGTTTTGGAGAATTTTAGCTAGGGTAGTTATAGTACAATCTTCTTTTGTGTGAATTTTCTTATTGTTCAGTAGTTTAGTTTCATAAAATCTTTTGTTAGATAGCAGTTTACTAGTTTTGTCAAGATAGTTTTGAGAAATATGGCTCCCACATAGAACCCAACTATGAATTTCATCATGGACTTGAGGGATGTGGAAGGGGATCCCTTTTATAGTTTATATATGAAAGGAGGAGCTCAGAGAAGAAGTTAATTTATTTTTAATGACAAGCCCTAGGCGAGTCCAGTGCATTGGGTTAGGTGCTTCTTAGTGATCAATTTGTGTTTGAATGTAGGGATATGATTTGAAGAGTGAAACCAAAAATGGTTTGGTAAAAATTTGGGTTATACCAATACCTTCTAAGAAGGTTAGACCTTTCCCAATCCATTTGGGTACATTGTCAAGTAGAAGTCACTTGGCTGGTCCATAATAGCCCAATTAGCCCTAGTTTCCCTTAATTATAGAAATCCACTATATGGAGACCTTGGAACCATAAGACCTACAAAATATTTTATTTTTTGGAAAAGGGTATCTGAATATCAAATTTGTTTGGGGTTGTTTGGGAAATTTTTGAGAGAAGTCAGAAAAACTAGTCAAATTGGGCTAGAAGGAGAACTAGGCCTAAAAGCCAATTTACCATAAAAGTTTGTAAATCTTCTAAGAAATAATTGATACCCTATCCTAATAGGATCAAATAGAGACTAAGAAGGTTCCCAGTATGAATTATATCCCCTACAAACACTTGCTAAGGAGAAGATTCAAAAAGATAGTTGGTGTCATCCAAGAAGGTTGTAATCTCTTAGAGAGGTGTGAAAGAAGTTCTAAACTAGCTATGTAAGGACTTGGAAGATCATAGAAGAAAGAATAGGGTCTTGGGAAAAGTAGGAATAGTTAGGGTCCCAGTAAGCTTGGGCAAGCACACTAAGGGAGTTTCTATCACCTTCCCTACAAATATCCTCCACCTTTGCACCTCTTAAGGATATTTTTCCTCCCATTGTCATTTAGAATATTTGGCTTTAATGCAACAAAATAATATTTAGAAAGAAACATTCTTCATTGGTTGATGTTTATATAGGATCAAGAATTTCATTTCTGAGGTTATGTCATCTTTTCATATTAGAAACTCTCATTCATCCAAAAACAATTCCAAGTGGGATTTCCTTATCCAAGTTAACTGGCCCTTACTCCAATCACTCCCCCTCATGCTTGTCACCCAAACATAGGTTATTTTATTTCCAGAGCACATGTATTGCATGGTGTCCTCCCCCAATTGGTTTTCACAAATTACATTTTGACAAAGCTTCTCGGGGTAACCTTAGGATCTATGGTGCTGGGACAATCATTAGAAATTATGATGGTAAAGTTATTAAAGCATTTTATAATAAATTACCTCTCGATACAAATAATGTGGCAAAATTAGAGGCTCTTATCTTAGGCCTCTCACATGCAATCCTTTTGAACATTTCTAATTTCATAATTGAAGGAGATTCTATGGTTTCTTAAAACATTATTATGAAGAAAAAATATTGCAATTGAAAATTACAGTATAGGCTTCATACTATATTAACCCAGCCAAAATGCTTTGAAAATTTAGAAGTTTGACATGGTTATAGAGAGGCTAATAGGGTTGCAGATTTTTTGATTAACAAAGAAATCAATGAGGGGCCCCCTTTGCAAGCTACAAGAATGATTAATCTCGCATTTGGTATAATTACCCTTACAATCATCATGGTGGGCCAGTTTAACCTACATGGTTATTCAAATTCACTTTGATGGTGGTGAGGATGTAATTCTTTTTATTTAATGATTATAAATTATATCTCTCTAATTTTAGTTTTTATGTTCATTGTATGTAATGGGAGCTCCATTGCTTTTGGTTAAGAGAGCCATATTAATATGCCTTGATCTAGTCTTTTCATTCTACTCTAACTTTAAAATGGCTCACAAAATGTTGGAAAATTATTTTTCTTGGCTTTAAGCATAGTTTAGAAGTATTCCTCATATTCATTATGATGTATTGGGCCTTTTGATTGGTTTGATTCATGATGATGGATATGGGGACACCTACTGTTGATTTGTCAGCATTATATTTAATGGAACTATATACAGATTTATACCATAGATTTTTAGTCTCTAACACTATCATTGTTTCATTATCACAGTGTATAGGATTCAACTCCCTCATCAATAGTGAGAGGATAAGAATGATTCTCCATATGATTCTAGTAATTTTGTAACGATTTTCAACTTGTGATATGTACATATTGAAGTAGGAGTTTGCATGTTGCTGGGTACTGATTGGTTGTAAATGAATGCCTCTGCCCTACCTACATAGGTTATTTCTCATTTTTTGGTAGTCCTGATAGATTTGACTAGAAATTCCCAATTTTTTTTAATATTTCATAGAAGGTTGTGGTTGAAGGAACCTATGACAATAATTTATTTCTTTGGCTATTGCACACTTACAATCTTTATTATTGATTCTTCCCAATGGTAGAGCTAACTTATTTTAAGGCTTTTATGTTATATATTGGATGTCGATATGTCTTTTATGTTATTAAGTATTGCATATAGGATGGAGGTATCGCTTATCTTACACAGGAATATACCCAAGTTATGAGCACTACCAATCCTCTTCTTGTTGATCCCTTGTTAGATGAATACCTCACAATTCACACAATTATTATGCGTATATATGGATGCATTAGTGATGATATTTTTCCAGTTCCACCACTTAGGGTTGTCACACTAGCTCTGGTGATGGAGTTTTTTGGGTTATTAGTTTGAGTCTTTCACTCCTTTTTGTAATGAGATTATTGTTCTCTGCTTTGGGTTTGGGAATTATTTTTTGCGTCCATGATGATCATTGTCAAATATTTTTCTCTGAGTTGGGTAGGTTAGGCGGTTGGTCTGTCCAACATTTTGTTGCACGGGCTGCACCCAAGGGTTTTCTTCCTGGTTCTTTCCCGTCGGTTTGCCCACTACAACTAAGAAATTGTAAATCATTTTTCATTATGAATAAAATTATTTCATGGCTTAGCTACTTTTACCAAAAACAAAAAAACCAAATGGTTAACATTACTTTGAAAATATTATAATTACATATTAAAAACTAAATGCCATATTTTTTCTTTTATTTCTAAGATTATTTTAAAATTAGAATAAAATTTAAAAGAATTTAGAAATACAAAGTGAGTTCACATGTAATCCGAAGTAATATTTAAAATACAATGAAATCAAATGAAAATAGAAATATTAAAAAAGAATTTTTATATGAAATAATCATTTAGTTATTTCTCACTTATTTTACACAATTTTAAAGCATTCCAAAAAAAAATACTCAGAAATGTCTCTCAACCTTGCTTCTACCGTTAATATTAAAGAAGGTTTGATATTGAGAAGAATAAAAAATATATTAACTTCTATGAAATTTCTCAATCTATTATTCTCTTAGAAATTAAAAAATAAAAGTTTATTTCTAATATAATATGACAACACAAACATTCACATTACATATACCTTGGCTACACCTTTCTAGTGATAGTGTAATAATACAACCTAACTACACAATACCCAATATACTCACTCATTTGACGTCGAATAATTCTTATCTAAGGTGGGAATCAACTACACATTAAAACCCCGTCACAAATCCTATTACTATCACAAATCCTAATGCTATATTTTGAAACCCTTAACACTTCTTAATTAAGAAGCCAGTCCTTCAAACATCCCATTATATTATTTGCACACATCCTGGAGTGGTTTGTCCAAATATGGGATATTCAAGCAATGCATCTATACACCATGATCCCGAGTTAAATTTGTGCAACATAATTTGCTATGCATTTTCTATATTCAACCTAATTAGATCAAAGTTCCTCTAAGGAGTTCGACCGAGATGGTTGAACTTTTTCATCTCGTTCAATTCAAGCCTTTCATGGAATATGCTCTATTGCTCTCGTAAACTACAACACATCCTTTTGCGCTCACTAGGCTCCAAACATGGCAGACAATCGACACTAATGCAAGCGACGTGGAAAGAAATGTGGTTTCGATCCTCTCAAAGACTTTCATTTTTATTATACGTATCAAACGACTTCAGCGACGTTCACCACAGTGGCATGCGTTGGGCTAGCCGCCCGCTTCCGGCTTTGTGGCCATTAATGGAGGAGTCAAAGGTATAAATGGCCCTGCCCACGTACTACATTCCATTCATGTTTAGGAGCAAAATACTTTTTTTCATTGAAGAAAGTATTGTAGACAGAGCTAAATGGCACCCAAATATATGGTTTCTCTCATAACGCTGGCTTTTGTATTATCAATAATTACAGTGTCGGACACCGTCAATGCTCAACTACCATTTCCTATGACCGTTGGTGATGAGTACGGATGAACACTTGGCTATGACACAAAACAAACAATTCTTTGTTGGAAACGTCCTCGGTATTTTCATTTTCCTCTAACTTCATTTTTATACATCACTCTATTTTATGAACTTTAAATGGACGATATGATAATACTAATACTCATTGTGTGTAAATGGGCATTGGGTGGTGGTCGCAGTGTTCAACTATCTTCCGGAGTATCACAACGTGATAATGGCGGTAAACGCAACGGCATTCGGAAACTGCTTACAAGAACCAAATTTGGGAGTTTTTGAAAGCGGTAACGACGATAGATATTTGACAGCCCCTGGGGATATGTGGTTTTTCTGCGGAAGGGCCGGACACTGCGAAATGGGTCAGAAGCTGAAAATAACAGTTACTGAATGGAGTCCACCTGCACCAGCAGCATAATCGGCACGATGAAATGGAGTGTTTGGAGAACAGTGGCCTACTCCTCCTCCATTTTCCTTCCATCATTCATGGGCTTGCTGAATCGCTTTTATTAACATCTTCCGGAGTCTTTCCATGTTTTATGTTAGTTTATTTTAACGCTTTATGGTGCACAAATATATGAATTGGTTGTCAATAAGACTTAACGGTGGATGGCACAATTCCAGTTTATTTGAAACATTAGTCAATCAGTTTGATTTCCTAAACGCAGTTGAGGAAGGTTTCATTCAGTAGTTTTATTCTCTGCCAAAAGGTTTAGGTTACAATAAATTATTCAATGAGTTTATGTTTACAAAATTGAAATTTAGTTTGATAAGTCTATATATTTTATATTATGAGATTGAAATTAAACTATTAAATTTTAATTATGGAAAAAATATTAACTTTTAAAAGTAGGATCTAAGAAGGAATTTTGAGTAATAATTTTTGGTCTGATCTTAATTTCAAGTTATTTTCTATGAATGATATAGATATATTTGACAAAGCTAATTTCTAATATTCACCCAGTAAACACTAGTATTCAATAAAGAATAATTGGTTCTATGTCCCTATATGGGATTATGTTTTATAGCATGGTATAATTTTATTTCATAACTATATTATAACTTACTTTACCTTTATAAATTAATATCTTATTTTCTAAAGAGAACTTCAATAGAATCAAGCCATCACCTTATCAATTTACTCACTAAAAAAATTAAGTTAAATTTACAAAAGAATTGTATTTATCAAGCATAATGACTTTAATTGAAATATTAAATTTAGATCAATGTACATTTTTGTTGTATACATCTTCACTCTATATGAGGTGTATAATTAATCTTTTACATGAACAAATTATCCTTACTTGTCATCAACATTTTTGCCTTGTGAAATACTCACAATATGTTAATTAAAATACTCATCTTATGAAATAGATGTAGGGGAGAAAGCAAGAAGATTGGATAAATTCACACAAAAATAGGAAGTGACAAGGTGAGGATAGTAAATGATTAGTTTTGGGCACAAGGCTATTTAGAGTGTTTGAATACTATCAAAATTATTGAAGCAATAACAATAATAGATGATGCATAGAAAAAACAAATTAATACCCCAAAACACCCTCATGTTGCTTTAATAGAGAAAAAATACAATGCACAATAGTTCTACTTGGTTTTCTCTTGATGTTAATATGTGCATTACTCAATAAAATAACATAACCTTGTTATGGTAGCGATAAGATGATCAAAATAGTAGCACAAGTTTTATAGTATAAGAATGGATGGTTTGATTAATTTGAGGACCTCTTAGCTGTAAAACTATTTAGAGGACAACTTAAGGGCTATGGTTGATTGATGATTGATACCTAAGATTGTTTAAGGATATGGGCTTTGCTTAATGTTATAATCATGTGCTAAGTGTCAGGTAATAGAGAGGATCAATGTCTGAAGAATAGGTTAGGAAAAAGTCCTTATAGGAACAGAAAGGATGAAAATGCTTAGTTTTAGATGGAATAGGTCAATTTAAATTTTGAGAATATCTTTATCTTAAATGAATGATAAAAATGATTACTTAGAGATGTATTTGTCCTTGTATTTGTCCTTCAGTCTTAGCTCATAGTAAATAATTAGCTTTAAGCATTTACAATTAAATTTATACCATTCTAGTATAAAATAAATTAATAAATATAGTTAATCTATTTAATCCTTCTCATAAATCAGATCTTTCATCACTTGTACTTTATCCATACTCCAATTCCTAATTCACTCCTTAATCATGTGTACAGACTTACTTATTGATTAAGTTTAGTCAAATTATCTCATAACATCAAGTGCATGGACAACCTATACACAAGAACATGAATATTTTCTCCATATCTACCTTTGAATTTTTTATTGATTTTGTATAGTCAGAAAATGGAAGCACTTCCATTGTAGACGTGTTTAGCCTTCCAACTAAGTGGTTTGGGGTCATGGAAAGTGCCTTGAATGGGTTCCTAATCTTGACAGGGCTTCCTCCATGTTTTGTTCCTCTTTCCACTCCTGTTTGACCTGATTTTTGCATTCTGGATGGCAGACTTGTGATTCTGGGCTTCAGGGTCAAGGTCGACATTTTAGGTCTATGTCGACCTCGACCCTGACCTAGGTCAGGGTCGACCTCAACCTTGACCCAGGGTTCAGATCCTGGGGTCTTGCAGTTTTAGGAGGTCGGCCTTTGCAAAAAGTATTTCCCACTTCTGGGTCAGCTGTTTCAGGTTCCAAAGCATTGATTCTGAAATTATATTTAATATAGGTCCTCTCCTAGGGGTAAAGGCTTTAATGAGAATTTAATTCTCCTATGTAGGCCTCCTTGGAAGATTGTGCCTAAATTTCATATAAAAGGGAAGCTTTCTCTCTCATTTTCTCTAACCATCATCAAGTGAGCTAAGTCTTCTAATTAAGCATCAAGCATTCCTAATTGAGATCAAGCATTATCAAGTGAAGTTCAAGCAAGCAATCAACCAAGATTTCAAGCAAGCATTCATCCATTCAAGTATCCATTTTCATGAAGGACATCCATTGGAGGCCATTGAAGGATTGAAGCTACAAGGTACCCTTTTAGTGATCTCTCCATCCACCTTCTTCCAAGCCTATTCCAAATTCAAGAACCCATTCAAGACTTGGTGTTGGAGATCCACAAGCAAGAGATTGAAGACATCCTATCTTTCTACATTCTACATTTGAAGCATACTTGTGGATTCAAGGATTTGAATCCTGCATAAGGACTTTGTCAAGCAAGGTGAATTTATGCATTTTCTTTGTCCATTTTTGCAATTTCAATTACATATATTTGAGGTTAATTCCAAAACCAGGGTTTGACCAAGGCAAAACCCTCCCCCACAACAAAACAATCTCTATTTTCTTGCAGGTACAGGTACAGAATAGTGGATTTGAACCCATATCTGGATACCCTTTTTGGCAACTTTCAGGATCTGTGAACAAAGTTACTTTTGGATTTGTGCAGGTCAGGATCGACATTATTGGGTCAGGGTTGACATTTGTGAGTCAAGGTCAACCTTTTTCATAAGATGAAATCAAAACGGAAAATGATTTCTGGGTTTTGTTCGTCTTTGTATTTTAGTTTAGTATCAACTATCACTTTTTCTAGAAATAATCTATAGACCTCAGAAAATAGCATTCTTTGATCTAAAATATTTCAAGGTTAGTGCATTTCTCAGATCTTTTCAATTACAGTCATATATCATTCCTATACATATAAATTATAGAATTTATGGTATCTCCTTTGTTATTCTCCTTTCTAAATAGTTGATTCATTCGTGCATTAACCCTTCTCTTGGGTTGATCAACTTGGATCTCCCATTTGTGCATTTGAGGATAAAAAGGAACATCTTATCTTCTCCATAATAAAAATTGCAATACATAATCAATTCAATTCAATCAAGGTTAAAAGAATCCAATACAATCTAGGTAATTCAAAGAACAATCTACACATCAACACCTTACATTTCAAGATAATCAATTCACAAACAATCTATAAATCAAATCAATCATTTTTATAACTTATCCATTTTATCTATTACATTTTAGTAACATCATCTATTTCATACGTTACATTTTGGTGAACCCGCGATAGACAACTCTTTCTTTTTGGTGTTAGATTTACATTGTTTATGCTAGATCTTGCATTTTCTTTCAAATTACATCTCAATTCAAAAGATCAAAATTTTGTGTTAGTTCATTGGCATTGTATTGGTGTATGAGATTTATCACATCTAGTCCTACTTATAGTATCCTAGTTAGAAGAAGCTGCAGAATTATGGGTTCCTTTGATCCTAAGTCTTCCTCTCCTTTCCTTAGGATCCCAGATGACAATTTAATAACTCATGATTCTAATCCTTCCATGGAGCATAACTCTTCTCACTCATCTCATGATGAAGATGAAGCTTTAAGGGTTCCTCCTGAACAAGTGCAAAACCTTTCAACCAAACTTGATAAAATGGGAAATTGGCTTATCCAAGAAAACCATAATCAAGATTCTATCCAAGCTATAGAGGCTCTTAAGAAATTTCTCCATGATAATGATCAAGGTATTAATTTCTTGCATAGTATTACTCACCTTGTGAATTTGAATGTTAAACCTTTAGCTCAAGAAGCTCAAGAGTTAGGAGTCACACCTATTGTCACTAGTGTAGGACCTTCTTCTATTCTTTTACCTAGTATTCCTACTTATACTCCTCCTTTGATAACAAATTCTCTCCCAACCACACCTATTCCTGTGACTACTCCACCCGTGTCTTTACCTACCTCACAACCTTCATAGCATAGTGTGCCTTTTTGTTATACTAATCCTCTTCCAACTGTGGTACCTAATGTTCCACCAGTTGTGTTTCTATTCCTACTACTTCCTACACTTTTCCTAGTATTCGTAATATTGCTATGCCACCTATTTCCTCTAATGATTCTATAATTATTAGTTTGGCTCAAACCGTGTCATCTTTACAACAACAACTTGCATCTTTAACTCAATCTAAATTTAGCATTCCTACATGTGATATGGGTAATCCTTTATCCCTAGCCATCATTCATGCTACAGTCCCTCAGCAAGCTGATATGCTTCGTCTTGAGAATTATAATGGCAAAGGTGATCCTGTTACTCATGTTAAAACTTTTCAAATCCTTTGTAGTGATTATGCTCATGACCATAGGATTTTAGCTAAGTTTTTTGCTAGAACCTTTCGAGATAAGGCGTTACAATGGTATTGTTCCTTACCTCCCTATTCCATTGATTCCTTTCCTAAACTTGCTAATTCCTTCATTCAACAATTTCAAAATAACATTGGACCATGAGTGTCCTTATCTGATTTAATGCATTGTAAACAAAATACTAAAGAAAAATTGATAGATTTTATTGGTAGATTTAAGCATTTGCATGCTCAGATTTCTCATCATATTCCTGATATTGATCTTCAACATATGTTTATTGCAAATATACAAAAAGATATTAGGGATAAGATTTTGCTTATTAAATTTACCTCCTTTAAACAATTGTGTGTAGCACTTCACCATTATCAATTACAAGTGAGTCAGCTGGAGAGAAACACTCCAATGGCTCCTATTCCAGTTGATAAGGGTGACAATGCTCCTAATCCTCATAAGTTTCAAAAACCTAACATCTATGTCAAGATTAATAAACAGATGAATACGATTGCTGATCGAGTTGCGGCTACATCTAATAACACTCCTACATCCACTACTTTCCATATTAATCATACATTTACTCCTTTATCTAAAACTTTACATTCTATAATGAATAGGTTGTTAAGTGATAGCATGATTACTTTGCCTCCTATTCAACCTCTTCTTCCTACCATGATAGCTTCAAAATCCTTTGATTCTCAAGCTTTCTACCAATACCATCGCCAGAATGGCCATGACACTGAAAAATGTTACTCTCTAAAGCATAAGATTCAAGATCTAATTGATTCTAAAGCTTTGTCTATTGATAATTTTGATCGTAATGGAAATAAATTTATTTCTCCTCCTAATAAAAACCTTCAAATCTATACCAGTCCTTTACCTACACATGACACTAATACTATAGCTCAACCATCTTCTATAGACATTGTTTTTTATTCAAAGATGGATGATCTTAATAATATTGTTAATCATGTGGAGAGTGTTGCACTATCTCAACTTATTGTTCAAGATCCTTCACCTCCGCTTCAACTTCCAATTCCAGCTAAAACTCAAAAATAAACTAAGGATAAGCGACCTAGGGAAGTTTTAATTACCTTTGATGATTCTGAAACAATTAAGGCTCCTGATGGTCCCCTTTATATCTATGCTAGGATTACTAAGATACCTACTTGTGGTTGTCTAGTTGATCCCACATCTTTAATCAATGTCATTACTGAGGAAAATCTTTTTATGAAAGGCTTACAACGTGATTTTTATGACTCATCTGATGCGTGGATTCAAACTTGTAATGGCTTTCTTTATCCTACACTTGGTTCTATTAATTTACCTATTGAACTTTTTGGTAAAGTTATAGAGTCTACCTTCATCATTATTCCTACTTCTGATCAATTCCAAATCAAATTTGGTTTACCTTGGATAACTTCTATGCATGCTATCGCTTCTCCCATTCATAAATGTCTTAAGTTCATTCATAATGGAGAAGTCAAAATGATTAATCATAGTTTTTTTCAACCTTCTAGGCCTACAGATTGTGCTACTCTTGATTTTCTTTGGCCTTCACTACCTAACCCATGTTCTTCACACCCTGATCATTCTCTTTCACTCATATCAAGCTTACAAACATCACAAAATTACTGAGTTAAGTATGCCTTAGATTGATTCCAACCATGGTCTTTTGCCTATTCCTGCAATACCTCCTTTACCCATTGCTGCTAATAAAATTGATCAAATTCCTACTCTTCCATTACAATCTATTGAGAATCCTCCTATAGAACCTGTGAAGGAACTTCTTGTTATTCCTTCTAGTTCTCAACATTTACCAAATAAATTTAAACATAACAAATCTGCTAATGAATGTCGTAAGAAGCATAGAGCTAATGCTAGAGCCCATGCTTCTATGATTTGAAATTCACTACCTACCTTTGATCAACCTATGCCTAATGCATTCGATGTTAATATTCGTGATGATAAGACTAATGAGTATGATTATCCTATTCGCATCTTGGATCCTATTTCCATTAACCTTAATGAGGAGTACACTCTCGATGATCTTATTGATCTTAGTAACGAATATGAGACCGTTGATCTTGATAATGATTTACCTCATATGCTTTCAACTCAATTAACAATTACACCTAGTAATGAACATTGTGATTCTCAAGAGGATCCTTGTTTGGAACTGGCTATCATTCCTACTATATTGGATATAGTCCCTCTTGCGAGTTGCCCACCTACCCTAAATAACATAAGCCAAGATGGGAAAGGTTGACAACATGCTTGATTGGCTCATCCTTTATGGTAGCTCATTGTGTGTTTGTATGTTGTAATGTGCTCCCCCGTAATGTATTTCTAAATGTTTGTTAGATTCTTTTATAGGATCCTTGTTACTTTGTTGGTATAAGGTGATAATAGAATCACAACTGTTGTTCAATTCTTCTATATGTATATACATTCTTCTATATGTTGTTTCATGTTATGTTGTATTTGTGCTATTATTTGTAATTGTTTTCCTTGTACAATCTACTTGTTTCTGCGACATGGTAGCACTAATTCTTTTTGGTCTCCAGGTTGTCGTCCGAAAAGATTCATCTTCGTAATTATTAAGTTTCTTTCCTCCTTTGTGATTGTAGTTCTACTTTCTTTGGGGAATGATGTCAATTCATTTGCAATAATATCATATTTCTATGTACATGTTATCTTATCATCATACTAACCCCACATTAGCTAGATCCCTTTTGTGTTATTATGTATGTTTATGTTTCATTTCCCTTGATTTGTCTTCCTTTGGGGGCATATCGCAGTGGAAACGTAATCTATAGAGTTGTTGTTAGCAATGACTTTAATGTGGGGGAGTACACTCTACTCACTTTTTTGCACACACGCACGTTCAAAATAGTTTTCAAAAGATATACAAATTTTTCCCTTTATGGATTAAAAGAAACTAATCCTTAAAGCATGGTCACACATTTTTACATTTTTTTAGGATCTCTTGATCCCTCCAGTTTAAATTTACACAGATCTCTTGATCCCGCTAGTTTTCAATTTACAAATAATTTGATCCCTTTAAGAATGGATCTCCCTGATGGGTTGACTAGTGAGTAGCAACATTCACTAGGTAGTTCAATTCCATCTTTCCAATTACACTTTTTGTGTGGTTCACAATGAGACATAAGTTCTCATTGGGTGAGATAATCACACCCTCTCTCTCTACTTAACTAAGTGATGTCTCTCTTATTGTGATCTTAGAGTTGATAAATTTTTAGGTCCCTTGGGGGCTTGAGGGTTTCTTTATCCCTTTCTAGTTTTGATAAGATTGTCTTTTCTGTATATTCTCCTTTACCAAGAGTTTGTGTTGAGCTCATACTCTTGCTAAAGTGGGGGCTAAATGTATAGTCAGAAAATGGAAGCACTTCCATTTTAGACATGTTTAGCCTTCTGATTAAGTGGTTTGGGGTTATGGAAAGTGCCTTGAATTGGTTCCTAATCTTAACATGGCTTCCTCCCTATTGTGTTCCTCTTTCCACTCATGTTTGGCCTAATTTCTGCATTTTGGATGGCAAACTAGTGAATCTGGGCTTCAAGGTCAAGGTCAACATTTTAGGTCTATGTCGACCTTGACCCTAACCTAGGTTAGGGTTGACCTCAACCCTGATCTAGGTTAGGGTCAACCTTGACCTTGACCCAGGGTTCAGATCCCGGGGTCTTGCAGTTTCAGGAGGTCGGCCTTTGCAAAATGTATTTCCCGCTTCCAGGTCGGTTGTTTTGGGTTCCAAAGAATTGATTCTGAAATTATATTTAATATAGGTCCTCTCCTAGGGGTAAAGGCTTTAATGGGAATTTAATTCTCCTATGTAGGCCTCCTTGGAAGATTGTGCCCAAATTTCATATAAAAGGGAAGCTTTCTCTCTCATTTTCTCTAACCATCATCAAGTGAGCTAAGTCTTCTAATCAAGCATCAAACATTCCTAATTGAGATCAAGCACTATCAAGTGAAGTTCAAGCAAGAAATCAAGAAATATTTCAAGCAAGCATTCATCCATTAAAGTATCCATTTTCATGAAGGAGATCCATTGGAGGTCATTGAAGGATTGAAGCTACAAGGTGCCCTTTTGGTGATGTCTCCATACACCTTCTTCCAAGCCTATTCCAAATTCAAGAACCCATTCAAGACTTGGTGTTGGAGATCCAAAAGCAAGAGATTGAAGACATCCTACCTTTCTACATTCTACATTTGAAGCATACTTGTGGATTCAAGGATTCGAATCCTCCATAAGGACTTTTTCAAGCAAGGCGAATTTATGCATTTTCTTTGTCCATTTCTACAATTTCAATTACATATATTTGAGGTTAATTCCAAAATTGGGGTTTGACCAAGGCAAACCCCTCCCCCACAACAAAACAATCTCTATTTTCTTATAGGTACAGGTACAAAACAGTGGATTTGAACCCATATCTAGATACCCTTTTCGAAAAACTTTTGGGATCAGCGAACAAAGTCACTTTCAGATATGTGCAGGTCAAGGTCAACATTATTGGCTCAGGGTTGAAATTTGTGAGTCAAGGTCAACCTTTTTCATAAGATGACATTAGGATGGAAAATGATTTCTTGGTTTTGTTTGTCTCTACATTTCAGTTTGGTATCAACTGTCAGGTTTTCCAGAAATAGTCTACAGACCTCAAAAAATAGCATTCTTTGATCTGTAATATTTCAAGATTAGTGCATTTCTTAGATCTTTTCAATTACATTCATATATCATTCCTATACATATAAATTATAGAATTTAATGTATCTCCTTCGTTATTCTCCTTTCCAAATAGTTGATTCGTTTGTGCATGAACCCTTCTCTTGGGTTGATCAACTTGGATCTCCCATTTGTGCATTTGAGGATAAAAAGGAACATCTTATCTTCTCCTTAATCACAATTGCAATACATAATCAATTCAATTCAATCAAGGTTAAAATAATCCAATAAAATCTAGGTAATTCAAAGAACAATATACACATGAACACCTTTCATTTCAAGATAATCAATTCACAAACAATCTATAAATCAAATCAATCATTTTTATATCTTATCCATTTTATCTATTACATTTTAGTAACATCATCTATTGCATACGTTGCAGATTTATTCTCTTGCAATATTTCATCTCCCTCTCAACACATCTCATGATGCCACTATTAGAAATATATGATTATTGTGTGTTGTCATTGATGTGAAACATACTTTTCCATAAGTTCCAGAGGAGTTTAAGTATATGTTCCCCCAAGCTTTTTGGTTAGGAATTTTTTCTATTCTTGGTGGTATGACTATGTATGTTGAATCTTTAGTATATTTGAAGATCTATATGTTCTCAGTACTGAACTACAAAGTAGTAGAAAATAGGTATATATCTTGTATGGTCTTAGAATAGTGGAAGATAGGTATTTATCCTGTATGGTCTCAAAATAGTGGAAGACTTGTATAATTCCTATATAGTCTCAGAATAGTACAAGATAGGTATGTATTCTATGATCATGAGTAGATGGTATTTTTAAAGTGCTCTTGTATAATACTCTTATATCTATCTAAGTATGCTTGGTTTGGATATCTATTGTTCAGTTGCAGTTGTATTATGTTGCAATGTTGTTAGTTATTTTTCTATTGCATTTATTTGTCTTTCTAGAGTGTTTCTCTTTTACAAATTAGTGTTAAACATGTTTTGATACTCATTCTCATAAATTCAAGTTATGGTCATAGTTGTGGCATTCTCTGGCGATAGGGAATGTGCTCCTTATGTTTCAAAGATTGTGTCATCCATTGTTGAAATTCTTTAATGTTTCTATTCTTATCTAGGCACATAGTGTGGCATCTTCTAACACTCCATATTGACATGGCTTCTAATGTGGCATGTTTCCATCACCCTTGATGCAGTGTATGAATCTCTCTGTAGCAAGTGGATGTCTAGCTACAACTAGAAAGTAGGTGCTTTTCTTGCACATGTATGAATTATCCTTGGTAGTTGTTTTACTTATTACAAATCTTGCACTTAGACATTTGTAAAAAGTATATTCTTAACATGTCTTTCTCTTAGATGGATCTTTCTTTTAGATTTAGGTCAAGGTGCTATATTTATTAACTATTGAAATATAAAATTTAGGTTTGGATCTTATAATAAATTCTTATACGTTATATGCATGGGTTCAAGCTATAATGGACCTATATATTTAAAAATTATCAATTATCCATTTGGGGACTAGATTTGAATTCTTTTGACATTGATCCTATTTTCATTTTTATATTCCCTTGGATGACATGGAAATAATTTGTAATATATTTTGGTTTGGTCGATCTTTCAATATAAAATGATCTACTATGTAAATAAGGAATATTGGTGCTTTGGAGAAATATAATTGTAAGGCATGGAGCAACTATAGTGTGCCAACCATTTAAATAATCTGCAGAGCAGATTTTGGTGACAGTTGAGAAGAAGAAAATACAAAAAGAGTTTTTTTCTGGTGTGGATAGTGCTATGAAGATCAGTTGTATTATCAAGAGAATATATTTTCATCTACTCTGAAGAGTTGTAAGTACTTTAATATAGTTAGTCTTGTGTACTTGAATATTATTACTATGACTTTTTTATTTGGAATGGTTAATAAAGTTAGTTGTTGAAGATTTTTTTTTGTAATTCACCCTCCTCTCAGCATCCAAACTATGTTTATAAATTGGTATCTAGGTAAGGTTCCTCTAGATGAAGCTTAATCATACGAGGTATATCAGAGATGACACAAAATTTACACTTCCAGGCACTAGTATTTGACTGCACAAATTTCCCCTATTGGAAGGACAAGATGGAAGCATATCTTTAAGCATTGTAGAATTACATTCGGGAGGTAATTCAATATAGATTTTATCCTCCTTTTGGAAGACCTTGACTAGTACTAAAAATAAAGAAAAAAATAAATGCAAAAGCAACGTGAAATTATTTTTAGTAGTTTATGTAGCATATATTTTACAAAAGTGAATGACTTAAAAGGGATGAAAGATATTTGGGATAAGTTCGTACTGGTGTATGAAAGAGATTTCAACATAAAACAAGTAAGAGTAACTCATCTAAAAAATAAAAAATGGATTTATAAGAAAAATGGAAGATGAGACTGTTGAGAGATACATGTACATAGTTACTAAATTTGTTGATGGAACCAAAGGTGTCAGTGGATATGTAGAAAAAATTGATGTTATTCTCAAGTTATTATTAACCCTACTAAAGGAGTTCATACCTATGATATATTCTATAATAAAGAGACATGATTTAGGTTAATATTATACTAATTGGCTCATTGGGTCACTTTCTACATTTGAGCTTGCAGAAGTTGAAAGAGAAAAAAGAGAGACTACATTAAAAGTAGTTGAATATGTTTAACCAGAGACATGTAAGATGTTGAAGGATGCTAAAGAATATCTTTCAAGAAGATTCAAATGAGGTACTAGTAGATAAAATGGTAATTAACCTCTTAAATGTTTTAATCGTAGAAGGATGGGGAATTTTGTGAATGATTGCAAATTTAAGGATTATCATAGTTATTTACAGGATGAAGATAAAAAAGGGTAATCAAAATAAACAAGATTTTAGAAAACAATTAATTTAAAAGGTAGAAGTAAAAGGAGGTGATGTTCCATGGAAGAATAATTTTGTAAAGAGGAATATACTAATGAAACTATTGAGGAATATTTTTTTTAGCCATTTATCAAAGAAAGGAAAATGCTTCTTTGGGTAGTAAAGTTTTAGATTCATGGATCATAGATTATAGATGTTTAAATCATATAACATGTGATAAAAGAAGATTTATAAAATTTAAAGATTATGATGGTCAAGCAATCATATTTTCTGGAGAAGGAAGTCCTTAAATAAAAGACATGGGAAAAATTTCAATTGATGATAAGCATAGAATTGATGATGTTTACTGGGTTGAAGGTTTGAAACATAATTTGTTGAGTGTTAGTTAAATGTGTTGAAAGGGTTACAAAGTGATGTTCTAAAGTGATGGTTTTACTATTAGAAAGAAAAAAACTAGAAAAAGGGATGTAAAATGTTTCACAACTACTGGTAATATCCATTATATTGAAGATAATTATGAGAATCTATATTTTCTAAATTGATATAATGGTAGATGGGGAGATGATGTAGAACTAGAACTGCAACATGAAAAAGTGAAACCCACTTTGTAAAAGGAAGATGAAAAAGTGAGGTTTAATGAAAAGATTTGGTAGAGGCAAATGGATTGTGAAACAATATAGGAAAGAAGAAATAAAAAATGACATGTTAGACCAAAAGTAAATAGTGGATAAGAAGAATAAATAAGAAAACAAGGACTCTATCTGGTTTATACTAAACTAAAAGAATGAGGAAAATAATAATCTCATGGTTGATCAAAAGCATGAGGAAGACAATAAGGACACAACTGAGAAGAAGCATAAAAAATACAATTAGGACATGGTTAAGGAGAAATAAGAGGAAGGCAAAAGTAACATGGTAAATCAAAAGAAGATGAGAGAAGATAAAAAGAATATAGGGTTCAAATGATTTAGGTTATAGACTTAGAGGGGGGTGAATCAATACCTCAGAGAATTCACACTTTTTCCATATCAATCTCAAACTTAAACTTTAATGTTTACTTATACTGATATCAGTTTTACCTTTTACCTATAAATGATAACTTGAAAATTAACAAACATGTAATATATAAAAATTCATACATTCAAAAAAATATTTTGGTATCCTAGAAAAGTGTTTGTAAGATGGAAAAACTCTGGTGGGGATGGAACCCACAACTTATCACTGCAGAAATAAGGTGATCAGTTAAGAGCTTACAAACATGTCATCTTCTGAATGTCTTTACTCAGTTAGGAATAATTAATACCCTGTTAGGAGTATTGAAAGTCTTGTCAAAGACTAATCTATTAAGATATTTTATCCCACTTATATAGTGTTCACCCTATTAAAGGATTTACAATATGTTTCTGAATAAAACTTCTAAGTTTGGATTTACAATATTTTTTCTAAACTATGAGGAATAAATCAACAATAAATTTTACCTATGAATTCTTTCTCCTAAAGCTTGTTAGGATCTCGTTCTCTCTGTTCCTCTTTTGATTTATTCTTTTCTAGTCTTTATTGATACTAGTTCATACTTTGCTCTGTCATTTTAACTATAATCTTCACTCTCTTCACTATATTCATTTCTCTCCCTGATCTCCTTTTTTAAAGTATTTTTCTAACCTAATCTTTGACCCATTTATATCCTTTGTTTTTCCTAATTAGGTTTTCTTGATTGTTTTGTAGGCCATTTTGATAGTATGATGTCATCCCTGATTCTAGTCTTTTCTTTTCCTCTCGCAGATAAAATTTCTGATAATCTTTGTCTATAACCTATTATTTTCTTATAGTACTCTAATACTTGATGTCAGTTTCAAGAATTGACAATCTATCAAAATAAATCATTAGCCTGAAGATAATTTCTTCTAGTAACGATCTCCCCCTTTGGCATTGATGGAAATACCTTTCTATTGTCATTCTTCTTACTGTTCTCCATTTTATTTTCTTCGCCCCCTTTTGCTATAATATTTTTAGCGTTCTATTCTTCTCATTACTTCTTTTTCCTTTTTCTCTCCTTACTTTGATCACTCCTCCTTTGAAGAAAATGCCAAAGGTGACCCAAAAAAAAGTGACTCTTATGGTATTTGTTGTTTTCTTCTCCTTCTATAATACTATAATATTTAGTCTTTACATTTCATAAAAAAATTTCTATTGCTCATGGAGATGGTTAATTACATTGACATGACTTCTCATATTTACTAATCTGTTGGTAATATCTTTTTTATCAATCTCTTCTACTATTCTCAATAGGTTAGATGTATCTTGTATCTCTCTCTATATCATATCCATAAGTATAATTATCATACATGATTCCTCAATTTATGTATTATTACCTTTAAGTAGCTTCTTTATGATGTTAGTTTCTTTAGTTAATGCCTCCTTTATATCCTCCATTCTCTCCGATAACATTTCTATAACTTCGGTCATTTTATTAATGCTTCTATTAGAAAATGATATGTGTTGTATTTTTCCTCTCAGCTCAGCTTTAAAATTTTGTTTGTTTTTATTCTCTCGACAAATTTTCTTAACTTTATTGTAACCGATTCATTATCATCAACAATGATTGTTGGTAGTAAGCTTGAAAATGTTTCAACTGTTCTCTTCATAATATTATTCTTTTGTTTCTGCCTTAACTACTTTTCTATCACTGTCCTTTCTCTCTATTTCTCTACATATAATAGTGTTTCCTTGTAATGAAGCTTATTTCAATATTTCTTCAAAATTATAAAGTTAGGTATTTCATCTAAATCTTCTATTTCTTCACTTTTTAAATCTTTGTTTCTCTTCTCTTGTGTTGTTGTAATCATATTTATACCTTGTAAAGTCCTTTTAACTTGTTCTTCCTTAGTTTGTTATTTCACCAATAGTGGGTGCTATATCGGTAGCATGTGTTTCATTTTATGTTCTAGTGTATTCATCATATGATTCATCCTTAATTTTAATAGGTTAATCCTCTTTTCCTTTGTCAAATCTTAACGGAGTGTCTTCTCCAATTTGTAGTGATTCATCAGATTCTTGTTCTTGTGACTTATTTACAGTAAAGATCATGTTCCAATTTTGTAGTGCATCATCTTCAACTTGTTTCTGAAATACAACTAGTAATTTGGTTGTTCTTCTCTTTTGAGCAAATTATTTTCATATTTCATCATTAATAAATCATTTTCTTCAACACTTGTTCCTGGCTTTGTAATGATCAAAGTTCTTTCTCTACTTAACTTTTCTTGCTTTGCAGCTTCATTCCATCTTATATTGATTTTGTCTTGTAACTCCTCGGGAATATTTGGTCTTAACTCATTTGGAAATCTTTTGAATTTGTGTAAGTGAAATATTATTGCATATTCTACTGTTTTCTTATCTTCTTTTCCCGTGTTTTGTACTTTATTCTATGAACATGTCCAATAGTTCCATTCTCTTTATTCCTTCTACTAACTCATTAGTTTCCCTTAGAATTATTTATCTTTCTTATTTAGTCTTTGGTTAATTTTCCTTTCTTTGTGTCTTTGTGGTTTCTTCTTCTATTGATTATCTTCTTGTATTATTCCTTTTTGTAGATTGTGTTTCTCTAGATCCTTTTTTCTTTCTTAGTGTATGTTCTTATGTTCCTTTGTCAATAGGTTGACTCTACTTAGATCGCTTAATCTTTGCATATGTGTACCTGATTTTTTTTTCTGACTATACTTCTAACTTATTCCTTTGATTTCTTTTCTTATGATATCATCCTTCTACAAACTTCTTCATAAGATCCAAACTGATTAGCTTCCACATCCTTATGTTTTTCTAATAGTTGTTGAATACTTGTTATTATTTCACTCTCCTTTTATTCATATCCATTATGTTCTAGCCATGAAGTTAATGCTTCCACTTCTTTAATTATGTATGAGTGTGTGCTAACCCAAAAACATATATCCTTCTCATATTTATTAACAATGTGAGGTGGTCTATGATATCTTCCATACATTATTTTTTGAAATTCTTTTAAATAAAACCACATTACTTTATTGTAACTTCTTCCCATTTATTCAATATGCCTATTGATTTGATTTATAACTAGTACACATGTTGTCCAACTTACTTTACTAATGACTAAAAAATAATTTTGTACAATGAAAAATATACATATCAATGATGCTCCAAGATTCAATCCTTATTTCTTAATCTTTCTCAGATTCACCAACAGTTGATTTCTCATCATTTCTTCTAAGTCATATTTATTTCCTTTAGTAAAAAGCTCATATGCAACTTGTAGTGCTCCTCCAGATATGTTGTCTATTTGATTTTCTTGATAGATCTTGTATCTGATAAGCATTGATGAAAATTTCATTTCTTTGTCCAAAATATTTCTTATAGTAATTTTTTTTTCTTTCTTATACCTTTTTATAGCTTCAATTTTTTTCTAGAATCCAGATCCTTCATGTATTTACTTCCATTATCCGATATTCTAGTGACAAAAAAGATGATTTCATTTGTGATCTCAATTTTTATATCTCCTTCCAACCATATGTAGTCTCTATGTATTCTACACAGCACACATTTAAACCATTCAGGTTCAAAATTATTAGGTATGTGCATCAAATATCTTTGTGCTTTTGTTTCAAGATGTCTATACTCTTCACTCAAAATTTCATTCTCTTTATACAGTTCCTAATAGAATGTACTTATATTTTTATCTCCGATCTCACTCTTCTTGCATTGAATATAAGCTCTAACATTTTCTTTCAATATAAATTTACTTGGTATCCATGATAATGCTCCAGGTCCATTCGTTTCAGTTTCTTTCAATCAACTTAATAGATATTCAGGTTCCTTTTCCAATGATATGTCTACTAATACAATCTTCTCATCCATAATGACTGTTATACGATTATCAAGAATTTTAAATTGTCTAGGTTTTACTTCTCAATTAACTCTCTAAGAAATCCTTTCTATAAGATGAATTGGCAATTTTATCTCAAGCTCTTTTTTGCATTAACTTTTTAGAATGTAACTTTCATAAGATAAGTGTGGTTTATATATAGAGGCAAGGTGTCCAGTGTTTAATTTTACTAAAAAATTTATTGTAGGTCAAAAGTGTACCCTTTGTACCAATAATAACATAGATTAACCGATAATAATATCATACTAATACTTTTTAGCTTTAGTAAATACTTATTGCATCTATTTATGCTATTTGATTCAAGGGACTAATTGATGATTCTAATGAAGTTTTGGGTCCCTAAGCAATTACTTACTTTCTTAGTTGATTGTTTATTTCCCTTTTCCATTTGACTTAGGGTATTCCATTGATGTTGCGTGAACTTCCTTTTTTACCCATATCTTACTAATTTCCTCTAAATGACTTGTTTATTTATAGTTCTTTTGCCTCTGGTATATATTTCATTGTCAATAGAAAACTGATATCTGTAGTTGTAGGCACCTTGACAAAATTTTTAGAAAATATAACATTGTGGTGAAAATTTTCTCTAAGGTTTAATTCTTACCTCATTGTTTTATTTTCTACATTTTGATGTTATATTTCCTGATTTTACACATTTAAACATGTAAATGAATTGTTCGCACTCTTCTCTGATATTGTACCATTTTTCTCATTGTCAGTGTTTTAGTTCTGCATTCTTCAGTTATATCCATAGTGATTAAATTAGTAAAAATATCCATATAAATTATTATTAGTTCATCTAGTGATGGTTTCGGATCTACATTCATAATATTTATGACCAAACTTGATATAGTTATAGTATAACCATTGGAGGGTGTATTTTTCTGTAGAAATTACTTGTTTACTTCAACAAATGTTTGTTGTATGACCATATTTTATATAATTATAGTATTTAGGCTCAAAGGGTCTCTTACCTTGCATATCACTTAATTCTCCATATTTTGATGATTCTCCAATTTCCATATGTTTATTGTCGGTATATCCTAGTCTGGTAGTGTCACCTAGTTTTCTCTGATTTTTCAATTGCTCATCAATCTTCTGCGTACTTTGTTCAAATTTTGTGAGTCTTCAATTGATTTATTTTTAAACTTTTAGGCTATTCTTCAAGTAGTTTTTCTCTTGCTTCAAATTATAATTTTATGCTTCTAACTCTAAATTTCTATCACTAGTACTTTCTATCACTTCCCTTTGGGGATGAATCTCTCTTTGTTGTCTTTCTAGTACTGAGTCTTTTCAATTGATCATTTCTTCAGCATCTCATTTTTTTTTTGTTTCAAGAGTTTCTTTGGCACGTTTGATAGTTCTCATTCTTTCAAATATTTATGTCATTCTCAAGGCTTGAATTTTGTTTTCCTTCTTCATTTGACTGAGTTCTTCAAGTAATTCATCAAGTTCTTTTTAAGTAGATCAGGAATAGCAACATCAACTTTCAAAGAAATGATACTTCATTCTAATAGTCTGTCAAGGTCATCTAGGCTCATGTTTATATTTTTTATCAGTTCCTTCCTCTTTCCAAATAATGTCTTTATTTTGTTGCTCAAATATTTAATCTGTTCACTAGCATCTTCTTGAGCTTCCTCTAACTGTCTCTGATATCTATAACTTTCCATTATCCCAGATCTACTCCAAAGTTGTTAAACTTTTCTTCTAAAAAAATAATGTTCTCTGATACCAATTGTTGGAAAGACTTAGGTTAGGGACTGAGGGGGGTGAATAAGTACCTCAGATAATTCACATATTTTCCCTATTAATCTCAAACATAAACTTTAATGTTTATTTATACCGATATCTATTTTTCCTTTTACTGATAATTGATAACTTGCAAATCAACAAATGTGTAAAACATAAACATTCAAACATTCAACACAATATTTTTGTATTGTATAAAACCCCTGGTAAGAGGGAAAAAATTTCATGGGGATGGAATCCACAACTTATCGCTATAGAAATAAGGTGCACGGTTAAGAGCTTACAAACATGTCATCTTATGAATAATTTTAGCATGTTAGGAATAATTAATACCCTTTTAGGAGTATTAAAATTACTGTCAAAGAGTACCTTTTAAAGATATTTTATCCCACTTATGTAGTGTTCAGCCTATTAAAGGATTTATAATAAATTCCTGAATATAACTTTTAAGTCTGGTTAGAGACTACTCGATTAAGGGATTTCACAATCTTGTTGCTAAACTGCTAGGAATAAATCAACAATAAATTTGATGTGTGAATACTTTCTCCTAAATCTTGTCAGATATCATTATGATCTATTCCTTTCCTGATTTACTCATTTATTTTCTTTGCCAATACTAGTTTATACTCTTCTCTGTCACTTTCACTATACTCTTCACTCTCTTCACTATATTTATTTCTCTCTCTGATCTCATTTTTTAAAGTATTTTTATGACCTAATGTCTAACCTATGTCTGCACTTGGTTTTCCATAATTATGTTTTCTCAAGACTTTTTTAGGTCATTTTGATAGTAGGATGTCATCCCTGATTATTGTATTTTATTTTCCTCTCTCTGATAATAATTATGATAGTCTTTTCCAATTATCATAACCTTTTTTATGATAATCTATTATTTTCCAATAGTACTATAATACTTGATGTTATTTTCCAACAATGACATTCTAATCAAAATCAACCATTAGATGATAGAGGATTTTCTCAAGTAACATATAGAAGATCATAAGTATGCTTAAAATAAAAAGAATATTGTCAATTAGAGGCAGTTGGAAGATAAGAAATCAAAAGACACAAATTGGAAGAAGAAGAAGAAGAATTTTTGAAGTGAAAGAACATAAAAATGATGAGTAATTAGAAATATCCTTCAATTATTTACATGTACTCTTCCTTTGATGGTATATATTTTTATTGCGAATGTGTAAGACACAAAGTTAAATACTATAGAAATTATAGAAGAAATTTAATTTTCAATGGAAGATACTATCTGTATAGTCAGAAAATGGAAGAACTTCCATGGTAGACTTGTTTCACCTTCCAAGTAAGTGATTTGGGGTCATATCAAGCACCTTGAATGGGTTCCTGACTTTGACTTGGCTTTCCCCCTATTCTACCTCTCTTTCGACTTCTTTCCATCCAGTTTTTGGCATCCTGGACTGCAGATGTGAGGTCTTTGACCTCAGGGTCAGGGTTAACCTTTTAGGTCTATGTAGACCTCTACCTTGACCTAGGTAAAGGTAAAACATGACCCTGACCTAGGTCAAGGTCTACCTTGACCTTGACCCAGGTTTCAAATCTCAGGGTCCCACAGTTTTTGGATGTCGGTCTTTGCAAAAAGTTATTTCCCACTTCCGGATCGGCTGTTTCGAGTTCTAAAGTGCTGATTCATAAATTATATTTAATATAGGTCTAGTTCTAGGGGAATGGGTCCAATTAATATTTAATTCTCCTATGTAGGCCTCCTTAGAATATTATGCCCTAGTTTCATATAAAAGGAAGTTCTCTCCTCTCATTTTCTCTAAGCGATATTGAGCAAGAAGAAGTCTTCTAAGTGCAAAAAGCTCTAACCAAGATTTTGTCAAGAAGCAAAAGGTTCAAGCATACATTGTTCTACATGTTTCCAATATTTCAAGGTGTTCAATTATTTCTCTCAAGAATTCAATTTCTCCATTGAAGATCAAGGATTCAAGCTTTCAAGCCTTTGAAGGGATTAGGTTCAAACATTCAAGATTCATCATTCAAACCCTAGATCTAGCCATCATGGTGGTGTGATCTTCCTACAAGATCATTTGTGCATCATCAAGACTCATTCATTCTCTTCAAGGTGGATTCCAAGAATAAAATCATGGAGGTTTATTATTTCTATTGAGCCCAAGGTTTCATATTTACATACTTGCTACATATGAATTACATTGGCATATGTATTCAATATCATAGCTTCATTCTTAGATTCAATTCTACTACTTGCTAGCATTCTTATTTAAATTATTTATTTCAAGGTTAATTCCTAAATTGGGGTTTGACTAAGGCAAACCCCTCCCCCAAAACAAACAAACCTCTTTTTCTTGCTGGTAAATGTTCAGGACCGCGGATTTGGACTCAGATCTGGATACCCTTTTTCAGCTTTCTTTTGGGCTCCACAAACAGATTTTCTCTCGAGGTTGTGTAGGTCAGGGTTGAGATTATTGAGTCAAGGGTGATATTTGTGGGTTAAGGTTTACCTTTTTCACAAGATGGTGTCAGATCGAAAAAAATATTTCTGGGTTTTGTTCCTCTCTACGTTTCTATTCTAGGTCATCCTTTAGATTATCTAGAAATAGTCTACAGACCTTAGAAAATAGAATTTTCTGGATCTGCAATAATTTAATGTTGGTTTTTCCTCTTATCCTTTTCAATTATTATAATCTATCATATCTACATTTTCAATTAATAGAATTTAAGATCTCCCTCTTTGTTTTCATTTCCAAATGGTTGATTCACTTGTGCATTAATCCCTCTTTTGGGTTGATCAATTTGGATCTTTCATTTGTGCATTTGAGGATAAAGCTGGAACATCTTATTTTCCTCTTAATACACATTTCAAAAAAAAATTCAATTAAATTTAAATTATGTTTAAGGGAATTAACATTAAAATACGCATGATCCCCTTCTTTCCACCCTTCACAACAAAGTGGCAGAGACCCCCCTTTTTCCATCTTCACATTTTGGTGAACCTGCGATAGACAACTCCTTCTCTTTGGTGTTAGATTTAAATCTTAGATTAGAACTTTCATCTTAAAATACAAAAATTTAAATTTAAATAAATCATCTTAAAAATACAAAAAACACTTCTTGCATTTCATTCATTATGAAGATCTTTTTATGTATGGCTATTTTTCTCATTATTCTTCTCTTAACATCTCTTTATAGTACTTATGATGTGTATGAGAATATTATCCATTTTATTACATTCATTACTCTTCATGGTGTGATTTCTTATGTCATTATGAGATTGACCAATACTTGTCTCCCTACTTTTGAAACTTTTATTAAGGGTTTGTGTAATGGACTCATTATGCTTTTGTATTATGTGAAGAATTTGGTAAATGATACACCATTGCCTAATATTCCTCCTAACCTTCCTAATCCAATTCCTAATACTCCTACTCCTATTCTTACATCTTTCATCCCTAGTTCTTCTCACACTTTTGTTGAGGCTCAAACTATGGTACAAGATGAGGATGTGCAAGAATTCCTAGATTTGCCTTCCCCTTCTTATCCGGTCCATGATGATATTAAAGGAAAATCCAAAGAAACTTCTCCTAAAACCATAATTCCACCTTACACAATGTTTTCTTATGTATGCCTCCTTAGAATATTTTGCCCTAGTTTCATATAAAAGAAAGTTCTCTCCTCTCATTTTCTCTAAGCGATATTGAGCAAGAAGTCTTCTAAGTGCAAAAAGCTCTAACCAAGATTTTGTCAAGAAGCCAAAGGTTCAAGCATCCATTGTTCTACATGTTTCCAAGATTTCAAGGTGTTCAATTCTTCCTCTCAAGCATTCAAGTTCTCCATTGAAGATCAAGGATTCAAGCTTTCAAGCCTTTGAAGGGATTAGGTTCAAACATTCAAGATTCATCATTCAAACCCTAGATCTAGCCATCATGGTGGTGTGATATTCCTTCAAGATCCTTTGTGCATCCTAAAGACTCATTCATTCTCTTCAAGGTAGATTCTAAGGATACAATCATGTAGGTTTATGGTTTTTATTGAGCCCAAGCTTTCATATTTACATACTTTCTACATTTACATTACATTGGCATATCTATTCAATATCATAGCTTCATTCTTAGATATAATTCTACTACATGCTAGCATTCTTATTTCAATTATTAATTTCAAGGTTAATTCCTAAACCAAGGTTTGAATCAGGAAAACCCCTCCCCCACAGCAAAAAACCTCTTTTTCTTGTAGGTACAGGTTTAGGACTGCGGATTTAGACTCAGATCTGGATACCCTTTTCAGCTTCCTTTTGGGCTCTATGAATAGATGTTTTTTCAAGGTTGTGCGGGTCAGGTTCGAGATTATTGGGTCAGGGGTGATATTTGTGAGTCAAGGTTGACCTTTTTTACAAGACGGTGTTGGATCGGGAAAACATTTCTGGGTTTTATTCGTCTCTATGTTTCTATTCCGGGCCATCCTTTGGATTTTCTAGAAATAGTCTATAGACCTCAGAAAACAACATTTTCCAGATCTGCAATACTTTAAGGTTGTATTTTCCTCTTATCCTTTTCAATTATTATAATCTATCATATCTTCACTGTCAATTAATAGAATTTAAGATCTACCTCCTTGTTTTCATTTCCAAATGGTTGATTCACTTATGCATTAATCCCTCTTTTGGGTTGATCAATTTGGATCTTTCATTTGTGCATTTGAGGATAAAGGTGGAACATCTTATTTTCCTCTTAATACACATTTCAATACAAAATTCAATTAAATGTAAAGTATGTTTAAGGGAATTAAGGGAATTAACATTAAAACACACATCCCCTTTTTTCCACCCTTCACAACAAAGTGATGGAGACCCCCCTTTTTCCATCTTCACCCTATCGTTGAAATAACTTAGGATATAAGTAATTTTAGTGTAGAAATAAAATGAATTCCAACCTAGAATGAATGAGGCCCAAGGTATCAATAACTTCAATGTGCATTTGTTCAGGGTGAACCTTTTGTTTTATTTTTATCCTAGTTTGATGCGGGTGATAGGTTATCAGAGTTATGAAATGATGGATCTTTTCTTGGCCTTTTTCCTTGATGGAAAAGGTGCAAAAAGATAAAGTAAATGGGTATTATAGTAATAGGGGTTTAACATTTTTATTTTGGTGGCTATTTTCAATAAATGAAAAAGGGGGAGATTGTTAGAAATATATGTTTTTTTTTTGTCATTTATGTCAAGCATAGTGTTCCATAAATTTAGGAGGAGTTTAATTATGTGTTCCCTCAAGCTTTGTGGTCCAAAAATTTGGTATTCTTGGTGATATGGGTATGTATGTTAAAAATTTAGTATATGAAAACATCTACATTCTATTATTCCCTAAATCCCCGTCCCTACATTTTATGTGCAAAATGTTGGGTCCCCCTTTTTGTTTTTTTCTTTTGGCTGTTGCCTTGTTTTTTTTCCTTTGTTTCCTTGTTTTCCTTCTCTGGGTTTTCTTTCCCGCATTGTTTGTTTTCCTTTTTGTTTTTTCTTGTCATGTCTCCCAGAAAAAATCCTGGAGTTGGTCATTCTTTGTCCAGGGGCCAGATTCTAGACTCCGGGATTCATCACCATGATGTCTTCTTTTCGTAAGAAGGTATGGTTGCACGGAATTCCCGGGCCCGGATTTCGGAGGTTGGCCTATTCTAGAGTTTATGGAAGGAGAGGTAACTTGATTTTTACCTCAGGTACAAATGGAAATCACCTGTCATTTTCACAATTACCATGATTAAAACACATAAGCAATTTGAGCAAATTTCAGAGTGATATCACAACGATTTTAGTGAGAATCTAGTGTGAGTTAATCTGAGTTGTTCTGAACAATTGCAAGTGATTTTCACTATTGAAATGGTGATCCTTTGAAGGCACAAGCTATTACAAAGTGTTCGTCCTACCTTTTTGGCACCTTAACTTCCTTCCTTTCTCCAGTTTTTAGGTTGGTTTCCCTATTTCCTCTCCTTTATTTTCATGGTTTTCATTTTGTTTGGTTTGTGTTTTCGCCTTGTGTTTTCATTTTGTTTCTATGTTTCTTCATCTGGTTCACCACCCGTTGGTGGGTCGACTCTGCCAGAGGGTTGTCCGCCCTTTGTGTTGGTGTAGGGTAATGTAAATATTGTATATGATTGTACATTTTCTGGTTTTGTGTAAATATCTACTCTGCATTCTGTATATATGTATATTTAGTGTATATTGATATATATCCCTCCACTTTTCATGTGTATACATTTTGGCTCTACTGTAAATATGGTGTATAGTTTGTGTGTATTCACCTGGTATTTTGTTGAGCTCATCATGCTTTGTCTGCTTTTCATCCATATTTGCAAGCTTGTTAAGGGCAAAATACCACCTGGTTGAAACTCGGCTCTCAGTTGGTTTCAACCAGGAAGTTTTCACTCTCCTCCATAAAACTAGCATGTTCTTCAATTACATCCCATGAATACATTTAAAACTATCCAAGTGGTATCCACTTTTCACGCATTTGGACAGTTGGCACCACCGTCGCCATAACTTCCATTTATTTCATATCCACATGATGCCCACATGGGCCTGATAGTTCACTTTTTGTGCACACCTTCCAACGGTTAGTTTTATGGACCTCAGGTATTTTGTCTTCACCAGCCCACATCTTACTTTTGCTAAATATGCTGAAACCCCCAGGCCCGGATATTGGTTATTTCCCTTAAGTTTGCATTATATATATCTTTCTGGGATTTTAGACCTAAACTAATTTTTTAGGAAAACAAATGTCACACTGATAAGATCTCTGAATCTTGGAGTATTATTTATCTATAAATTCTGACGGTTGTCTTGCCTTGCAAGTTTTTAAATCAATATACTTTCATCATGTCTAAGGCTTCTGCATCTTCACCACTTGGGATTCTAGAACTTCCTTCTATGGTGGTCACTAGGGAAGCCATCAGATCTAAGATAGAGAGGGCCCTGGACAAATTGCCTCTCACCATGAAGTATGTGAAGGACAATGCCATCATGGGATAAAAGATTGATTCCAAAGTTCAATTAATTACTGACACCAACGTCGGAATGTGGGCTGAGATGTAGGCCCTGGTTAACATAATGTACATCCAATGACAATCCAGGGATCCTCTGGCAATTAGTGTTGGGGATTCCAAGATTCTCAAAGCCACCTATTTTCCATGCTTTGTACAGGCCCCGTATTTAATTATTACACTTGTCGCACATTACAACTCTTTCATCCGGGCCGTCATGCTCATAGCCCTGATCCCAATCGGATACCTCACCCCTATGGTGTCTCTCGATACCCCAACCTTTTAGATGGGGTTGGGAATTCTTTAATTTGACAACCCAACTGTGGTTACTAGATCAGATGCCTTAGTCTAGTTTATGCAGTTGGAGGATGTGGCCTAGCTATACATGAATAATCATTGGCTCAAGACTCCAAAGAGGGACCCCAAGAGAATGAAGCTAGAAATTCCCCAGTATGAATTTAAAGAAAGCATCCAGATGGGGATGATAGCAATATCCTGGGTCTTCGGGCAACCACATGCCCAAGAATTCTCTGGGTGGATGTATTACTTCTTACTTGGCATCAGCACCGACGGTGAATACTGTGATTGGGCCGCCATTATTTCAAACCACGTGGATTTTTAGTTCCTTCAGGTGGTCCAAAAATAAAAGTTTTATATGAATTCTTATGTTCTCTAGGACCTAGCGTAACAATGACCCCACACCTATGGGTTACTCACATCAGGAGTACTCAGGGTTGGCCCAGGTCACCCCTGGGATTATTTCCCATAGATTCAATGGGAGGCCAATTTCCCCAACTTCTGTCAGGTAAATGACACCTTTATCTACTACAAACTACTCACACCCACCTAGGATGTAGGGTACCTCCTTTCTATGGAGGCGATGGATCTGGTAAGAAGTTATGGCCAATATTATATACAATTCTAGCAGCATACATACATAAGGGTAACCGGCTTCTCCAGGAAACCTTACTTGTTGCCCAAACATTGTGGGAACAAGATAATTCTCTTAGAGTATGGCAAGAAAATGATGGAATCACATGAATTATACACCTTAAATAAGGTAACAAATATTCCATTCCCAATCACTTGTGGCACTTGCTCATGCATTTTGGCCGCAACCAAGGAGACACACAATGAGCTCAAGAGTTTGAACTTAGCACAGTTTTATCTAGTGTGAAAGAACTTTGATTCACATGGCATGATTGCATTGGAACTTCCTCGAGCATAAAATCCCCACCAATACCACATGGAGGACTTCTGGGAAGATTTCCAGGATGTCGTTGAAGTCTAGTGCTGACATTACGTCTGGATGACCACAGGAATGATGGAAAGGTTGAAGCTCTAGAAATTTCTAGATGACTTCTCATACGCTAGCTCCATAATAGACCCCCAGTACAAAGAAAATGGGATTGATACATTGGCCCTCCCACCAGTGAACTGGACTGTCCAAGAGGGGCCCACCATAGAAGAATTTAGTCGCAACATGGTGGAGTGAAGCCATAAATACTTTAAGAGGGTATGCCCCGGGAGTACCCGCAGGGCTCCCCAGCCGGTACCAAAGCTGACCCCCAGGGCTGGAAATTCTTCATAGGGAGAAGATAGGGGAAAAACAATAATGGAGACCCCAGCCCCACATGAGACCCACATTAAGGAGAAAATAAAACAATAAATAGCTTCCTGCAAGGAGATGAGGGAAAAATTAATAGCACAGCTGGCTACCTCAGTGCTCATGATCAGACCAATCTGTCCTCCCTCTTTTGCTTCACTAGCAGTGCTAATGGTTAAGGTGATAGGGGTAGATCTAGAAGTGCAAGAAGTCCTAAGGGATGTGTGGCCACCCTTAGTCACCAGGAGGAAGAAAAGGCTTATCCCAAAGCAAAAAGTAGAGCTGAAGATAGGGATGTCGCAGATCCCACAAGTTGAAATCCTTTCTTCCAACTCCCCAAAGCTGGAGAGGGAGCCAAAACCTACTCACGTCCCTAAAAATCCTCCCCTTCAAGATGAATTCAATGATGTATTTAGAACTAAAGATTTTAGGAATTTGTAGGGAGATATCATGTAGCTAGAAGCAGAAACCCCAGAGCAGGAGAAAGCTCTAGAATAGGAACCTGCGTAGGAGACGGAGGAACATATGGAAGAAGAAAAGGAGGTGGAACAAGAAATTACCTTAGAAGTTTAAGAGATATGGGACATAGGAGTATTAGGGAAAAAAAAACTAAGTGAACAAATGGCATCAGTTGGGGAAACCCAACCTACGGGAGCAACTGTAACCCCAACCGTCGTGTTCCAGATGCCACTCCCAATGACAATGTTTGGAGAGGTAATCACTGCAGCTCAAATATTGAATCATGGCCCCTTCCCTCCCCCACCACCAAAGAATGTACCGATGGAAGAAGACATCCCAACAATAGAGGCTGAGGAAGTACAGTAGTAGGAGGAAGAAGAAAACACCGGGGCGAGGGCTAAAGAAATAGGTATCACCAGAGGGAATGACACAGAAGAATCAAAAGATACTATTAAAGAGATAGGAGACACCCACACTGCTGAAAGGGCACAACAATATATTGGGGAGAAGTCACAGGAACAAACTTTGGTTAACAAGCCACTCCTACCGCCATAATGGTTAATAGAAACTTGAAAGAGGAAGGCCCCATCAACTCCTAGAGCTCATCTTTCCCTATCAAAGATGATGGCCCAAGCACAAAATCCATCAAAGTCCAAGAAAGCTTGGATGGTTCACACTCTTCAAACAAAGCCGAGCATAGAAACAGTCGTAGTAGTAGAGACACCTTTCCTAGACATAGACAAAGCAACGGCTGAGGCCGAACACTATAATATCACAAAGATATCATTGGGGAAGAGAGGGAAATAGGGTGAAGTGGACATGTTAAAGGAAGCAGCCAAGGCAGTGGTGGCTCACTATGCAAAAGAGGCTCAAAAATTAAAGGTAGAAAAGGAGAAAAATGCAAACCTCATGGGGTTACTTACTGAGCTAGCCTAGCCTATCAACATTATTCTTCTAAATGCCTCCACATCTAATTAACCACTGCCACAAAGTGATATAGACTCATTACGGGCAATGAAAAGGAAGGCCCAAGTGGTTGATGAGTGGGTCACCTTACAGTTGGGAAATGTCTGGCGTTTCCTGGTGTCCACCATCCAAGATCTATATGTTTCTCACCATGCCTTACATAAGGCCGAAACCACCATTAGTATATGGGAGGTAGACATCAAGAATTATGAGGCATGGAAGGTTAAGTTAGAAGAACTAATCAGCCTTGGTGAGGAGATTGTCTTTGAGTCTGGAATTCTAGGAGAGGAGTCATTTGATTTTGTGAGGACCCAAAAATCCAAACTTGACCTAATTTTGGAGGTAATCAAGCAACTGGTGAGGACTCTATGGGATAAGGTCAACGCAGTTTAATATTCTTTCAATTTATGAAAGTCTTTTGTTACGAAGGTCTCCGAAGTTGATCCATTTAGCACTGACACATGCACCCTAGAGGAATATTTTTTTGAGAAGTTTGATGAGTTAATAGAGTTGAGATATCAATCCCTAGAGGGATTAGATGGAGCTCAAATGGCATGAATAACTCACATGATACTCAGTGGTCACGATGCGACAAAGATGGCTGATGAATTCAAGGGAAATATCTTTAAACTAGGGGAACAGATTGAGGCAAAGAAGTACTGGTGGGAAAGCCTTAAAGATATTGATGAAGATGGATTCTCCTATCTCCTCTAGACCTTCAATGATAATAAGCAACAATAAAGTTTCTCCGGGGGCTGGAGAAAACCCAAGTGTTTTTGTAATTCTTTATTCTTTTGGAACGTAAGTTCTCGGATCCCAGAGTCTCGGATCCTATATTTTAAATTCTTTCAGTGATCCATGTCCTGGTCCCCAAGGCTGACCAATCACTTTCAAAGTAGTTAATAAAGGTTGCCAAAGGGTAGATAGCTACATCAAGGCATGTTAGATCAGCAAGAAGTTTTTTGATAGACAGTCTTCGTGAGGCGCTGATTCAGAAGTACACCTGACACATTGGAGCTAGGGAACCACTTTTTTAATTTATGAGGCATGTAGCCTTGATCCTTGGGGGATCAGGTTTCTTCCTTCTCCTTCTCAGCTCTCTTCTTGAGGTTGATTCTTCCACTCCACTTCTCATCTTTTTCTTCTAACATGACATGCCTATTCCGTCTCTAGGTCTTTTGTAGAGTGGCACAGGTAGTACTGGCCACTAGATGATATATTTTAATGTATAGTGTAACATAAGTTAGGGTTAGGGTTAGATGTATATGTGTATAAATAATAAGTTCAGCCCCATTCCAAGGGTCAGAAAAACTGATGATTTTACAGTCCATAGTAATAGAGACAGTATTTCATTTCTCAGTTGTGGAGCTCAATGCTCCATAGTTTAAGCTTTCAGTAGTTAGATGCTCCCTTAGAGCCACCATTGTACCATGCACCAGTGCTTGCTAGAATGAATTTTAATGAAGAAGGAAGATTTATTGCAATGATGTTGTTGGCATCCTGTCTTCTGAGTTAACGGTATTTTATGCTTTATGTTCTTCATGTCCTCCGCTTTAACACTTAAAGTAGATTAACGATCTCCTTTCCTTTGCTACTAATGAAATCTGAACTGATGGTTGTATCTTTCTTTGGTATTTAGTGTAGTATGTTAGATAATTATTGATGTTTTGAATGTTTAAGTATAACTATAGGTAGATAAAGTATTTCTAACCTTGCAGGATCTTTTTCAATTTATTTTCCAAGTATAAATATGCTTGAAGAAGCCTCACCTATTTGAATCCCTAGAGAGAATGAGTTGAAGATAACCAACTATACCCCTCAAAAATAGTCACATCTCCCAATCAAGCCCCACACTATCGAGACCTGACTCCTAGGTACTTAGAGGCCTCGGGAATCTCATTTCCCTAGACAACCTTTACAGGCAAAGTTGGCTGGTACCCTGGTACCCGGTGATAACTTACATCTACTGGCAGACCCGGTCACAAAAATCTCGTCAACAAAAAATGGCTCTAGAAGGAGGGCATGAGCTCATCCCCTTCTTGAGATTCCAATTTTACACCTCCTGAGGGTTACCCAAGCCATAGTTTTAAGAGTCAAGCCTTCAGTGGGATTGGGTCTTTCTCCCCATCGAAATTCAAGAGATTCCTTAGATTAGCCCCTAACCCTAAAAGGTTTGTTGAACTTGAGCCTCCTGCTCGAAAGAGACGGACCCCAAAAATCACACCAGCCACTATTGTCTAGGGATCTATTGTACCTTAGAATATAAAAACTTCTCAGACAATCCTGGGAACTAGCGTTCAACTTTCTCAAAATTTAGCTCCCCAAATGGCTGCATAATTTGGAAATATAGGGTCCCCTACGGGAACTTTTCTGTGCACAACCAATGACTTACCCTCACACCTGGAGAAGATTTTCCCATGATATGAGCACCTAGGCTCATGAACTATAGAAGAACACTTGCAGGAATACAAAGATTCCATGAATCGATACCGGATCCAACATGATGATGTTGTGACCCAGAAGTTTCCCCTATCCTTGGGATAGGGTGAACTGAACTGGTACCTTAGCCTTCCCACCAACTCCATCAATAGTTGGCAGGACATGGAGGATGCCTTCTTGGCTTCCTTTCACATATATATGGACCCAACTTGGTCCCACAGCCAGTTCATTTCCATCAGGAAGGAACCGAATGAACCCCTTGCAGCATTCAATCACCAATTTTAGCGTGCCCTAAAGCGGTGTATGGACCCTTTCACTCCATCCTTGGAAATAACCATATAGACCTACCTCAACACAATGGACCCCTTTTTTTCCACTCTCCTCTGGATAACAACCACTGCGGGCGACCGGGATACTTTGGCCAAAGTTTACAACCTAGCCTTAAGAACTATCCCTTAGAATCAACAAATCCCTAGGTGAGATTGGGTAGAGCACCCCTTTCAACATGATCCCCAGTAGAACTACATACGCTAGGGGATATAGCTCCAATCTGGCAATGGATGCCCTTGCGATGGTAATGAATCCCCAGCCACTGCTGATAGACCAACACGCCAGGTATGTTTATCCTTTATAGACTCCAACAATACCAGGTCTAGAATCCTTCCCTTTAAACTATCTATAGCAGACACAATAACCAAAGACACAACCACCCAGAGTGCCCTTCTTCCAATCATCTGCGGCTAGAGGATTGCCGACCTTGACTCTGGAAAATACTACTGCCTTTGCAGGGAACCAACAATAACAACCATCACATTGTGACATGAACACACAGTTGACTGCCGAGGTGAAATCACTCTGGTGAATGTTGTCCATCATGACTGTGGACATGGGTCAAATAAAGATGGGGTCTTATGCACCCCAGAATTCTAATTCCCAAAGAGGGAATATTTTTGCTGGCCAATGAAACAACACTACCAGAGGAAAAAACTTCAACAATGGGCCTCGACCCAACCAACAACAATGGAATAATAACACAAACACTGGAGGTCCTCCTCCAAACCAAAACACCAATCAAAGTGGTGCTAGACCATCACATTTCACACCAGTCACAGACTTCTAGCCCATGACCAATTGGTGTAGATTGCATGGTATGGGCTCTCACAATGAGGTAAATTGTGCCACATTGGAGAAGGTTATCATGATCTCCTAGTTGGATAGACAAAAATCACATGATGCTACTCCCCTAGAGCCTCCTATGCAAGAGCCAACTCACGGTGCATTCACTTGTGAGACCATCTTCTTCAAGTCCTCTGAAGAAGATGAAGAAGAATCTTAATTACAAGGATTCTTTGATGAATCAATTTCGGCCTTTGAGGCCAATGCCTTCACCAACCTGTGGACTCCTTATAACACTCAGAGTCAGCCTGGTAAAGGACTAGTTTACACCACCTCCCAAGGACACTCCTCCTTGGAATAATACAACTGACTGACCCATCCATCTAAAAGGTTCTCTCTCTAACCAAGCAAAAGACCCGGCCGAGGGAAGCCATCAATTCTTGGGAGGAAGATTTGATATTACAAAGGTGTTAGAACAAACCACCACCTCCATGACCTTGATGGAGGTTTTTCTAAACTATTCTGAGTAGAAGAAGTCTCTTCTAAATCTCTTGGAAACCCAAAAGTTGTCAGTCACCCGCCCAAGACCGTCTCTTTTGAGGATGCCAACATGGCTGTCTTTGGGGGAAATAATGAAGACCCTCCATTCCTACTAGGCCTAAACATACAAGGAAAAAACATACATAACTATATAGTAGACTCTGGGGCTTTAGGCAACATCATACCCCTATTCATATGTTAGAAGCTCAGATTTTGACCCACCCCATCTAATGGCGTAGTGATTCAACTGGATAAAAATGCTATAAAAATGGTGGGAGAATTGAATAATGTTTGGATACAACTCATCTAGGACCCCAGAATAGCTAGCATAATTGATATCCAAGTGGTGGAAATCCTAGAGACTTATGGGATATTATTAAGTTAGAATTGGTCCAAGTCCTTGAATAGATACTTTTTGACCGAATTCTCCCACTTGTGGCTCCCCTAGGAAGGAGAATCAAACAAAATCTAGGTTGAGGGTGAACCCCAGATGAAGCAGGCCCTTACCGATGTTGAGAGGGTTAACAAGGTCTTCTTCTCTAAGACCTCCCCTGGGGTGTACCGACCCTTTGAAATCTTAACATTCAATTTCACCCTCGGGGAGGATCCCATAGTCTTGTAGAGAATCTAGGACTTGGATGAAAAGTTGAGGGTAGAGGTTAACTCTTAAGGTGCCAAAGTGACCCCTTCTACACTCTTGTCCAACAAATTGTGCCAGGTACACTATTAGAAACATTTAGAGTTAGAGTGTGAGCCTTGACTTTCCATCGTTACCGGCACATCGACGCCTTCCAGAACCAAGAACATAGAGTTGATTCCTTGGAACCTAGTATTCCTACTGGAAGCACTTCTTTAGTGCAATTTTCCCAGGGGTCTCAAATGAAAATCCATCTGGAGGAAAAACTCATCCATGCACCTTCAGTACAAGAGGAAGCTCCTCCCAAGTCTCCCAAAAGCAATCTAAAGACTGCTCCATCTCCCTGGCTCTAGACTACAAGTGATGATCTATGGACCCTTAAATTCGATGGGTCTCAATCCAAACAAGGCTGTTGGCCTAGAGTAGAATTAATCAACCCACGAGGGAAATCCTTCCTCGCATCCTACAGGGTATAGTTGAACTGCACAAATAATGTTATGGAGTATGAGGCTTTGGTCCTTGGAATCCTATTCACATTAAGGAAAGGGGTCACCCGCCTTTGGGTTCTGGGTGATTCGGAGTTGATTGTCAAATAGGTCCGAAGTTAGTATACATGTCATGATAAAAGGCTGGACACATACCACAATTGGCCATGGAGCCTTATTGAAGATTTTGATGCCTTCAACATTGATCTTATTCCCCAATGATGGAACTATGTCCTAGATGCCCTCGCTATTTCTGCCAGCACACTTGAGCCTATGGCCAGCTCATGACTCCGGAGATTTTTGGTTGAGATGATCCCCACCCCATCCATCCTAGATAATATCACCCACTTTAAGGTTTTTGAGGATGATCAACATATCCTGGCCTTCATGGCCAATGTTGGTGTCTTCAAGGACGAGATAGTGGAGGAACGAGACCATGATGAAACTGGATAGGGTGATGAAGATGATGGGATCATGGAATTACCTACCAAAACCATCCCTAAGGGGATGGTCATGCTTGAATGTATCTTCAACTCAGATCCTCGGGGCTGGGAAAAGATGTCATCCTCCTCTAAGGGAGGAAAATTTGATAAAGTAAACATCGGCCAGCCCGGTGAAGAAAAGATGATACACATTGGCACCTCCTGCTCCCCTAAGGAGAGGGAGAAGATTTTCGCGGTTCTCTGAGAATACATAGACATGATTGCATGGGGGTATGAGGATTTGAAAACATACGACACATCCATTATGACTCATACCATCCCCCTAAAACCTGATGCTAAGCCTTTTTAGAAAAAGCAACGATCGGTTAACCCACTGATCAAGCCTTTGATTCGTCAAGAGGTAGAGAAATTGCTGTCAGCCTGGATAATCTTTCCAATTTGGCACACTACATGGGTTGCCAATTTGGTCCCTATTAGAAAAAAAGAGTGGTGAAATTTTCCTTTGTGTGGATTTTTGAAATTTCAATAGAGCATCCAAGAAAGATAATCACCCTCTCCCCTCATTGGATGAGGTATTGCAGATAGTGAATGGATCCCAGATGATGTCTTTCTTGGACAGATACTCTGGATACAACTAAGTCATGGTTAAGTACAAAGATAGAGAGAAGACAACATTCACCACCAAGTGGGGGATGTTTGCATATCGAAGGATATCCTTTGTCTTGATCAACGCAGGGGCCACATTCCAAAAGTCTATGGACATTGTGTTTGAGGGCCTCATGAATCAGTGTATAATCATCTACATGGATGATTTGACCATCTTTTCCCAGGACAAGCGTGATATTTCCGCCCACCTCACCAAGATTTGTGAGAGATGTCGTCGATACATAATATTTCTCAACCCCAAGAAGTGCATATTCAGGGTCACTGAAGGGAAGTTGCTCAGGGATATTGTCTCCAAGAAGGGTATATCAATTGACCTTGAGAGAGTTGAAGCACTGCTAAAACTGTAAATGCCTGGCAACAAGAAAGAGATGCAATCTTTCTTCAGAAAGATCAACTTTGTCCAGCGGTTCATCACTGGATTCGCTAAGATAGTCAAGCCACTCAACAAAATGATGCAAAAGGATACCAAGATTGAGTGGATTCCTAAAGCAAATCAGGAATTCACCCAGATCAAATATATGATAACAGAGGCACCCATTTTATCTAGTCCAGACTACTCCCTCCCATTCTACATATACTCCTTTGCTTCACCGTATTCTGTCATGGCAGTATTGACCCAAAAGGTTGAGGGGGAAGAGAAACCAATAGATTTCATGAGCTCCCCCTTCAAGAATGCCAAATTTTGGTACTCATCATTTGAAAAGTAGGCCTTTGCTCTTGTTTGCATTGTGAAGAAATTCTAGCATTTTATTCTCCGTAGCAAGGTGCATGCAGTCATCCCAGACCAGGCTGTGAAATCTCTGCTAATGCAAAGCAAATTAAGTGAAAGATGGGGGAAATGGATGACCATCCTCTAGTAGTATGACTTAGAAATGTAACCCATGAAGATATTCTAAGGCCAGGGACTAAGTTGAGCGATGGCAGAGGAGGCTCCCCACATAGAATGCCAAACTTACATAGTGGAGTCTATCACTCGAGACCCGTGGTACACTGACCTAGTGTACTTATTGTAAAATAACAGATGCCTAGAGGGGTTACCTCCCAACAAATTCCATGCCCTATGGATGAGAAGCACTCACTTCATGATAAAAAACTCAATGCTTTACCACAGGAATTATGAGGGAGTGTACCTATGGTGCATTGATAGGGACCAAGCTACGAAAATGATCAAATAATTCCACAGGTAATTTGGAACTAGGCATGGCTTAGATGACACCACCGCCCATCAAATCCTCTGAGCTAGATATTATTGGCCCTATATATCTAAAGATGTTTACACTCACGTTTGAAAGTGTCATACTTGTCAGACCGCGACACATCATGAGCATAACCTGGTAATGCCTTTATAACCAGTCTTCAAGGCTATGCCTTTTGCCCAATGAGCATTTGAATTTATCAGGGAAATCAACCCAAACTCATCTTCCAATCACTGATATATCTTAACCGCAACTGATTACTGCACCTAGTGGTCTAAAGCCATACCCTTCAAGAACAACACAGCGGACGTAGTTATCAAATTCCTGGAAGAAAACATCATCACAAGATTTGGAATGCCCTTTGCTATAGTATGTGAAAATAGTTTGGCTTTTTCTTCAGGGAAACTACTTGAATGGACCTATAATCAAAAGATCACTTTGAATTTCTCCAGCAACTATTACCCTCAAGGGAACGGTGTTGCAGAATCAATGAACAAGAATCTGCTTGAAGTGAACAAGCACCTGCTAGAATAGAATCCTTTGGATTGGCACCAAAAATTGAGATTCTCCCTCTGGGTAGATCACATTTGAATTAAAGCCACCCTTGGAATCTCCCCATTCCATTTGTTTTATGGCCAGAACCCCCAATCAACTTACAAATCCTAGTTTTACAGTTTATGCAAGAATTCGGCAACCAAGATAATATTGTGGAGGTTTGGATCTTGAATCTAGTGTGGATGGAAGAACAAGGAGATGCAAAGCTTAAACATTTTGTGTGTCACAAAGTAGTGGTAAAAAGATTGTTTGACCATAGAGCCCAATACAGGGCCCTTCAGATTTCAGACTTGATCCTACTATGGGAGAAGGCCAAGGAAAAGAAAGGAAAGCACACCAAGTTCCAATGGCTCTAGCTCGGACCATACCTAATCTCAGAAATATATGAGGAAAATACTTACTGCCTTAACACCATGAATAGAGAACTTGTCCCATTGCCTATCAATAGATGCTTTCTCAAATATTATTTTGAATAAGGTTGGTTTGCCTGAAGTTGTATTTTATGTAACGTTCCTTCCTTGTAAATATTTCTTTCCCAGTGCCTTGTTGGGAGGTGCCTTGCCTCGTAAATAGTCTTGCTAGCCATCCTCTAGGATCACCCTTTTTTTTATTTTGCGTTGTCTTTTCCTTTCTTGTCTTCTTTTCAGGTTCCAACATTTTTCTCTTCCCCCTTGTGAGGACTGGTATGCTTTGTATAACATCTGGTCTCCGGGATGTTGTCTTTAACATGGTGAGCTTCAGAATCTATAGTTAACATGATGGAATCGGTCTGGTCTCCAAAGTTGTTTTGCAAGTTAGGTAGTACATTATGAGTAATATTCATCGGATTTATCTTTAGAAGTCTGGTAGTTAGTGAAATAAAACATAAGGAACAAGTAATCAGACACATCGAGGGTAGATCAGTTGTACTAATTGGTTGACACAAGTCTAAACTTTTAAAAGATTCTTTCTGGATCCAGAGTTTTCTATCCCCATCTAGCATACTAAGGTGGGTGGAAGGGTGAAAGAAGTACCACCATTAAATTTATTTAAGCTTAAGCTTGATGGTGAAAGAAGTACCGCCCTCCCACCCAGAAAAATAAAAAATAACAAGAGAAGAGAAATGGGATGAAACTCTGGTCTAAGGGAGAAACGAGTGAATCTGATGGCTTTGGGGTTTGATATACTTAGTGCCTCTTATCTACTTCTCCCAGAGGTCATTAGCTTGATTTCCTTCCAAAGCACACACTTCACCACTGATGAAAAGATCATGTACTAAATCACGTATGGACATATTTCCTCATACATGTTACTCTTTACAATTAAGATGCTTTGAGTAATGATTTGTTCTAGTTTTGCTAACCAGAGATTCTGTAGTTCTCAAATTCACTAAGGTATTCATCCTAGATAGTTTCCATTTGTTATTCCCTGCATCCCCATCCCTACATTTTGTGTGCAAAATGTTGGGTCCCCCTTTTTGTTTTCTACTTTTGGCTCTTGCCTTGTTTTTTTTCCTTTGTTTCCTTGTTTTCCTTCTCTGGGTTTTCTTTCCTGTGTTGTTTGTTTTGCTTTGTATTTTGTCTTGTTGTGTCTCTGAGACCCAGTCCTGGAGTTGGTCATTCTTTGTCCAGGGGCCAGATTCTAGACTCTTGGATTCTTTGCCACAATGTCTTCTTTTCGTAAGAAGGTATGGTCACACAGAATCCATGAGCCCGGAGTCTAGAGGTCAGCCTGTTCCAGAGTTTTTGGAAGGAGAGGTAACTTTATTTTTACCTTAGGTATAAATAGAAATCACCTATCATTTTCACAATTACCGCGATTAAAACACTTAAGCAATTTGAGCAAATTTCAGAGTGATATCACAACTATTTTAGTGAGAATCTAGTGCGAGTTACTTTGAGCTATTTTGAACAATTACAAGTGGTTTTTCGGTGTTGAAGTGGTGATCCTTTGAAGGAAAAAGATATTGCAGAGTGTTTGACCTACCTTTTTGGCACCTTTCCTTCCTTCCTTTCTCCATTTTCAGGTTGGTTTCCCTATTTTCTCTCCTTCATTTTCTTGCTTTTTATTTTGTTTGATTTTTGTTTTTGCCTTGTGTTTTCATTTTTTTTCTGCATTTCTTCATCTAGTTTGCCACCCATTGGTTGGTTAGCTCTTCCAGAGGGTTGTCTTCCCTCTATATAGGTGTAGGATAATGTAAATATTTTATATGATTGTACATTTTCTAGTTTCATGTAAATAGTTGCTCTGCATTCTGTATATATGTATATTTAGTGTATATTGATATATATCCCTCTACTTTTCATGTGTATATCTTTTGGCTCTACTACAAATATGGTGTATATTTTATGTGTATTTGCTAGGTCTTTTGTTGAGCTCATCATACTCTATCTGCTTTTGATCCATATTTGCGTGCTTGTTAAGGGAAGAATACCACCTGGTTGAAACTCGGCTCTCGGCTGGTTTCAACAGGTAGTTTTGTCTCTCCTCCATAAAACCAGCTTGTGCTTCATTTACGTCCCACAAATGCATTTAAAACTGTCTAAGTGGCATCCACTTTTTTGTGCATTTGGATAGTTGCATCATCGTCACCATAACTTCCATTTATTGCATAGCCACGTGATGCCCACGTGGGCCTGACAGTTCACTTTTTGCACAAATCTTCCAACGGTTAGCTTTTCTGACCTCAGGTCTTTTGTCTTCACCAACCCACATCTTACTTTTTCCAAATATGCTAAAACCCCCAGGCCTAGATATTGGTTATTTCCTTTAAGTTTTCATTATATATATCTTTCCAGGATTTTGGACCTAAACTAACTTTTTACGAAAACAAACGATGTGGTGGTAAGATCTCCATGATACTAGAGTATTATTTATCTATAAATTTTGATGGTCATCTTACCTTGTAGGTTTTTAAAGCAATATACTTTCATCATGTCTGAGGCTTCCACATCTTCATCACCTAGGACTTCAGAACTTCCTTCTACAGCCATCACTAGGGTAGCTGTCAGGTCTAAGATGGAGAGGGCCCTGGATAAATTGCCTCTCACCATGAAGTATGTGAAGGAAAATGCCATCGTGGGATCAAAGATTGATTCCAAAGTTCAATTAATTACTGACACCAGTGTCGAAATGTGGGCCGAGATGTAGGCCCAGGTTAAAATAATGTACATCCAACGATAATCTATGGATCCTTTGGCAATCAGCATCGGGGATTCTAGGATTCTCAAGGCCACCTACTTTCCATGTTCTATATAGGCCCCAGAGTTAATTCTTACACTTGCCATGCATTACAACTCTTCCATCCAGGCCGTCATGCTCGCAGCCCCAGTCCAGACCGGATACCCCACCCCTATGGTGCATCTCGACGCCGCAACCTTCCTGATGGCAGCCCAATAAAGTAAAGTGTAAAGTAAAATAAAAATCTATAAAATTCATGTTTACACATAGATTTTTAATGTTAAAACCCTGCTAAGGGAAAAACCCCTGGGACTGGTAAACCAAAATATTTTCACTCTTCTGAAGTGAGCTTGGCGAAGAGTCAACCTTGTTAAAGGTTACAATGCATAATATTAAATGTGATCTGGTTAGAAGATTTAAAACTAACAGTTCTCTCTTGACCATGAATTCACTATGGGGTGAAAAAAAAAACCATCAACATTCTCTAAATGTTATAATAAGGACTTCACTATCACACTCAATTAAGAGATTTATCTATAACAATGGTTACACTGATACAATAATTATCTGATTCAACTATAACTCTACTTTGCAGATATTTGGATCTATGCTAAGTACATAATACCTCTGGCCAATTTTTTCTTCTTGAGTTCATCTCATACTTCATGCTTGTTCTTCTTGATATTACTCTTTCCTCTATCGCTCGGTAATGTCCAATTTGATCAAACATGCATAAGTTTGCATGTATGCTTGCATCATAGCATTATCAGATATGATTCATAATGAATCTCTTGTATCTTATATAGACATCATAGCTCATTTAATTTTCATCCTTTAGATTTAGCCGCTTAATCTCCATCATTAATTTTCCCGCTCAAACCATCCTCGATAGTTGGGTTAAATACACATTTCAACCTTTGTTGTCTAATCTTCATTGAATTTTAATAATGGTTTGATCAAATAACAAATTTTATCTTTTACCTTGAAATCATCAATTGGCAGCTCAACATCTTTGACAGCCTCAGTTTTATTAAATTTCTCTGTCAATAGTTGTATCAGCAATATCTACCTCGGTTATCACTATGCTTGGTATACATAGTGTTTACTCAATTTGCATTATCTCTCAGTGTATATAGAACTCTTCATTTACCAACCACATAAAATTTGTTTTCTCTAGTTCTCGAATTCATAATAGATGTTTGTTACCATAATAATATCTCAATAAGTTGACATCAATGGCAATACATCAACTGATAATGTCAGTCATTATATTTGTAGCTTGGTTGAATATCAACAAATGACTTCAAACATATAATCAGTTGTGTAACCACCTGAATTTGGTCTGTCACAACTATAGACCCTATTTGCCCTAAGTGTGATCATACCCTTGATTTATGTCCAAACGACCCTGTTACGGCTTGGCATAATTCTTTTAATCAATTTAATGTCCTAGGTGTTTTTTATCACTGATTTATATTAACTATTATAGCCATACAATTCAAATCAATTTCGACCAATTAGATTAAATCAAAATCAAACATGGCTATAGTATTTAATTATAAAGGAATTAAATAAATCCCTAAATCAAAATACTCACTTGCAATTAACCCATTCCCCTAGCCTATTTAATTTAATTAAAATGGCTATAGTCCTCTAATTATTAAAAAGCAATTTAATTGTTTAAATAATTAATTCCTATATTTCTAAATGAATTAAATAAGTTTATTTCATTTATTAATATTCCCTTAAACCCCAACCTAACCCATCTCAACCACTTCTACCCTGGGTTCTAACCCTTCTCACCCCATTCACCCATGCTAATCTAATTCTAATTCTAAATTCTTCTCTAACCCACCTCCTAATGTTGTCACATTCCATTAAGGAATGCTTAGCAACTCCACCCACTTGAGAAAGTCCACTTTCTCAAGCT
>MU224621.1:218878-233381 GCA_018584345.1 Thuja plicata
TGCCTTATTAATGCCTTAGGCATTAATAGCTCTTACATATTCATTTATTGGGCCTCCTGATTCATAAATGAACCTTGTCCCCCCCTCTCTCTCCCATTCTTCTATAAATAGAAACCTGTTTTGAGAGAAAATAAGCCTTCACTAGAGATTAAAATTGCATTGTTATGCTGCTAGTTTCATCATAGAATTGCATTCCATATTATCTCATACTAGTTTATCATTACTATTTCATCTTTTATAGTTAAAATGCATTCTTTTTCCATCATTTAGCTTGTTTTTAATCAAAATCCTTCATGCTAGGTTGTATTAGTCACTGATTCAATAGCATATTCTGAGGGCTGATATGTTGTTAGTCACACTCCTCCTAGTTATCAGGCAATAAGTTGATTTTAGTGGGTTCTCTATGCTTTTCATATTTTCACTAACCCCTTTGATGCTAACATAATGACTTATTGAGTGTTTGTGTCTATTCTGATCCCTTTGGCATTGATGGAAACACAATATGAAATACCATACAACAAATACCAAACTTCTATTCTACAACTACAACAATTATGTAGCTCTCCCTGGCTTGAATATAAACTGTATCAGTATAAAAAAAAACTCACCATGCAGACTATCCCTGTAGATTTTGACTCTTCTATTCTTGAATCTCTTTGTAGATTAGATATGTCTTTTCTCTACAATCTTCTCTCCCTTAGATGGATAGATATTTCATTAATCATTTCTCTCCCTTTGACAATAATGCCAAAAACAAATATGCAGCTCTTCAGTACATAGATAAACTATCTCTGATTTTTGGTGCAGTGTGTACCTTTAAGTGTACTGATATGTCTGTGTCAGTCCAGTTCTACTTTGCATCAACATGATTGATCTTATCATTATGTGTAGGTTGATGCAACCTCCTACTTAGCTTAGTTACCAATAGACAAGGGATGAATCCCTAGCCTACCTCTCAAGTACTTAAATGTATCCTTTGGTAAGGGTTTTGTGAAAATGTCTACAATTTTTTCTTTTGTTTGTACATATTCTAGTATTACTTGTTTATCTTGTACTTGTTCCCTTGAATAGTGATATTTGATAGATATGTGCTTTGTCTTTACATGCATCACAAGGTTCTTTGAAATATTTATAGAACTTGTATTGCCATAGTAAATCATCATTGGATCAATTATCCCTTTGACAATAATGCTAAAAACAAATATGCAGCTTTTCAGTAGATAGATAAACTATCTATGATTTTCGGTGCAGCAGGTACCTTTCAGTGTACTAATATGTCTGTGTCAGTCTAGTTCAACTTTGCATCAACATGATTGATCTTATCATTATGTGTAGGTTGATGCAACCTCCTACTTAGCTTAGTTACCAATAGACAAGGGATGAACCCCTAGCCTACCTCTCAAGTACTCAAATGTATCCTTCGGTAAGGGTTTTGTGAAAATGTCTATAATTTTTTATTTTGATTGTACATATTCCAGTATTACTTGTTTATCTTGTACTTGTTCCCTTGAATAGTGATATTTGATAAATATGTGCTTTGTATTTGCATGCATCATAGGGTTCTTTGAAATATTTATAGAACTTGTATTGTCACAATAAATCATCATTGGATCAGTTATCTCTTCATTCATTCCTTTATACAATTATTTTATCCATGCAATGTTAGAACAATTTGCAGTAGCAACAACATATTCTGCTTTGACAGTTGACTAAGATATGCACCCTTTCTTCTTTCTTATCCAAGTAACTAGTATTTCTCCAATAAATAATACTCCCCCACCAGTACTCTTTATATCATCTATGTTCCCAACCCAATCAGTATCAGTATAAATTTTCAATTTAAATTTTCTATCTCTTTTGTACCATAATCCATAGTCTTTGGTGTTTTTTAGATATATAAATATCCTCTTTACAATAGTCATATGTGATTCCCAGGGGTTAGCAAAAAATTTGGCAACTATTCTAACTGCAAGTGCAATGTCAGGTCTTGTGTGTAAAACATACATTAATTTACCAATCATAGATCTATACAAAGTTTTATTTACCTTAGTTTTCTTATCTTCTTTGGTTAGTTTGAATCCTATCACCATTGGTGTTCAGACTAGTTTTGATTCTTCCATTCTGAATGTTTTCAATACTTCTTTGATGTATTTTTATTATGTAATGTAGATGCCTTCAGCTTGTTGTAAAATTTGTAATCCTATAAAATATTTGATCTCACTAGACATTGACATCTCAATTTTTTTCTCATTTCATCAGCAAAAGATTTGCATAAATGATCATTACCTCGAAATAATATATCATCAACAAATATTTTAGCAATAAGATTTTTATCATCGTTTCCTCCTTTCAAATACAAATTGTTGTTGCCACTTGTTCTAATAAATCCAATTCTTATAAGATAAGAGTGTAGTCTTTCATACCATGCTCTCGGTGCTTGTTTTAGTCCATATAAAGATTTATGTAACTTACATACCATGTTTGTCTGATCAGGATCAACAAATCCCTTAGGTTGTTCAATGTATACCTCATCTTCTAGTATTCCATTCAAAAATGCAGATTTGACATCCATCTAATATACTTTGAATCTTTTATATGTAGTGTATGCAAGTAGTATTCTTACTCCTTCAAGTCTAGCAATGGAGCAAAGGTTTTTCCATAGTCAATTTCTTATTCTTGTGCATACCCCTTGCATACCAGTCTAGCTTTATTTATGGGTACATCTTCATTCCCATTTAGTTTTTTTCTAAATATCCATTTGGCGCAAATGACATTTTTATCTATCGGTCTCGGTACCAATGTCCATGTCTTATTTTTCAGTATCTTCTAAATTTTCTCATTTATAACATTAATCCATTCTTCATTTTCTAATGCATCTCTAACATTCTTAGGCTCAAATTGACAAATTAGACAAGTTTTATCTCTAAAATTAATTCTTTTCATCATACCTACTCTTTTATCTCCAATAATCTAATTCTGTGGATGATGTCTTCTTACATATTTACCAAGTACATGTTCAAATCTTTGTTCTTCACCATATTCTTCTGCAGGTTCATGGTCTTCAAGTTCATGATCTTCTATTTCAACATTTTCCTGATTCTTGGTCTATGCTACCTGTTGCCCAGTGATATTAACCCATTTCCCTGTAACATTAACTTGTTGCCCAGTAATGCTAGGCATTTTATTGGTATAGTATAAGATTCTTGCTAGTAGACAAATCTATTGTAATCTTCCAGTTCTTTAATGTTGTCCTCATCATTTTTCCTAGAAAATTCATCAACTTTCACATTTGAACTATCAATGATTTGGTTAGTTGTCTTTTTCAAACATTTGTAATATTTACTCTTCGTAGAATATCTAAGAAATATTCTTTCATAACTTTTTAAATCAATTTTTCTATTTATCTCACCTTTCACAATATAACACCAACTACCAAGTATTTTAAAATAACTTACATTCGGTGTATAACCATACCATAGATCATAAGGTATTTTGTTTGTATCTTTCTTCAATTGTACTCAGTTTAATGTGTATACAACCGTGTTGACTGCTTTTCTTGAGTATGTTTGTGCAACACTCTTTTCAATCATCAATGTTCTAGCACTGCCCACAATTGATCTATTTCTCCTTTCAACAATTCCATTCTACTATGGTGTCCTCGGTTCTGAAACCTATCTCTTAATTCCATACTCATTACAAAATTTAGTGAGCTCATCAGAAATAAATTCACCTCCCCTATAAGAACTCAAAAGCTTCATATCTCTACCAATTTTTTTTCCACTTTAGACTTATACCATTTAAACATCTTGAATGCTTCAGATTTTTCTTCTAGGAACATGACAATCATCATTCTACAGTAGTCATCAAAAAATAAAATAAATAGATGTGCCCATAATAGCTTTGTGTTCTCATTGGTCAACATAAGTCTGTATGAATTAACTCCAAAATATCATTAGATGAAAAATTCTTGCTCTTGAAACTAGATTTTGACATCTTCCCATTTGACAATTTTTACACATTAAATGGACAATTTTAGTTAAGCTCAGTAAGCCTCTAACTTTTATTTTCCTACTAATATTTACCATGTTGTCAAAATTTATATGATAAATTATTCTATGCCAGAACTATATATCTTCATTCTTTGCCTGTAAGAAAGTAGTTTCAGCTGTGTTAAGATAAAATGGGTTACCTTTTGATTTTTCATCTGTACCGATCAACTTTCCTTTTCCATAATAGATTCTTTCTTTCCTCTTCTCAAATGTGACTTGGTGACCTGTGTTATTTGTTGGCAAGTGATCAACTTGGGTAATGTGATTCACTTTTTGGTTATCATTTATGGAAACACATTTAGGTTTAAGATCGATTGTTTTCAAGATAAGTTTTGGTATGTCCAAAATAGACTAAGTATAGAGACAGAGGTACAGTATTGTTTTGGATATCGAAGACAAATATTGATGAATTAAGGCATGCAAACTTAGTGGAAGACAATATGGAGTATTTCTGACATACACCTAAGATCTATTTGGATTTTTTTAAGTTTATGATAAGTTATAAGGATTTGAAGACTGATAGACAGCAAAGAACATTGACACAGAGCAGTTGGACAACAAAAAAGAATAAGGGAGTATGACTTGGACTCTGGGAAATCAAAGTTGTATTTTTTTTGTTGACAGTCTATACTTTGACTATGAAAGAGTGCAAACTATGCATTTTATATTTACTATATTAAATGTATTTTTTATTGAAGGATGGCTTAGTACTGTTTGTAATATTCATTCTGAGAGTCGACTTTGTAAAGTTAAAAGATATATGTGTAATATCTTTTTGGTAAAGATTATGTATGAAAGTCTGAAAAGGAAGTGAAGTATATGTAGAGAAGATATGTGAATGGAAAAGAAAAGAATGACAGAGCTATAAAGGAACTATCAAAGCATTTGTGATGCTTTTTTTATTCATAACTAAGAACCTTTTTGTAACAGAATTACACTATAAGAGTTGTAAGCTCATTGGCCCCTAACAGGGTCTTGTGAACCTTTAATAGGGTCGTTATTCCTATAACAGGGAAATGTACTATGTAATATTCAGATCCTAACATGGCTAGGTCTCCTTACAGGGACATTATACTTTAGTACATGCTTGTGGGTATCATCCACACTGGTGTTTTCCCTTGGCCAGGGTTTTCTTGTAAATAAATCATGGTGTTATGTGTTCTGTGTTATTTTTTTATGTTCTTTCCTTTACTGCAGTTGTATGTTTAATGTTCAAGTGGTTGAAGAATTTAATTAATTGTTATAATATTGATTCACCCCCCTATCTAAGTATTATCCAATCCTAACAATCGGTATAAGAGATTTTTCCCCTTAGAGAGAAATCCTAACAACTTGAGGTAGATCAAAATGGATTTGAATAGTTTACAAGAGAACTTTGAAGATGCACTTGAAGACCTTGATAATTCTAAAGCAAAAAATGGTGAATTGAAGTTCAACATCTGAAGAGCTAAGAAATTCATAAAGAAACTAAAAGAACAACTTGAACTTTCCAGAAGTTAGAGAGAAGATCTTGTGGTTTAGATAAAACAAGACTTAGATGATAACAATTCAGATCAGGTGAAGAAACTAAAAGAAGAGATTGAGACTCTGAAGCTTGAAAACAAGAATATGGCTAAAGAGATATAAGAGGATGCTAAGAAGAAATCTGAAGAAACATTGAACAATGCATTGAATCAAATGAAAGATGAAGGTGACAGCTACAAGAACAAATAATTAGAATTGGAGAAATAAAATCAAATTGTGAAAGGTGAACTTACTGAAGCAAAGAAACATATTGAGAAACATCACACTAGAAATGATTTGATTGATGAACAACTAGACAAGCAGAAACCTAAAGGTGACATGACTGGTATTGGCTTCAATGAAGCTGAATGTTCAAAGAATTGGGAAGAGAAATTAGATGAGAAGATTGATGCTGATAAATCATCTACTAAAGAACCTAAAGAGTAGATCAGAACTTTAAGAGGTAGATTCTTTGGTTACAATATATTTGGACATAGGAAGAGAGATTGAAAAGGTGTGCCCCTTTTAGAACTTTTTCTGGTTATTGTTTTAACTATAATGGATATGGGCACAAGAATACTGAATGGAGAAGACCTAATCAATCTGGATATAGTAAAGACAATGGAAGAGAACCTACAATGAAACCTACATGCTACAAATGTAATTACATTGGGCACATTGCAAAGTACTATAAGTTACAAGTTAATCAAGAAAGAAGACCACCTATATGTTACAAATGCAATAATCGAGTACATAAAGCAAAGTTTTGTAGGTATAATGGAGTAGATAACAAAAGAACACCACCTTCTATGAATTCACAGAATAATGGAAATGATACTGGAAAGAGTATTGCAGATGTGAATAATGATTTTGAAAATTGTTTTAAGATAGCAAAAGACAAAAAACTTGGCAAGATATGGAAGATTAAAGAAAATAGTGAGACATCAGTTCAGGGAGAGTTAGTAGATGCTATTGGATATTCTCCTAAAGGTAGCAAGACATAATCGACCTAATTGGCTGATCATTGCCTTAGGTGAGCATTAAATGAAACAAATCAGAATTTATTGTGCCCCACAAATCATATAGTGAGCTCATGCGAGCTTGGAAATATGTTGAGCTGACAATATGGATCATATATCTAAGAGCTCATCATCATCCAATGTGTATATTTTGATCACAAGATCTAGCAGCTGACCAGGTAGTTTGGAGTGAAAAAGAAAAGTTATAACCTAACTTGTATAAAGCACCATGTTATGATCAATATGACAAGGAGCGAGCCAAGGAGATCAAAGAGAAGAAGTATTTAGACATTTCTACACCAGTCATGTGTGATTGATCGAAGCGTAAACTCCATGTGTGAAAGGTATTCTACATTATCTAATCTATGGATGAACCTATGATTTTCAATGTTGTTGGTCATCCTAGATACAAATTCAAGAAACATCCTTATAACTCATGTGAAGAGGATCCAAAAGGAGCATTTTCACAGACCTCACATGGTGTATTTCATGTAGAAGACATCATGGCTTATATACATTGTAAGTATGACACATTGGGAGATGATGATATACTCACTGAAATGGAAGATATGACTAAGAATGGAATCATGACGGAAGAATAAAAACATGTCAGTCAATTAAGTATAATGAAGATTATGGATCTGTGTGACTTCAATGAGAACAAATGGTTTAAAATACTTATGAGCAAGGTTCATGACCAATTCATATGGATTGGTAGCCAACCTGTGAAGATATGTAGTGACCTAATTCATGAGATTACTGGTTTAGATAGCACTGGAGTTGTACCTGTTGTAGAGAAACATGTCAAGAAGGAAGTCAAAACCCTAACACACTTGAAGTGGGACAGAAGCAAAATGATAATAAATGATATTTTCCAATAAGATGTAAGGTTTATTGCAATGATACTTGGTTACAAATTTTTCTACAATAGCAGACCTAATTCAATATCAGTTGAAGTTATTATGATGGCATGGAGAATGGTAAAAGAAAACACATAGTACAACCTATGCGCAGTATTGGCACAACGATTCCTTGAGAATGTAAAGCTTGTGAAGAAGGATAGAATGAAAAATTTTAGATTTGGATCATTATTAGTACACATGTTCATTCATATTGAACAGAAGTTTCCTAGTCTACACTCTAGTGGCTGGAAAATTGGAGTTCCTACTAGTATACTGATCTCACAGAGTTAAAAAAGACAGAACACTACTTTTGTAGATAGAGAACTGTTTGCAATGATCAAAATTATACAAATACAAATGAAGACTAGATAGAGACTACATGAGGACATTGTTGAGAAGTACAAGGAAACAATTGGTTTTATGGTTGAAACAGACCATGTATGTTTTGAGGTAGTGACCCATAGAAATAAATGGTGTTACCCTATGGGATATGAAGTGAGTTACAAAGTACTCACTATGGAAGTAGAAAATATTCTTGGATTAGAAGTTGATACATCATAACAGAGATGGGGAACATATGAGGAGAAATCATAGAAGATAAAAGAAGAAAAATATAGAGTACAGAGGAAGAGAAAGATTGCTAATCTTAGTCATGACTATGGAGTAAAGGTTGGTCTATCTGAGGAAGAACTGAAAGATATCAAGAAGAAGATGGTAGAGAGATCCCTTTAAGTAGCTAGTGGAAGCACTAATGGCCCTTCCACCCCTAAAGTAATTATGGTTGATAAAAAACCTCCACCATAGTAGCATGCAGAACAAGCGAAGGAAGTTACTCCTAGAGTAACTAGATCTAGTATGTAGACAAAAGAAAAGAATGCAGATGAAGAAGAGAAGAAAACTAAGAAGAATAAATAATGGAAACCTGACATTAAAATACTGGATAAAAGAGAAATTGAACATGGAAAATTGGTTTTCATTGATAAATATTATGATAGATATGAAGAAGAAGATAAACTAAAAATTCAAGAAATTTTGATAGAACACATGCTTAGTTTCAAGAAGACACTTTTGGAAGTTGATGGAAGCATACCCTCAGATTTGTATATAAAATTGGAAAGCAAAATTTTTTTGGCACAAGTTGAAGATGATCAGATTAGAAATGAAGAGATTGATGACATGTTTCCTGTGTTATCTATACAAGAGAGAGATATTATAGTCAAAGAATTAAAACCCCTGTTGAGGATAAAGACCAGATTACTAAAGATAATGGTGAGAAAATATGATGAAGTAACAGAGGAAACTCAGAAGGCACTTGAGAAGATACTGTTGAGAACTAATTTTTTCAAGCCCCCACCACCTAAGATAGATTTACCTACACAATTGGGAATGGATGACAACACAAAGGACACATAGAATAATGATGAAGAGAGTAAATAATACACTACTACTGATTTCTAGTATTATGGTATGGCAGTAACACTAGACTCCTCACAAGATGAGAAGGACCCTTTTACAGTAACCATGTAGACTTCTATTGTTGATGAACCTAATAAGGAAGAGCATAATAAGGAAGATGAGAAGAAAGAGGATGAATGATAGAAGAGTGAGCAAAAAGAAGATGAAAAGGAAGAGGTAACTTCACCATCTATCTTATTGTTGGCAAGTAGTAATGTAAATTTTGATAACATGGATGAATATGAACTAGTGAAACTGGCATTCACCACACTGAACAAAGCAAAGGAGAAATTAGTACAAAAAGGAGATAAGAAGACAAAAGTGATTTCAAGAGCTATTGATACTATGAATAAATTGCTTCTAGTACCTTTAGTATTTCAGAACAAAAATGATATTGAGAACTTGAAAGTCACACACGAAAAATTTGTTGAAGACTACAGAGGAGAAAGGAGAGAAAACATATGAAGAGAAGAAGCTGATAAAATTATGGAAGTCCATCTCATGGGACTTAGGATTTGTGAAAGCTTGTTTGATAAATGCAAAGAACTGCATTACACATGGGATAAAGTTATTTGGTTACAACATGAATCCTATTAGACACATTCAAAATGTTGAAGATATTATTGCCAAGGAAAGGAAAACTTTGAACAAGTTAATGAATGGTTGTGAAATATCTTCACAGTCCACTACAAAGTTAGACACTGAAGTGACAAATATATTGGCTAAGATGAGTATAATTGAGAATGAGAAGGAGAGAGTACTGAATAGATTCAATTTGCTGAGGAACTTCATTACTCTAAAGCTATCAATACTTGAGGCACATCTGACAGATTTAGAAAAGACTACAGATTCATTAGCTAAAGGCCTACCCACAAACTTGAAGAATGTTGAAACTACATATTTTACATTGAATGGATTGATTCATATAAGTCAGATTTTTTTTAAGACATGGAGCACTGGAGAGAAGATTTTGGAAGATTCCTTCAAGACATTCTAAAACTTGTGATCAAGAAGTGATGCTTATTTGTATTCACCTTTGTCATTGTTGTCAAAGGGAGAGAAGAGAAGAGAGATCAAAAAAATGAATGAAGAAGAGAAGAGAGAACAAAAGAATATAAAGAAAATAGAATGAAAAAGATGAGGAGAAGAAGTGGAGACAGTTTTGTTTTGTTGGAACACTTAGTACCTTTTTTTGTTAAGTGTTGCCATCAATACCAAAGGGAGACATTGTTGGCAAGTGATCAACTTGGGTAATGTGATTCACTTTTTGGTTTTCATTTAAGGAAACACATCTATTTTTAAGATCAATTGTTTTGAAGATAAGTTTTGGTATGTCCAAATCGACTAAGTATAGAAATAGAGGTACATTATTGTTTTGGATATCAAAGATAGATATCGATGAATTAAGGCATGCGAGATTAGTGGAAGATAGTATGGAGTATTTATGACATACACCTAAGATCAATTATAATTTAGTTAAGTTTATGATAAGTTATAAGGATTTGAAGACTGATAGACAACAGAGAACAATGACACAGAGCAGTTGGATAGCAGCGAAGAATAAGGGACTATGACTTGGACTCTGGGAAATCGAAGTTTTTTTTTTTTTGTTTATAGTCTATACTTTGACTATGCAAGAGCGCTGAATATGCATTTGATATTTACTATATTAAATGTATTTTGTATTGAAGGCCGACTTAGTACTATTTATAATATTTATTCTGAGAGACGACTTTGTAAAGTTAAAAGATATATATGTAAGATATTTTTGGTAAATATTATGTGTGAAAGTGCAAAAAGAAAGTGAATTATATATAGAGGAGACATGCAAATGGTAGAGCAGAGAATGTAAGAGCTATAAAGGAACTATCAAAGCATTTGTGATGCTTGTTTTGTTCATAACTGAGAACCTTTTGTAACATAATTACATTGTAAGAGATGTAAGATCATTGGCCCCTAACAGGGTGTTGTGAACCTTTAATAGGGTTGTTATTCCTCTAACAAGGAAATGTACTATGTAATATTTAGCTCCTAATAGGGCTAGGTCTCCTTGCAGGGACATTATACTTTAGTACATGCTTGTGGGTATCATCCCCACTAGGGTTTTCCCTTGGCTAGGGTTTCCTAATAAAAAAATCATGGTGTTATGAGTTAATTGTTAATTTTTTATGTTCTTTCCTTTACTGCAATTGTATGGTTAATGTTCAAGTGGTTGAATAATTTAATTAACTGTTATAATACTGATTCACCCCCTCTCAGTATTATCCAATCCTTACATTATTCAACTGTGAAACACTCAACAAATTGTAGTTAAGTCCTTTTACCTAATAAGAATTTTCATATTTATTTGATTGTTCAACATAATAGTACATTTTCCTTTCACCTAACAGGGTGTGTCATTTACCATTCTAACAAATCCACCATCATAATGTTCAATAAATTCAATTTTTCCTTTATCTCTACTCATGTTATGTGTACAGCCACTATCAATAACCCAAATTTCAGATTTTCTTACTTTAGAGATAAGTGTTGTTTCTACATACCTTTCATCTTAATCTGAATAATATTTCAAAGCTATAGACACTTTCTCAATATCTTCATCAGTATCTGAACCGGTATCCTTGTCTTTATCTTCATCAATTTAGAAACTTCCCTTTTCCATCATAGATTCTTACTTTTCTGTTCTCAAATGTGACTTTGTGACCTGTATTATTCAATTGTGAAACAATTAACAAATTGTAGTTAAGTCCTTTTACATAATAATAATTTTTATATTTGATTTTATTGTTCAACATAATAGTATATTTTCCTTTCACCAGATAGGGTGTGTCATTTCCCATTCTAACAGATCCACCATCATAATGTTCAAGAAATTCAAATTTTCTTTTATCTCTAGTCATGTGATGTGTACAACCACTATCAATAAACCAAATGTCATGTTTTCTTACTTTAGATATAAGTGTTGTTTCTGCATACCTTTCATCTTCATCTAAATCATCTTTCAAAGCTACATACACTTTCTCAGTATCTTCATCAATATCTGAGCTAGTATCATTGTCTTTATCTTCAACAATGTAGCAAGCCTTCTTACCTTTATATTTTTAATCTCAGTTATCTCTCTTTTCATACTATCAGTTATTTATGTAATATCTTTCATTAGATATATCATTTCTATCATCATTCTTTTTGTTAGGGAATCTTGCAGCAAAATGGCCAATCTCTTTACAGTTAAAATATATCAAAGGTAGTTTACCTTTATATCTTCCTTTACCTTTGTGCAATTTTCTAACCATTAAAGCTTCAAATTCATCAAGTTCCTTATCATCACTATCATTGTCATTGTTATTTCTAATCAAGTGTTTTCTACTAGATTTTCCAATTTACAAAGTAGACATAAATGAAGATTCCATAGATGGTACAATACTGTTGTCCAAATTATTCATCTAAAATAGAATCAATCTTCCAACAAGACTATCAACAGTAATGTTATTTCCAGGTGGAGCTCTCATTTCAAGAATTATAGAGACTCTTATAGACTAAATAGGCAATCAATTTCTATGAATATTAATCATAACTGTGTGTTCATCAATGGTTCCATGAAAGCCTCAAATATCATTCACCACTTCTTTAAGTAGGTTATTGTATTATGTTATGTTCTCTGCCTCCTTTATTTGCATGTCATCAAACTTTCCTCAAAGACTTTCAGCTTTATCTCTTAGTACATTTGCATCACCTCCATACATTAATGTCATCTTGTCCCACATCTGCTTCATAGTTGTAAATGTCTTGATATCCTCAAATTCAGAATCTTTGAGTGAAGAAGAAATCTCCATCATTATAAGGTTATGTTCATGTTTCTCTTTCATCTGATTAATAGCCAAAGATCTAGAAGGTAGAATGAATTAACTATCTAGATAATCTATAATATCATCTCCAATCTCTGATATGTATATTATCATTTTTCTTTTCCATGTAAAGAAGTTATCCTTGTTCATATTTAGTATGTGTCTCTTATACATCTTGTGATCTTTAGCTCAAGTCCTTCAAAACTTTCTTCTAAGCAATGTCTGCACTCTGATAAACACTGTACACTCTGATACCAATTGTTATAATAATTGAGAGGGGGGTTGAATCAGTTAGAATCAATCAGCCCTAAAAATTATTCTACAGTCCCAAATTTCTCCATATGTATATCAAAACAAATTAAACATATAATTTCAACTCGGTGAAAATTTATTCTGTAATATCAAACTTTCAACAATAGTGTTTACCTAGTTTCAGTAAATTAATACTGTGATTACTTACCTAGGTCAATAAAGTAAAGTGTAAAGTAAAATAACAATCCATTGTTACTCCAATTGCACATTGAAGTTGTCATTAGTTATCAAGAAGACATAATAGATAGTCGGTGACATAGTCAACACAAGATAATTGATATATATCACCAAAGTGCAGAGTTAACCAAGAGCACTGATCACGTTCACAATTAACCTAATACAGTGATACCCAAGCAATCATATTATACTGAGTACATACAACACTGAGCTTCACAACACAACCAAGCACCAGCGTTACCGATATACACAACATACACGAAGTACCAAGGAACATCATTAACTGAGTGGAGCAGAGTCCACATAAAAAGATGTTATGGCACAAAAATCTATGTAACAAATTTTGAGCTCACCTAGATAATGGTTTACAGGATCGAGGAGAACATTAAGTACACATTTCTAGTATTTATTGTTTATGTCTCCTATGTTTATTTGATCAATGTAAATTTTATAATCGTTGATGTTAGGGTAAAGATGTAAATGTTGAACCCTAATTAGGTCATATCATTTTGATATATTATTGTATAGATGTCACTATATAATGTATTACGTTGATCAAGAAATGATCAAGTAGCCGTCATACTATAGATATAAGAGATCAGACAAGGGATTCAAGGACAAAAACCATATAGAAGAAATCAATTTATAGAACTACGGGAAGGCTACTGAGTAGAACAAAGTAGAGGGTATTATCATTCACATATATGTTTTATATGAACTTAATGGATCTTTATCAGCAATTTTGAGATTGTATATGTTTCAGATCAACTTTATGTTACTCTAACAATTTTAATAGATACTTAAATATCTTAACACGGTAGACTTAACAATCTTATTATGGGTGCCAGCAAGAAGTTGGGTCCACTTTTTGGGCAAAAAGTGGAAGTGTTTTCCCTGATTTTCAAGTTGTCTGTCAATTGATGTCAAAATTTGAGGCACTTAGAGATTGAATATCAAAAAAATCCACTAATAGAAAATGTATTAATCTGAGTCTATTTTTCAAATATGTAATTTATTTAAATACCCACATAGTAGAAAATATATTTAGTAGGCATGTTTGAAAACCTCTTTTTCAAAATGCCTGTTTCAGGACCATACCCCGCATGTGTACGGTCACCCTTTTTTGAAGTAAATAAATGAAATTTTCTAAATCCTTTTGGGGGAAGGTACCTAACACATCAAAGATTGGTCAGAATATTTTTGCTTATTTTTTAATTGAATAGTTTTTTTTTTATTAATTT
>MU224621.1:252873-279879 GCA_018584345.1 Thuja plicata
ACAGACTCATACAAAAAATACACCAAGGACAAAGAAATGTCACAGAGCATGCCTTCTGCATAAAAATGAACTCTTGGGTTACAAAATCTCTTTATCTCTGTCAAGAACTCAGAAAAGTTACAGAACAACAAGAACAAAAGAAGAAGAACCGACCCTTGTAATTGCAACTTTTCTGCTATATATAGGGCTATGACCATCTTGGGATCCCTTAGGATGCAACAAGCTTCGGATGATCATGGAAAACCCTAACCCTAAAATCATAGGAGAGAGGAAAAGAGAGAGAGAAGGCGGTCGAGAATGACCGAGTCAAAATAGATATTCATGGATATTTTCCTGACCTTCTCGATCTGGCAACTGGAAATCAGATTTGGTAGACGGTGGCTAGTAACATTTATGTTCACTCTGAATAGTCATGCACACCTGTTCACCTATATTTCTCTGCAATAACTATCTCTCTTGTCTATGAACAGTGCATAGCTAAGTGTTCATCTTATCATCACCCAGGACTTCTTCTCCTTCCTTGTGGCACTTCTAGAAACTCAGCCATAACTCTGTTTTTCTCTGCAACACGATGAATCTCTCCCTTTTCACCAATATTGCAACAAATCTATTCAAATCTCGGCTGACCGCTCTGTGCATGATTTTCTACAATTGGAAACCCTCTGATCAATTCTGGAAATCCCTATACAACTGAGAAAAACACCCCTGAGCTTTGACGACCTCATCTGTATCATAATCGCACAGTCGCAAGCCATGTTTTCTTCCCTCTAAATTCTGGGCGAGTACGCGACGAGATCTTTATTCATTACTTTTTCTATGATCACGCACTCGCGAATAGTTATCACTTTGTCTTACCTTCTGTGCGAGTAGGCGACAAGCTCTTATCTTTCATCCATCGCTCAGTCGCGAGCCATTCCCTCTGTTCTTCATTTCATGCGTGAGTGTGCGATGACCATTTTTCTCTACTCATCGCGTACCCGCGAGCTGCCTTCTATTTACCTTGATACATTGGCGAGTGCGGGACGACTTCCATTTTTCCTCGGCGCATAGTCGCGAGCTGAAAACCCTTTACCTTTATAGAACAGCGACTGAGCGACGAGAAATCATTTTACTTTATCACACACTCGCGGGCTGCTATTCTCTCATCCCTTTTGGTCGGCGAATGCGTGATAACCTCCTTTTCTAGCTCGTCGCAGACCCGCAGACTATTTTCCTTTTATGTTCATTACTCGGCGAGTGAGCGACGAGCTCTTGTTTTCTTCTTGTCGCACACTCGCGAGCTCCTTTTCCATTTACCCAATTTGATTAGCGACTGCGTGATTAGATCATCTGTTCCTTTGGTCGCGCACCCGTGAATAGTTTCTTCTTTGTCCTTATGGCTCAGTGACTACGCGATGAGACCATCTGTTCTGCTCGTCGTGCACTCGCGCACTGGGGAAGCTGAGTCATCATTTGGTCTGGAGACAAGGCGACCAAGAGAAAATTTACTAACATTAAACAGCTAGTCGCGAGGTCGGGAGTGTTATCTCTTAACTACCATTTTATCATGAGACCACGTGACTAAAAAAAAAACTTAACTGTTTGTCACGGCTGGATCAAGCGATCATGCGACATGAAGTAGATCGCGAAGTCGGAAGACTTTTCTTTGACTGTTGAATTCTTCTCGCGATCACCCGACTGAAGTGGGTCCCATTCATTTCAAAGATTATAATGTGGATCTGGCGATCATGCGACTGAAGAAAGGAGCTAATTCAGAATACGCAGAAGGAATATTCCAAAGGGTCACAAGACTATGCGACAAAGTGAAAAGCGAAGTCCGGAGATAAAAGAGAATATTCACTGAGGCTCTTGCGATTACCCGACTGACTGAGAGGGTCCCACTTTTCACAAAGGCTTAACATTATCTGGCGATCATGCGACTAAAGAGAGGTAGCCAAGTTGGAAGACATCTGGGGAATATTCCAAAGTATTATCAGACTACGCGACACAAGGAAGACGCAAAGTCGGGGAAAGAACAGGAATATTCGCCCAGGTTTAAGCGATCACGCGACTTAGAGAAAAACACATGCTCTAAGTGATGGGAAAAAGTAACTTCGAAACATAACGTGCCAAGACTTAGGACTTTTACCTCGTTCAAACATGAAAGACCTAGGGTTTAAGGGTTTAAGCAGAGCCAAGACCTGGGAACCATGACAGAGAATTGCCAGACAGGGCAGACTAGGCCAATTTGCACAGAATGGAAAAATTTGGGTAACAATTACTCTAGAACATTGACAGTTATGTTTCTAAAAGATAAATTAGAAGCATTGATGATGTTTAAATGGCACAAAGAAATGGTATAAAAACAAAGTGGTAATGAATTGAAATGCTTAAGATCAGATAGAGGAGGGGAATTTATTTCAAATGAATTCACTATTTTTTGTAAAGAGCATGAAATCAAAAGATAGGTCTCTGCACAAAGAACACCATATCAAAGTGGAATTTTTGAAAGAAGGAACATATCCATTGTTTATTGTGCAATGACACTGATGATAGAAAAAGGAATCACCCAAATCTTCTGGAGGGAAGCTGTCAGTACTAAATTATTTACACATTGAACAAAGTACAATTGAAGAAAGACACCAAGAAGACACTTTATGAGCTATGGTATGGTTACACGCCAAATGTAAGTTACTTCAAAAATTTTTGTAGTCAATGTTATATCTTAAAAGATGATAGAAATGCAAATATTGAATCCAAAAGTGATGAAGGAATCTTTCTAGGGTATTCCACCAAGAGCAATGCTTATAAATTTCTCAATAAATCCTCTTAAAAAATTGTTGAAAGTGAAAATGTAAAGATAGATGAATTTCAAAAGAAAAATGAAAAGGAAAGCACAAAAGAACCAAAGGACAACACATTTATTTAAAATGAAGAACCTGACACTCTACCTAAGAAACAATGTATAGCTCCCGAGCAATAGTTTATTGCACTTGAGTATCAGGCTGCAAATACCAACAATCAGGATATTTCTTAAGATGATATCCCAAGTGATGGAGATTAGAATGAAGGACATAGTGATGATCATTATGATAGACAAAGAACTGAACCCATGCTTTCCAAATATGTCAAAAGGAACCATCCACAGAACCAGATCATTAGAGAGAAGAAGGATGGTATGAGAACTAGAAGTAAGTCTCTAAACACAAGATGTCTAATTTGGGATTTTGAGCAAAAATCTGTCAATGCTTCACTTGATCATGATGAATGGATTTGCGCTATGAATGAAGAAATTGAGTAGATAGAGAAAAATAAGACATGGAAACTTGTGCCGAGACCAGATGACAAGAATGTCATCAGTACAAAACAGATATTCAAGAATATATTAAATGAGAATGGAGAAGTAACCATAAGTAAAGAAAGAGTAGTATGCAATGGATATGCACAAGAAGAATGGATTGACTATGGAGAAACCTTTGCACCCATTACTAGCCTAGAAGGAGTGAGAATATTACTTTCTTATCTTGCATGTAAAGGATTCAAGGTATACCAAATGGATGTCAAGTCTGCATTCATAAATGGAATACTTAAGAAAGAGGTGTACATTGAACAACCAAAAAGTTTTGTTGATCCAGACAAGAGGAATATGGTATGTAGACTACACAAAGCCTTGTATGGATTGAAACAAGCACCTCGATCTTGGTATGAAAGACTTCATTCCTATCTCATAAGTATTGGATTTGTAAGAACTAGTGAAAACACTAATCTTTATTTGAAGGAAGATACTGATGCTAACATTTTGATTGCTAAGATATTTGTTGATGACATCATATTTAGAGGTAATGATATGCTATGCAAATCATTTTCAAATGAAATAAGAAAAGATTTTGAGATGTCTATGTTTGGAGAGACCAAGTTCTTTCTTGGTCTATAGATTATGCAACAAGATGAAGGTATTTTCATTACACAATCCAAATACATCAAGGAACTGCTGAAAATATTCAAGATGGAAGATTCCAAACCAGTTGAAACACCGATGGCAACTAGATGTAAGCTGAAAAAAGAGGATAAGTCATTAGAGGTAAATCATACTTTGTATAGATCAATGATTGGAATACTCATGTATGTTGTACATACAAGACCAGATATTGCACATGCAGTAGGAATAGTTGCAAGATTTTCTACTAATCCCAGGGAATCACATATGACTACTATGAAAAGAATCCTAAGATATATAAAGAATACCGAGGAATATGTATTATGGTATAGAAGAGAAGGAAAATTTGAACTTAAGGTCTTTATCGATGCTGATTGGGTTGTAAATATTGATGACTGAAAGAGAACAATTGGAGGAGCATTCTTTATGGGTGACAAACTTGTCACGTGGATCAACAAGAAGCAAGGATGCATCTCTTAGTCTACTACAGAAACATAGTATGTTGTTGCTGCTACAAACTGCTCAAATATTGCATGGATCAAGCAGTTACTGGAAGGTATGCATATGAAAATTCTAGAACCAGTAATTATCTATTGTGACAATGCCAATGCAATACACATTTCCAAGAATCCAATCATGCATGCTAAGACAAAGCATATTGCTATCAAGTATCATTATATAAGAGAACAAGTTCAAGCAAAGGAGGTGATACTTGAGTACATGCAATCAAAGGAACAATTAGCTGATATCTTCACCAAGCCACTGCCCAAGGATGCATTCGAGTACTTGAGAAAAATACTAGGGGTTAGACCCTTATCTATTGGTCAGTAAGATGACTAGAAGGCTGCATCGGCCTACATATTATTAGAATATCATTCATGTTAATGCAAGCAAAGAGATGGAATTCAAAGATACATCTATACACAACAAGGTATTTATCTACTTCGTGAACCAAAGTTGTTGTATTGTTGATGGATTGGGAAATTCAAGGAGTATATTATGGATACAAAGGATTGTTTGGCACTATCATATAATATTTGATTGGAATTTCTATCAAAGGGAGATATTATATCCATTATCACATTAGGGAGATCACATTAAGGAAAGATTCTATCCATCACATTATCCAAAGGGATAGATATAACCAGGAAGGAGGAGTACATACAAAAGAAGAGAATTGATGACAAGAGACATCAAAATAAAAGAGAACAGTGAAAGGGAGAGAGTTTTACACAGGAAAATAACACATCACATCAAAGGAAGAAAGATTCTACATCTATCCAGTAAAGGGATTGAAGATAGAGAGAAAGCTACAAGAATCTAATCTAATCTATATGAGCTTACCGAGGACCAGATATTTTTATCGGTTATAGTACATAAGATTGGTGGTTTGATGAACTTCAACTATTATATTTCATATTGTATTAGTAATAATATAGTGTGATAATGTAGTGTGTTTCCATCAATGCCAAAGGGAGAGATTGATGAACTATAACTAATTGAATGTTTGAAGATGTTAAGTTGATGATCATAGAGACATAAGAAAGTGTATGCAAGATATTAAATCAGTTAATGTATTATATTTTCATTGATTTCAAATTGATATAATGTATATGGTCATGGACATATTTCTAAAGACTTCAAAGAATCAATGAATCAAAGGCTATGCTATCAATAATGCATATAAGTCAAGTATTCACAAAGTGACTGTATACATCAATGGAGTGTGCACCGACGATTAGAGTAAATCAATGAGAGAAAAGTCATAGTGTTACCCGATGAACAAATGCAAAACATTACCAAGGAGAAAATTCAAAATGTTTCTTGACGATAAAAGTACAGTGTAACCCGACAGATAAAATTATAGTGTTGCCCGACAGACAGAGATCTCAAAGACAACTGAAATCACACCAATAGAACAATTAGTTATCACCAATGACTAACTGAAGTATTGACCAACAGAACAAAGAGTTTATAAATGAGAAAATGCTTAGATTTCAAGAGCTAAAAATAGACTTTACTGATAATTATCATTGTTTTAATCGACAAGATAAATCTGGAGATAAGTAAAGGATTTAAAGTTGCTTTGTCTAGTTGGCGAGAACATTTCTACGAGATAAAATTGAAGTTCTGCTATAGATATATTTGGTGAGAATTATGGATCACACCAAAATTAAGAAATACAAGAAATGATGAAATCATTTCTATATAAGAGATAGTCTTATTCATTATAAAAAGGGGCAGTGACAAGAGAATAGATGCTGAAGAGATTTTGAAGGAGAAGAATGTCTTCATTCAGACCTGATCCATCAAGCTGATGAAAGAGATAAATTCTGTAGACAACAATCAATAGTGATACAACATCACAGAGTAGAATAGTTTGGAGAAAAGGTATTGAATTGATTACATTGATCAGAGAGGTAATGCACTTACAATAGATTTGAAAATCTACAATTCAAGTTGTACATGTGAACAGATCAATTTACTATTTAAATTTAACCATTAAATCATCAAATCTCTTAAACTTAATAGGACTTAAAATTCTTTTCTAATTGAGATACATCCCAAGGAGTATCAAAAAGTTTGATCATACAAAGTAGCATTGGATATGATTGATACCTATTGATAGGCCAAGTGAGTGTTTGATCAAGGATGGTAGCATTAGATGGTAGATACTAAGTGACAATCTATCTTTTTAAATCCTCTAACAAGGCCACACCTAACAGTGTGTTTGTAACCTTTATCAGGGTTGGAGATTAACCGATCTCACTTTAGAAGAGTGAAAATTTGGCATTCCGGTCCCAGTGGTTTTTCCCTTAACAGGGTTTCCATCTTAAAAATCCATGTTTTAATGTGTCTATGAGTCATTACTTTATTATTTTGCATTTCACTTAAGTAAATCTGGATTGATCGGTATACACTAGTTATTTACTATGTTTTGGTAAATAGAAAGACTTCTTATCGATAATCATACAGTAGAAGGTTTTACAAAGCATTCTGACAAGTAGTAATTTGATATAAGTCTTTCAAGGCATTCATCTTATAGGACTAAAGATAACTAGAGGTATAATTTTGTAGTACTAAGTTTGAAGGGTTGATTTAAGGATTAATTTTTTAGGCCACAGATTCACCCCCCCTCTCAATCTTTATTTACATGTATCAATCTCAGACGCAAGATTATGTTCAACATGCATATTCAGTACTTCTAAACTTACCTCATATCCCATAGGAAAACACCATTTCTTCCTTGGTGTGACTTCCTCAAAGCATATACAATCAGTTTCAACCATGAAACAAATTGTATCCTTGTACTTCTCAACTATGTCTTCAAGTATCCTGTATCTACCTTTCATCTACCTCTGAAGAATTTTGATCATGCAAAATAACTCACCATCAAACCATGTCCTATTTTGTCTTTTTTAGCTCTGTGAAATTTGAATACCAGTAGGTATCCCTATTCTCCAACAACTAGGGGCATGTTGGGAATCTGTGTTCAACATGTATGAACATATGTACCAATAGTGAGCCAAATCTGAAGGTCTTCAATCTATCTTTCTTTATCAGTTTTACATTCTGTAGAAGTTGTTGTGCTAACACTTCTCATAGGTTATACTTGACAGTTTCTTTCACCACTCTATATATCATCATGATACCTCCTTCTGATAATGAATTAGGTCTATTGTTGTAGTATAATTTGTAGTCAATTATCATAGAAATTAGTCTGACATCTTATTGAAATATGTCATTTACAATCATTTCTCACCTGTCCCATTTTGAGTGAGTTAGGGTTTTGACTTGCTTTTTTAGATTTTTTATGCAATAGGTTTGATTCTAGTATTTCCCAATCAATTAATCACAAGAATTAAATCAATACATATCTTCATGGGCTACTTGCCTATTTAAATGAACTGATCATGTACTCTGCTCACCAATATCTTAAACCATTATTCTTCGTCAAATTCATACAGATCCAGAATTTTCATAATGCTCAACTAATCAATATGTTTGTATTCATATCTCACAGTAACTTTGTAAGTCATATACTCCATTTTAGTAGAAATTTCATAAATACCTAGTATATCATACTTACAATGAATGTAAGCCCTAATACCTTCTACATGTAAAAATTCATAGGATGTCTGAGAAAATGATCCTTTGGGGTCTTTTACGTAAGACTTGAATGGATGTTTCTTGAGCTTATACCTAGGTCAATCTACAATATCATAAATAATAGGTACATCCATAGCTAGATGATGTAAATACCTCTTTCATGCTCAATTCTAAGTTTTCACTTCAATTGATCACACAAGGAAAATGTAGGATAGATTGAATCTATCTTCTCTCTGATCTCCTTAGGTCTCTCTTTGGAAAATGGTAAGAAAATAGATCATCATATGGTGATTTCTACAATTTTATGCTATAAAAGTTCACTTTACCCAATCTTTTCAAGTCGGCTGTAGATCTCGCGATCAAAATATATCCATTCACTAATGTTGCACTCTTAACTGCACACTCTATGATGTTTCTTGTGCTCATAAATAAGATCGCATGAGCTCAATCCACCAGATATGGGATGGGATATAGTTTTATGTCATTATCCAATGCTCCCCCTAAGGCCATGATCAGCCAATTAGGTCAATTCTTCTTTGCTACCATCACACAATGATCTAGTAGAATCTATTGTCTCTCCTTAAACCAATGTCTCACTTGTTTCTTTGATCTTCCATATCTTACCACTACCGTTATGTTTTTCTTTCTTAAAACAACTACCAAAATCATTCTTTAAATTTTCAACACTCTTGCCAATATCATTTCCATTCTTCTATGTATTCATAGGAGGTGGTACTCTTCTATGGTTTACTCCATTATACATGCAAAACTTTGCTATATGACCCAGATGGTTGCATTTTTAACATATAGGAGGTCTTCTTTCCTGATTTACTTACAAATTACAATGCTTGACAATGTGTCCAAGATTATTGCATTTGTAACATGTAGGTTTCACTATGGGTTCTCTTCTATTATCTTTTCTATATCCATGTTGATTAGGTTTGCTGCATTCTGCATTCTTGTGCCCATATCCATTACAATTAAAACAATAACATAAAAGGTCTTAAAAGGAACGTTACCTCTGTAGTCTCTTTTCATGTGTCCAAACTTGTTACAACCAAAGAATCTACCTTTTAAACGTATGATCTTCTCTCTAGGTTCTTCAATACTAATTTTTTCAGCATCAATCTTTGCATCAGATTTCTCTTCCTAATTCTTTGAGCATTCAGCTTCATTGAAGCCAATACCACTCATATCACCTTTAGGTTTTTTCTGTCTCTTTGTTCATTGATCAAATCACTTCTAATGTAAAGTTTCTCAATGTGTTTCTTTTTGTCAACAAGTTCACTTTTTATGATCTATTTGTATTTCTCTAGTTCTAGATACTTGTTCATGTAGTTGTCAGCCTCATTCTTCATTTGTTCTAATGCACTGTTCAAAGTTTAAAATTTTATTCTTTAAGTTGCTTCATCTGATCTGAATTGTCTTTTTTTGAATCTTCTTTTATCTAAACCACAAGATCATGTCTCTACCTTATGGAAAGTTCAATCTGGTCTCTGAGTTTCTTTATAAATTTCTCAGCTCTTCGCATGTTGAATCTTAATTCTCCATTCTCTACTTTTTATTTGTGAAAGTCTTCTAGTACAAAATCAAATTTTTCTTGCAAACTTTCCAAATCCATTCTAATCTCCCTTAAGCTATTAGAATTTCTCTCCAATGGCCAAAAGATATGATACCAATTGTTAGGATTAGGTAATATTGAGAGGGGGTGAATCAGTATTACAATACTTAATGAAAATGTTCAACAGATTAAACATTAACCATATGCATGCACAAATGAAAATAACATAAGAAAATGACATAGTACTCATGTTAGGAATAAGGTGTCTCAGCCTTGGATAATTCCTATTCTTATTATTTGTTTTGTAAAATGTATTTCTTACAAATAATGTAATTGAGTGTGAATGTACATGTCTAGTTGGCATGTTGATGTGTCACTCCACTTGATGTGTCGGTATCTTGAATTTTGTGTAAGGAGATCATGGATGAAATGGTTATGACAGATTCCTATGACATGTAAGAGCTATTTCTAGAAGATTCAATGATGGGTGAAGACATGAAATGACATGTGGCAACTGCTAAAGTTGAGTACTATACACTCTTCCATAATCATGGAGGAAATTTTTTTTAGGGTTCCTATTTTCTTGAAGAATGGTAAAACCCTAATACGACTATCTTTGGAAGTTGCCCTAAAAAGGAAAGCACATGATATAAGCATTTTTTAGGATTGCAGACAGACATAGAAAAAGAGTTTATTGTTGGTATGATAAGGTGCTACTAGATTAGTTTGTGTGTGTCGATTGTCTCCTAAAGGAACTTGTATTGCAAGTGTGTTGTAACTGTTGTGTTGAAGATAATACACTGTGCAGGTTTTGGAGTGCTGGGGTTTTTTACCGAAAGGTTTTCCCCAAGATAAATCATTGTGTCATTCTCTTTTTTCTATATGCATGGTATATGGTTGTAATATCATTGTTAAAGTTGTTAACAAATCTAAAATTGTAAGGATTTAAAAGAATTTGCACAATAATTTCCTTTAGAGATTAGTGTAAGAAGCTATTTTTGCACCTGAGTTTCCTTACAAGTGGTATCAGAGCCTGATCAACTTTTGATCCTAGTTGTTGGCTAGGTTTTTTTGAGCTAATCTCAAGTTGAGTGGGAGTTTATTTTGTGCACAAAATTCTGAATCTTGTTTGCAAATTGAGATGGCAAGTTCCTCATATAGTAGAATGGATGTGGAGAAATTTAATGGCACTAATTTTGAGTTGTGGAAACTCAAGATGGAAGACATGCTTGAAAACCGTGATCTATGGGAGGATACTTCACTTGATGTGAGACCTGTAGCGATATCTCAAGTAGATTGGGAGATCAAGGATCAGAAGGCTAAGGGTCTCATCAGACTCTGTCTAGCAGATGTCATTCTTCTAAATGTTCTTAATGAGACTACTACAAATTCTTTGTAGAAATAGCTTGGGTCTGCGTATCAGGGAAAATCTCTAGAGAATAAGTTGTTCCTAAGAAATAAGTTGTATTCTTTAAGAATGGAGGAAGGTGGATCCGTAACTAATCATCTCAACACATTCAATTTATTGATTGCACAGTTGGAATCATCTGGTGCCAAGATCGAGGAGGAGGATCAATGTATGACCCTACTTTGTTCCTTGCCAGATTCATGGGACCATGTTAAGATGGCTCTCAAAAGTACTATATCACATTTCGTATGGATGATGTGGTGTCTTCGTTGCTATATGAGGACATGCGAAGAAAGACTTTAGATTCGTCTAAGGAAGCCCTTGTTGTTTATGGGAGATCTAGCGATAAAGGAAAGCAAAATGATAATAAGTCAAAGAAGGGCATATCCAAATCCCATGGGAGTTCTAAGACTCCTGGAAATTCCAAGGCACTTCCAGAGGGACTACAAAGAACCGAAGAAGAAGAAAGGCTCAGATTTAGCTTCTGAAAAATCTCAAGAAGATGGAGATGATTTTATTGTAGCTTTGGTAGCCCATGCATCTGATGATGTGTGGTTGGTAGAATTAGATGCTTCTTTTCACATGACCTCTCATCAAAAATAATTCTCAAAATATGAAGAGTTTAATGGTGGAAAGGTGTACTTGGGTGATGATTCTCACCTAAAGATAGTTGGACGTAGAAGGGTCACTATCAGATTTCTTGATGGATGAGTAAAGGGAATCAATGGAGTTATGCACATTATAGGTTTGGCATGAAACCTATTATTTGTAAGTATGTTGAATGATGTAGGAGTGCAAGTTGTCTTTTTGAAAGATGGATGCAAGATGATGAGAGGTTCTATGGTGCTCGCTAAAGGTACTAGGAGAGGTACTTTGTTTCAGCTTGATGCATGCATTGCTCAGTTCAATATTTCTTTTGTTTCAAAGAAGAGAATGGCTATCACTTCATCCCCACCATCTGAATGAGTAGTAAAGAAGACTGTGGCAATGGGTTCTGATGGCAGTGCAGGAAGTGTACCTAAGGGTGCAAACACTTTGGAAGACAAGCTTCCTATAGAAAAGACAATTTTGTGGCATATGATATTTGGTCACATTGGTGAGAAGGGTCTTAGGACCTTGAAAACTAAAAATCTCATCAAGGGGCTAAATGATTGTAATCTCGAATTTGATTTCTGTGAACATTGTGTTTATGGTAAGAAAAATAATGTTCAGTTCTACTCCACTTCTCACAAGTCTTCCAGAATTCTAGATCTTATTCATTCTGATGTATTTGGTCCTGTAAAAGTTCCTTCTATCTCTAGTTCTGTATATTTTGTATCTTTTATAGATTATTACAGTAGAAGGATTTGGATATATTTCCTGAAAAGTAAGACACAAGTTTTCAGTCGGTTCAAGGAATTAAAGGCTCTTGTGGAGAATCAAACTGGAAAAAGAATCAAGTCTATGAGAACTTATAATGGTGGTGAGTTTTGTTCCATAGAGGTTGAATTTTTCTATAAAGAAAAAGGAATCCAGAGACATAAGACAACTCCTTACACCCCGCAGAAAAATGGAGTTGCAAAGAGAATGAACAGGACACTGATGGAGAAGGCTAGGAGTATGCTTAGTGGATCTAGTTTAGAACAAAGGTTTTGGGCCAAAGCTATGGCTACTACTTTCTATTTGGTTAATAGATCTCCTACATTAGCTCTTGTTGGTAAGACACCCATGGAGGTGTACTCTGGTAAGAAGCCTTCAATTAGACATCTTCATGTTTTTGGTTGTGAAGCTTATCCACATATTCCAAAGGAGAAAATATCTAAGTTGGAAAACAAAGCTGTCAAATGTATTTTCATTGGATACAGTGTTGGTGTGAAAGGATAAAAGCTTTGGGATCCTGTGACTAGTAAGGTGTTGCATAGTAGAAATGTTATTTTCAAAGAGCTAACATCTTCTCCTATTGTGCTACAACCAGATGAAAAAGAAAAGGAAAAAGATGTTTTTTAGTTTCCTCCTACCCCTGAGAAGACTAAACAAACAGACCATGTTGGGTCTAATAATGAGGAGAGCTCTAATAGCTCTGATAGTTTAGAAGAAGAGGAAGAAAAACCTCAACCTCATCCCTTAAGGAGATCCATGAGAGAAAGAAAGCAACCAGAAAGGTTTGGTTATTCTATGTTAGATTCCAGTTGTGCTTTTTCTTTGATTACTAACACTGATGAGCCTAGATCTATGAAAGAGGCTTTCACCATGGAAGATGCAGGTTCCTAGATTGAGGCTATGGATGATGATATGGCTTCATTGGAGAAAAACAAAACTTGGGACCTTGTACCTTTTCCTAAAGGGAGAAAATCTGTTGATTGTAAATGGGTGTTCAAGAAGAAATTTTGTGCAGATGGCAGTGTTGAAAGGTACAAAGATAGATTGGTTGCAAAGAGGTATTCATAGGTAGAGGGAATAGATTATGGTGAAATATTCTCTCTTGTTGAAAAGTTGACATCCATTAGATTTATGTTATCTCTTTTTGCATCATATGATTTAGAGATAGAACAGATGGATGTGAAGACAACTTTCCTTCATGGTGATTTGGAGGAAGAGATTTATATGTCACAACCTGAGCACTACATTGTTAAAGGTAAAGAATCCTTAGTTTGTAGAGTAAAGAAATCTCTATATGGTTTGAAGCAATCTCCTAAGATGTGGTACCTTAAGTTTGATGACTTTGTGTTGTCAATTGGATTTGTAAGATTGAAATCAGATCATTGTGTTTATTTCAGAGTTGAAAATGATCACCTTCTTATTGTTACATTATATGTTGATGATATGTTGTTGTTTGGGAATGGTAAGGGTATGATTTCTAATTTTAAATCTCAGTTGTCAGCACAGTTTGTGATGAAAGATCTTGGGGTAGCAAGGTACATATTGGGTATGGAAATCAGTAGAGATAGGTCTAACAAAAAACTTTGGTTGAGTTAGAGTAAGTATGTGAAGTCTGTGTTGGACAGGTTTAGCATGGTAGATTGTAGACCACTATGTGTTCCTATTTCAGTGGGAACAAAGTTATCTATAGATGATTGTCCAAAATCTCCTAGTGAGGTGGAGGACATAAGTAGAGTACCTTATGCTAGTGCAGTTGGTAGTCTTATGTATGCCAAGGTCTTACTAGACCAGACATTGCCTAATCAGTTGGAGTCTTGAGTTGGTTTATTGCTAAACCTGGACGGGTAAATTGGGATGTAGTTAAGTGAGTATTCAGATATTTGAAGGTTACATTAGATTACTCCATATGTTACCATGGTAACTCTTTTGGATCTCCACATTTAGTTTGTATTTGTGGGTTTGTGGATTCAGATTGGGCAGGCGATATTAATAGTAGGAGATCCACCAGTGCTTATGTATTCACTATGTTTGGTGGTGCCATCAGTTGGATGAGTAAGTGACAACCTGTGGTTGCTTTGTCCACTACAGAAGCTGAGTACATGGCTACTACTCACGCTTGTAAGTAATCCATTTGGATTAGGAGATTGTGTTCTGATGTTGGTGTTGATGTAGAATAGATTACTATTTGGTGTGATAGTTAGAGTGCTAGTTTCCTTGTGAAGAATCCAACTTTCCATGCTAGAACGAACCACATTGATGTGTAGTTTCACTTTGTGAGAGATATGGTGGAAGATTGAAAGGTAAATTTGGACAAGGTAGATACTGTGAAGAATGTTGCAGATGCATTAACAAAACCAGTGGGCACTATGAAGTTTAGATGGTGTTAAGAGTCTATGGGCCTTTTGGCCTATAGCGGTTAGTTCCTGTTATGTTCCTATTTCTCTTACAAGATGTTCAACAAGTGGGAGAATGTTAGGAATAAGGTGTCTCAACCTTGGATAATTCCTATTCTTATTATTTGTTTTGTAAAATATATTTCTTGCAAATAATGTAATTAAGTGTGAGTGTACATGTCTAGTTGGCATGTTGATGTGTCACTCCACTTGATGTGTCAGCATCTTGAATTGTGTGTAAGGAGATCATGGTTGAAATGGTTATGAAAAATTCCAATGACATGTAAGAGCTATTTTTAGAAGATTCAATGACGGGTGAAGACATGCAATGATATGTGGCAACTGATAAAGTTGAGTACTGTACACTCTTCCACAATCATGGGGGAAATTTTTTTTAGGTTTCCTATTTTCTCAGAAAATGGTAAAACCCTAATATGACTATCTTTGGAAGTTGCCCTAAAAAGGAAAGCGCATGATATAAGTGTTTTTTTGGGTTGCAAACAGACATAGAAAAAGAGTGTATTGTTGGTATGATCGGGTGCTTCTGGATTAGTCTTTGTGTGTTGATTGTCTCCTGAAAGAACTTGCATTGCTAGTGTGTTGTAATTATTGTGTTGAAGATAATACATTGTGCAGGTTTTGGAGTCCTGGGGTTTTTTACCGAAAGGTTTTCCCCAGGGTAAATCATTATGTCATTCTCTATTTTCTATATGCATGGTATATGGCTTTAGTATCATTGTTAAAGTCATTAATGAGTATGAAATTGTAAGGATTTAAAATAATTTGCATGATACTTTCCTTTAGAAATTAGTGTAGGAAGTTGTTTCCACACCTGAGTTTCCTTACAACTCATAACACCATGATTTTTTATAGAGGAAACCTTGGGCAAGGGAAAAAGCTAGTGGGAATGGTACCCACAAGCATGTGCTAAAGTATAGTGTCCTTGTTAAGATCCCTAGCCTTGTTAGGAGCTGAATATTAAATAGTACATTTCCTTTTTAAATGAATAAAAACCCTATCAAAAGAATAAAACACCTTGTTAGGGGAAAAATGAGCATAGAGCTCTTACAATGTAATTCTCTTACAAAAGGTTCTCAGTAATGAACAAAAAAGCCATCTCTAATACGTAGATAGTTCATGTTCATAACTAATCAATGATCTCTATCATTCTCTACTCTAACATTAAACATATCATTCATCCATTCATCATACTTCACTCAACAAAAAGATCTTACATAAATACATTTCTTCCTTAGCAAGTCGGCTCTCAATATGAATATTACATAGTCGGCTCTCAATAAAAAATAGATTTAATAAAACAAATATCAAATGAATAGTCAACACTCTTATATAATCAAATTATAGGTTATTAACAATCATAATCCAACTCTAATTTCTAGGAGTCCATGTCATACTCTCAGAATCATCGCTTCTGTCCAACTGCTCTATATCACTGTTCTACTACTGTCTATCTGTCTTCAAATATCTCTAACTTTCTATAAACATTACCAAAACAAAATTTATCTTAGGTGGAGGTCACTTATAAACCATACTACCTTTCTCTAATCTGTCTTTTCTTAACTCATCAATCTCGATCTTCGATACCCAAAATACCTATGTATCTCTGCTTTTTTACTTAGTCAATTTTAGATTCACCAAAACTTTACTTTATAGGAATCAATCTATAAGCCATATGTGTTTCCATAAATGACAAAAAAAGTGAATCATAACACAAAAAATTGATCACTTGCCAACAATTTCTTCAGTGACCATTGATGCTACAGTTGGTGCAGAAATATTCAATGACCTATTCCAACTAAATACTGAGGAGAAAATTGAGTAAGGAAATGATAAGGATGATAGTGGAACAGGTAAGGAAATTGTTCCCCCACCCGGTCCCAAGGTTAGTAGAAAATAAATAGACACTGATGATATTGATCTTGAGGAAGAGATTGTGATTCCAAATTGGGATCTATCCAATCTGACAGTAGAGAACATGGATACACTAGGGGAGATATGGAAGAAAAGAGCTACACCACAAAAGCTCCAAGAATAAATGAAGATGAACAGAGTGATAGAGGATATAAAAGGTATATTCCTAGATATTCTAGAATTAGAAGTAAATGAGAATGATTCTATTATGGACCAACTTGTAGATATAGTCCACAAGCTCAATAAATTTTTAAGTGGTTAGGAAAAACTACTACAGAAGGCATAAAGGAATTTTGAGAACAAATTTCTAGAGAATGTAGCAAGAAAGATTTCAATTGATCAAGTAAAGCTAAATTCTCTTATTATCTTTCTACAAACTACAGTCCATAATATTGTTTAATTATTTGTAAAATTGAGTGATACTTCCAACTTCACCATGGAAATAAAGACAAGCCTAACAAAAAAAGATACAGATCTGAAGGAAAGTTGATGCAAAGCTCACCTCTAAATAGGAAAATTTACTATGGTTTGGCCTTAGGTTTCTTCTCTACACCCAAAATGGATCAAGAGAGTACTCTACATCTTTAAAAGGGTTCCTGCAGCAACTACACAACACACTATCCTCCTAGAGGATACTAATTCTTTTTTCAAGAAAGTAACTTATACTTGTTTTTACCATGAAGTAGGAACCTATATGTTGTAGGGGATGGAAAGGTTCCAAAAAACTCAAAGGTCTCTAAAAGAGATGATTTGTAACCCTTAATAATGTCTAAGAAATCAAACAAGTATTCTGGCTTTAGGCATTCCTTGCTTGTAACCCTATTGAGCGAGTTTTCAAGACTTAGATTAAAACAATCCTAAAGGACCTATAAAAAATATTAGATCCAAAAATCCTTTAGAGATTTATATCAAACCCCAAAAGAATAGACTCCCAAAAAGAAAGGAAAGTACCTAATGCTCACTATTGCAGGAGGCCTAATTAGGCCTAGAAGGGTTGATTTCTTCCAGAAGTCTTTACTAGTCAGACTCATATGAAAAGATTTCTTCTAGAAGTCTTCACTAGTCAGAATCATATGAAAAGACACCATTTTTAATGGTTAAATGGACCTCTTAGAGACCACAATACACCATTAGATTGAGTTTTTCCACCCCCAAAGTGTTGCTACTACTTCATTCTTCTCTAGCCTGAACCAAGCACATAGAGATGCTTGGCCTAGGGCTTGCTAGTAAAAAAAGTAGATCCATTCCCCATATCACCAGCCTTTGGTATCCTATATTAAATTGAACCCACCTGCATTTCCCTAAGGGACAAGTAATTCCTATGGTGGAAAGGCAACTTAGGGCATGATTTCTAAAAATTGCCTATCCAGGAAGGGTTTCTATGCACCGGAGAGAGATTTTCTTATAACTTTTGATCCTGATCTTAGAAACACTTCAAAATAGTTGCATCTACTTATTAACTCATCCTAGATTTCAATTTATCCACTCATTGGTTTCTTACAGTCCATACCAATGCATACATGTTCAGTTTGCAGACAAAAATTAGGGAAAATAGGGAATTTTTATTGATTTGAAAAACAAATTACATCATCCTTGTCTTCCACCTGTCTGAAAGGGATTATGAATAATTTTACCAATGGATCCAACTTATTTTTTAAGGTTGTGACCATTGGGAATTATTTACAACATTTTTAGCAACTTTTTACAAAAAGCAACATTTTTAGCAATGAGCAACTTTTTGCATTTCGTGCAAAAGTGCATCTTCCCCTTAACAAGACCTAAGTCTAAGAGCCCCGGGATAATAATTAATAAAAAACATGATAAAAAAATCCTAAGAAGACACCTATACTATACTAAACTCAAAACATACCTAATGACCATAGTCAAAACCTAGGGTTTATAATGACACCAAGGGTGACTAGGCCTTAAAAAGTGGATTTTTGAAAAATCTTGAAATGATATTGATGAACCTTAGGCATGGAGGCCCTTGGGGGAATTATTTGAAGACCGTAAGAAGATTCTTGTTTTTAAGATTGGAGGGAATGTTCTCCTGCACCATACTCCCTTGTTTTAAAAACTCAAGTGCCACTTGAGAGAAATTGTTGAACAAAAGTTCCATGCTTGTGAATACACTCTTCATTCATCCATGTGGCACCAATGTCAGGTAGTACCTTCCATTTAACCAAGTATTCTATGTAGGTCTTCTTGCTGGTGTGTTTGAAAAATTTGGAGTCAAGAATCATTTCCAAGTGTAATGATTGGCTTGGTCGCAAGTCCTTTATTCATTCTTCTTATGTATCTTCATCATCCTACAAAGAATTATTAGATCTTGCATCACCCTTAAAAGGAGTGAGATCACAAATGTTAAAGATAGGAGAAATAGAAATAGTTGGGGGTAAAGAAATTTCATAATCATTGTCCCCAAATTTATGAACTATTTGAAAGGGACCAATCTTCCTCATTTGTAGTTTATTGTGCCCCCTAGGTAGCAATGCCTTATTCAGGTATGCCTATACTTGATCTCCTTCTTTGAAAATCACATATCTCTTCTTCTTATCTTCTTTTTTCTTGTACTTTGTTGTGTTTTGATTCAATGTATCCCTTACTTGATCATGAATTTGTTTGATCCATGCAACCAACTCTTCACCCTATGCACTGGTTTTAAAGTGACTTGGAAAGTCTCTTAACTTCATGAATCCTCTTGGATAAAGTCCATAGTTCACTTGGAATGGTGTCTTCCCTACTAATCTATTGACTGAATAATTGAAAGAAAATTATTCTAGAGGGAGGATAGCATCCCAATACTATCCATACTATTTGGTTAAACACCTTAGAAGGTTGGGTAGTGATGTATTTACAACTTTAGTCTGCCCATCTATTTGTGGATGGCATGCAGAACTGAAAGACAAATTTGTCCCCAACTTTATCCAAAGGGTTGTCCAAAAATGACATTTTAATTTCATATCTTTGTCTGAGATAATAGATGATGGAAATCTATGAATCCTAACCACCTCTTTGAAGAACAAGTTAGAAATATGAGCAGCATCATTAGAAACTTTACAAGGAACAAAGTGATCCATTTTACTAAATTTGTCAATAATAATAAAAGATGTTGTCAAATCCTTGTTTAGTTCTTGGAAATCCTAGGACAGATTCCATACTCCCATTGTCCCATAGTTTTGTTGGAATTGGGATTGGTTGATAGAGACCCTGATTGGTCCTAACTCCTTTGGCTCTTTGGAAAATAGGGCATGTCTCCACAAATTTTTTGACATCAGTGGGTAGTTTAGGGAAAAGATAGTTTCTCCTTATGAGTTCAAGTGTCTTATCATTCCCAAAATGACCCCCTAATTTGCCACAATGTTTCTATCTGATCATATTTTCTCTCATAAACCATTTAGGAATACAAAGTTGACCCCCCCTTAAACAAAATACAATTCTGCAATAAATATTCTGAATATACAGTATTATATGCATCTAAAAGAGTAGAGAAAAGCTTGTAGATTTTACCAAAGTCTACATCCTCCTTATATAGGTTCTTGAGGGCATCAATTCCCATTATTTGAACTTGTACTTCTTCAACCAATGTCATTCTCCACTAATAGCATCTGCAACTTTTTTGGAGGTTCCTTATGATTTATAGAAAATATGAATGCTTGGAGTTGTTCTAACCATTTCATGTGCCTGCAGCTTAACTTCTCTTGAATGTTAATAAAACTTAATGCATGGTTATCTGTAAAATAAATAAATTCCTTTGATAGTAAGTAGTGCCTCCATTTCTTGAGGGCTTGAACCATAGCATAAAGTTCTAGGTCATATTGATGGAAAGTGACAATCCAATCAATTGTTATTTTGTCATTTATGTCAAACCTTAACTAGTGAGACTATTGTTATCTATTTGAGTACCATATCTATTGATTGATGAAGAAGATTTAACAAGAAGACTGAGTGAATGGTTGATTTAAGGCAAATAAAAGGGTACTTGATCAATTGGCACTCTGGCAAAGTAATTAGTTGTTTATCTTTCAAAGATAGTTTTTCTGGCTGTTTTGTGCCAAGCAAGTCTGGCTTGTGCCGAGAAAGTTTGTTTAGTGCCGAGCACCAGTGAAATTTCCAAGTGGAAATAATGATTGATGAGCAGATCAAAAATGTTGGCTGACTTATAGTATTTAGATTAATGATGAGATTTGAGATCTCTGGCTGACTAAGTTAATAAGTAAAGTTTGATCCACATTACTTAATGTATGGATAACTGTAATTAATGCATGGATTCAAGATTTAATTAGAGACTACTTTGGAGAAGTAAATGTAATTTAATGATGGAATGATCCATTGGATCTGACCTAACCTAAGATCTATGATCTTGATTAAGTGACAAAGATTTATCTGACCTAGACAGAGAGGTCTATGATAACCTCAAGGGGCTATTCATTGAAGTTTGGATGTACAAATTGATGTACATGTGTGTATGCAAGAGGTTTGCATAGTTGATTTATTGATTGGCATGACCTAGCAGAGAAGGCTAAACATAGAAGCAAAAATTTGCATGTGTGATTGCTTGACAAATTTCGAAGAAGATCAGAAGATTGAAATGACAATGCAGGCCACTCAGCAAGTTAGCATCAGAGCTGTAATTGGATCAAAATTTGCAAAGTAAATTGTATGTATCAGATCACAACTACTGATTACTTTTTAACAATTGTATTGGTTAAAATCCTTTAACAAGGTTAACCTAATAGTCATTTGTATAAATCCTCTAAGGAAGGTGACATTTAGGTGGAATGTTCTAAGTCCTCTAACAAGGCCACTCCTGAAAGGGTGATTAAATCCTTTAACCAAGTCACACCTAAAAATGTGTTATTGTAACCTTTAACAGGGTTGGCTCCTCACAGAGCTCACTTTAGAAGAGTGAAACTTGGTAGAATGTTACTGGTGGTTTTTCCCATATTGGGTTTCCACATTAAATACTTGTGTCAACTTGTGTGAATGCTTATGGTTTTTTTTATTGTTATGTTTCTACAACCTAATTACATTAAATACTAAATTGCATGATTAAGTTGTTGACATATGCTACTGTTGCTGAGTAGATCTAAATTGTTTAAAATACAAAAAGTTTTATTTGGTACATCTAGACCTAAGGATAACTGATTCAACCCTCCCCTCTTAGTTATTCTAAATTCATTCTAACAATTGGTATTAGAGCTTTGGTCTCCTGAAAATAGTTTGAAGGTACTTGGAGCGAAAAGATCAAGATGTATAAAAAGGAGGTTCTGAAGCTGAACAAAGATAACTTCCTTGCATGGTAGAGTTTGATGAAACTGTATCTAGCTGGTATTGAAGATGATGCTAAGTGACTTATTGAAAATGACTATGTACCACCTACTACTCCTCTCACAATTGCACAACTAAGAGAAAAGAAAGAGCACAATCAAGCAATGTCAGAGATTGCATCCTCATTGAGCTACTCAGATTTTGATGATATAAAGAGCTTCACAAATGCAAAGAAAATGTGGGATAAACTAGCAACTGTCTATGGTGGAGACACAAATGTGCTAAGAGATAAATTAGAGAGTCTAAGAGGTAAGTTTGATGAAATGAAAATGCAAGAAGGTGAAAATGTTAATCAGTATTATCGTAGAGTAAAAGAAGTTGTAAATGCCATTAGAGGAGCTAATGGAACAATAGATGAGAACATTATTATGAGAAAGGTACTGAGAACTCTACTTCCTATATATGATATTAGATTTTTTGCAATTCAAAAACTGAGATGTACTCCTAACAATAATCTAAATCTAGAAAATCTGATAGGAAGACTCACTGGATTTGAAATGTCAATGATAACTAAAATCCACAAGGTATTGATTCTGCTTTTACATCTCAGTTGGTCCTCAATAAATCTAAGAAAGGAAAGAAATGTGTGAATAGTGATAGTGACACTATTGATGATGATCTTGAAGAACTCAAAGTACTTATGGAAAAAAGACTGTCCAGAGGAAAAGGAAAATACAGAGGTAAACTTCCTATCATTTTTTTTTCATGCAATAAAATTGGTCATATAGCTGCTAGATGTCCTGATAAGAATGAAAAAGATGAAATAAAGGACAATAAATACAAGGAATACAAAGACAGAAAGGATGACCGAGACTTCAGGAAATATAAGGATTACAAAGACAAAGGTAAGAAATCTTGTTATATTGCTGAAGAAACTTCTAACAATGATACTGACAATTCTTATGACAATGATATCAAAGTTATTTATGTTGCAATGAAAGAAGATTCTGATGATGATGAGAAAACTGTGTTAATTTCTTATAAGAGTAATGGTAATCGTTGGATCATTGATAGTGGTTGTTCCCATCATATGGCTGGTGACAAGGATAAGTTTGAAACCCTAGACCAATGCAAAGGAGGATATGTAAAATTTAACTTAATGATGCACCATTTCTCATTAAAGGTAAAGGATTGATTAACTTGACTGACAAAATTAGATGTGATAATGTGTATTGGGTTGATGATCTTAATTATAATTTGTTGAGTGTTGCATAGCTAAACAGTTCTGGTTACAGAGTTGAGTTCCATCATAGAAAATCAAAGATATATGACTCTACTAGAGAACTAGTTGGAAGTGGTGTTCAAACTAAAGGTAACTTGTTCTATCTAGATTTATCTGAAGAAACATGTTTGTTTGCATAGTAAAATGATGTTTGGTTATGGCATAAGAGGTTGTGTCATGTGAACTTTCATAACTTGGCAAGCATAAGTAAATTGAATAGGGTTAGAGGGCTACCTAATTTAAAGAAACCTGAGAATGCAATGTGCAAATAATGTCAACTAGAAAAAATGACTAATTCTAGTTTCAAGAGTAAAACACATACTTCAAAGGAAATTCTGGAATTAGTCCATACTGATCTTTATGGTCCCATTGGAGAAAGAAGCTACTATGGTGCTAGATATTTTATTCTACTTTTTGATGATTATTCAAGGATGATGACTGTAATGTTTCTCAAGGAAAAATCTGATGCATTCCAGTTATTTAAATGGTACTTAGCTAAAGTTGAAAAGGAAATAGGAAAATTTTTGAAATGCTTAAGATCTAATAGAGGTGAAGAGTTTATTTCTAAAGAGTTCAAAAGGTTCTGCAATGACTGGAGCATAAAGAGACAGATGTCCGCACCTAGGACACCTCCACAAAATTATATTATTGAATGTAGGAACAGATCTATCATGGACTATGCAAGAACACTAATGATGGAGAAGAATATTGCATAGAAATACTGGAAAGAAGCTGTAAGTACTGCAGTCTATACCCTGAATAGAGTACAAGTCAAAAAGGTACAAATGCTACACCTTATGAACTTTGGTATGGTTATGCACCTAGTGTAAAGTACTTTAAAGTATTTGGAAGAAAATTTTTTATACTATAGGACAACATAAATGGAAAACTTGATGCTAAAGGTGAAGAGGGTATATTCCTTGGTTATTCAACAAAAAGAAAAGCATACAAATGTTTGAATTCTAATACTAACAAAGTTGTGAAAAGTGCAAATGTTAGAATTGATGATTTTGCAGAAAGGAATGAAGTTGAAAGTACACAAGAGCCTAAAATTTGTAGATCATTCGTATATCTCGATGAGGTAGATTCTAATACATTACCTGAGTCTACTATTGAGCAATAGCCTGCACCTATCGATTCATAGAGTGGAGTTGATGAGTAACAACAAGTGAATGTCAAGCTATCTGATGGAGATGCCGAGTTTCAGAATCAATCAGAACTACACACAAATAATGAACCAGAAGCAAGGCCTGAGCCTACTCTAGCAAAATATGTGAGGAGACACCACAATTCTGATCAAATCATTAGATCAAAGGATTCTATAGTTATGACACGAAGTAAGTTGAGAGATGGAACATGTCTGTTATGTGAATTTGAGCCCAAGACAGTGAAAGATGCTTTAGAAAATGAATATTGGATACAGGCAATGAATGAGGAAATTGAACAAATTGAGAAGAACAAGACTTGGACACTTGTACCTAGGCTGAAGGATAAAAATGTAATTGGTACAAAGTGGGTATTCAAGAATAAACTGAATGAACATGGAGACGTGACAAGAAATAAAGCTAGATTGGTATGAAAGGGTTATGCACAGGAATTGACTAAGGTGAAACATTTGCCCGAGTTGTAAGATTGGAAGGAGTCAGAACCTTACTTGCATATGTAGCCTATAAATGATTCAAAGTTTATCAGATGGATGTGAAGTCTACATTTCTCAATGGCATCTTGAAAGAAGAAGTGTATATTCAGAAAGTTGATGGTTTTGTTGACCCAAAAAAAAGGAATATGGTTTGCAGATTGCACAAAGCACTATATGGAATGAAGTAAGCGCTAAGAGCATGGTATGAGAGATGGAACAATTATCTGATCAAGATTGGATTTGCAAGAACCAATGAAAACAAAAACCTATACTTGAAGACAGAGCAAAGCAAAGGTACATTATTAGCTAAAATTTTTGTAGATGACATCATATTTAGTGGACAAGATGTGTTATGCCAAACATTTGCAATAGAGATGCAAACTGAATTTGAGATGTCTAATTTTGGTGAGATAAAATTCTTTGTTAGCTTAAAAATGTATCAAATCAAGAATGGTATCTATATCACTCAATCTAAATATATCAAGGAGATACTAAATTTTTTTGCAATGGAAGAGTCCAAACCAGTGAGTACACCCATGGCTACTAGACAGAAGCGGACAAAAGATGATGACACAAAAGAAGTGAACCAAAAACTCTACAGATCAATGATTGGAAAACTCTAGTATGTTGTACATAGTAGACCTGACATTGCCCTAGCTATTGGAATTGTTGCAAGGTTTTCTACTAACCCCAAGGAAACTCACATGATGGCAGTAAAAAGGATTCTAAGATATTTGAAAGGAACTGATGACTATGGTCTATACTACAAGAAGAATGAAAATTTTGAACTCAGAGTTTACACTGACTTTGATTGGACTAGAAATGTTGATGACAAGAAAAACACTACTAGTGGAGCATTTCTTATAGGAAAAAGATTGATCTCATGGACAAGCAATAAATAGAACTACACCTCACAATCTATAGCTGAAGCCGAGTATGTGGCAGTAACAGTCAACTATTCTAACATTGTGTGGTTGAAGATACTACTGAAAGGTATGAAGGAATAAATCACTGAACTAGTTGTCATATATTGTGATAACACGAGTGCCATTAATATTTCTAAAAACCATGTTATGCACTCAAAGACAAAGCACATAGCTATCAAGTATCATTACTTGAGAAAGCTAGTTTAGAATAAAGAAGTGAGATTGGATTATGTGAACACTCAAGAACAATTAGTAGACATATTCACAAAGGCACTACCCAAGGATGCTCATGAGTATCTGCAAGGTAAATTGGGGGTGATTCCCCTAATTAGGCTAATTAAGTTCTGTATGGTACTGTTACATCAAATATTACATTCAGAATACTTGACACATTCATGCACAGTAAGTCACACTTTAGGATGCTGACTAAAGTTTTGAAGTTGGACAAGGATAGAAAAGAAGATCAGTCATAATCAAGATGATAGGATCAGCATAATACTAAAGATCTACATGATAAAGATATCAAAGTCTTTGGCATTGTTGTCAAAGAGGGAGAGATTACCTAAAGGAAAGATTACCTATATAGAGGGAGAAATTTTTTATAGATAAGAATCAGAATGAAGCTAAAGACATTAATGAAAAAATTTTAATATCGAGGAACATGAGTGACTTTTTGGATTGTATGGTAACTATGCTTGTTAAATCATTGTTTTAATATTTTGTGTTGCCATCAATGCCAAAGAGGGAGATTGTTTGGAAAGTTACTGTTATACACTGAATTTGCGCCTCTGATCTCAAGCTCTCTTGGTCTTGATAATCCAGTATAACAAGGGAATCATCTCTAGGTTGTGGGACCTATGCTAACTGAGATGAGACCTCCAGATTCTAGGCTAGTTCCTCTTGGATAATCACCTTAATTTTCTTTTAAACAGGAAAGTAAAAATTTTGAGGGAAAGGGATAGAAGGATTGCATGAAAGGGAAATAACTGAAAAGAAAACTACCTACTAGGTGATGCACCGAAATTAGGGTTTGAATCTCTGTATAGAGGAATGGAACTAATGGAAGAACCAGGTCAAATAATTCACAACTCACTAGATAGGCTTGCATAAGTATTTCATAGGAAGGTCTGAACAAAAGACTCGACCTATGACCTGCAAACAAACATCCTTCTCTGCAACCAGGTGTAGGAATGAGACAAGACTGCTAGG
>MU224621.1:285640-296748 GCA_018584345.1 Thuja plicata
TGACTAGACTTTCATACTCTGCAGTGTTGCTGGTGCAGGAAAAACTGAATCTAAAGGCAGTATAATACCTTTCTCCTTTTGGGGACACCACCATAGCACCTCCACCAGAACCGTGTCTACTTCTAGCTCCATCAAAATATATCTCCCAAACTTGATCACTCTGATCTTCTGAATCAGCATCCTTGAAAAGGTTGGGCTCTATAGCATCACCCTCTTGCAACAGATAGTTTCCCAAACCAACATTCCAAATGGCATGCTCTAATTCTCTCTCATCCAAGTAAAAGTCAGGGGTATCCCCTATCTTAGTGCTTGCTTCACTATAGGCTTGGAAATCACTGGTATCAAATATGGGGCAATTAACATTGGTTGCATTGGACACATACGGCTCTGTATGATGTGCTTCCAACCTTTCTGATTTAATGGTAACCTTGGTACCATACCTTGTGTGAAAAAACATGTGGGACCAATCAGAAGATAGATAACCACCTATCTTGGCAGTGAACTCTCTTGACAAACATATGGCAAACATGGCAGGGAGGTCAATGATATATATGTCAAGGAGGATGGAGAAATTGGGACTGGCATGCAAGATTAGACTGGTATCCTTAGCCACACCTATAGTGCTAACTGAGGACCCATCCAGCTGTGTGACATTCTTTTGGAAGGGCTCATACTTCAGTCCTAATTGGTCAGCCACCTTCTTGGGCATTACAGTGCTAGTAGCTCCACTATCTACCATGCAATTATGCACTAAAAACTCATCGATGATTAATGACACATAAAAGGGAGGAGGTTTCAAGATACTACCTTGCATGGGGTCAGCTTTGAGGTTATTGCTGCTCGGAGTCTCCTTTTCTTGATCAGTGTTAACCAACACTGGCTTTACAGCTTCTTTTGTAGGCTGAGGAGTTACCACCTCTGATATGGCCTTCCTTAATATCTCAGGTTGTCCTGGAATGGCCAAAGAGTCCCACATAGACATAGTGACATTCACCTTCTTCATATTGTCTACAATATTGTAAGGTTTTGTAGTGTGACCTCTTTGTTGTGTCTTTACTATGATGGGTTCTGCCCCCTTTGGATCTTGGCCTTCTATGTTTGTGATGGCTGGAGCCTTCTTTGCTATGACCGGAGAAGCCTATTGTACCGGCTCTGTAGATGTAGTTGCTTGGGTACCGGAATTAGCTCTCTCCATGTCTTGAGTTCTCCTCTTAGATCTTGTAAAGGCAGCAAAAGCCTCATCACTACTGACTCCACTGAAGTCTGGTTGCTCCCAATTGAAAAGAGAAGCCTCATTTTCTTGTGTTTCCTGCTGAGGAGCTGTCCCACTGGATGAACATTCTGCCTGAGCTTGAGAGGCACTTTGAGCCATCAAAGCTTGGTTCATCCATCCATTAGAACACGTGGCCTGATTATGGGGCTGATTGCAAGGAAAACACCATTCATTGTCCATAGCCAAGCTGTTTTGACTAGGCACCATATCCCTGACTGGATTTGTATAATTAAGAGGTGCAGGGTTATATGGTTGAAATGGCCTTTGGCTAAAACCTTGTCTTTGATAGCCTCCTTGGTATGGGGGCCTATGTTGTTGATAAGGTTGTCCTTGATTCTAATACTGTTGACTAGGACCTTGGCCTTGCTATTGGAAGGGTGGTCTGACACCTTGGTTTTGTTTCTTCAAATTAGTGACCTCCTTTGTCAAGGTTTGCAGCAAGTTTGTCATTTCTTGAATGCTAGTAGCTTGGCTACTCTTTATTACTTGCAACTCCTGAGAGAAACCTACCTTGGCATGTCCCTGGCCACTAGTACTAGCTTGGGGAGCCAATATGGGAATAGGGGTAAATGGGGGCACTTGTGCAGGAGCAATGGGTTGAAGGCTAGGAAAGATAGGCATTGGTGGTCTTCTAGCAATCATTCATGCTTGGATTAAACAATTTTCAACCCTGACAGCTATGTCAAAAGCTTGGGGTAAGGAATTTCCTCCCATAGACTGGATCATGATAGATATTTGACCATTCAGACTTTGTAAATAGTACAAAAAGGCATGGTCTGCTGATGGTATGATAGACACTGGAATTCTATTCCATGTCTTAAGGAATCTACCAGTGAAATCTGTCATTTGTTCTTGAGGATCTCTCTTAATGGTTGTTAACTGCTCAACCAGAGACAAGTTATCTGATTTATCCTCAAAATGTCTACTTAATGCATCCCCTAATTCATCCCAAGAAGTAATAGACCCAAAAAGTAAAGTTCTAAACCATTCAAGAGCCTTACCTTTTAGAGATGCTGCTAATAGATTGGTGGCTACATCTTCTTGAGTAATGTTGTGGATGCTGCAGATAGTAGTCACATCTCTTATGTGCTCAAAGGTTGTGGTTTTCCCTTCACCTGTGAAATCAGGCAAACTCTTTAATGCCACCAGGGGTACATCATGATGCACTGCAAAATTTAATGGGCTCCCTTGACTGAAGGGTGCAAAAGAAAAATTTCTAGCCATTGCAGGAGCTGAAACTTGAAGATTTACAAAAATGTGAGCTGCACTCGAATCGTCCTCTTCTAGATCTATGTTTAGAGATCTTCCTCTTCTTCTGTGATGAAAGGCAAAAGGTCTCCTTTCTGATGAATCAGGAGGTGTAGACTGAACTCTCCTTACAGGGACTCCCTGTGAGTTGATCTGCCTTTGTGACTTCTCTTTAAGGGCAGATCCAAAAATTCAGTGGGCTTAGAGCTCCTAGTTGCAATCTTTTTCATATACCTTAAACAAGGCTAGCCTGAAACTTTGAAACCAGCGGAGTCGCCCGATATAATTTTTGAACAAATTCTTTAAAATTTTGTATTATGTGACCTGCATATCAGAGATGACATAATATTCTATAAGGAACTTCTTTTTACTGTCCCACTGGGCGTGCCAGAAATGTTATACACTAAATTTGTGCCTCTGATCTCAAGCTCTCTTGGTCTTGATAATAGAGTATAATAAGGGAATCATCTCCAGGTTGTGGGACCTATGCTAACTGAGATGAGACCTCCAGATTCTAGGCTGGTTCCTCTTGGATAATCACCTTAATTTTCTTTTAAACAGGAAAGTAAAACTTTTGAGGGAAAGGGATAGAAGGATTGCATGAAAGGGACATAACTAAAAAGAAAACTACCTACTAGGTGATGCACCAAAATTAGGGTTTGAATCTCCGTATAGAGGAATGGAACTAATGGAAGAACTAGGTCAAATAAGTCACAACTCACTAGATAGGCTTTCATAAGTATTTCATAGGAAGGTCTGAACAAAAGACTCGACCTATGACCTACAAACAAACATCCTTCTCTGCAACCAGGTGTAGGAATGAGACAAGACTGCTAGGGGCTGAAGTATACCCACAAAATAGCTAAATCATATCAAACACAATAACAAACAGACTTACAATAAATGAGAGGAACTAGGAACCTCAATGTCCATTAACAACATTCATAAACTTTGATCCAATAAGAGATAATACAAACAATGCAACATAGGGATATGAAGAATTATCACCAAGTACCTCTAGAATGTTTGCATAACCAATGAGAAAGTTACAAAATGTAAAATCCAGAGGGTAGAAAGGATGCCTCAGATAGCTCCTGGAAAGAATGAATTCTTCTTTATACAAAATGCCAAAATCTGAGCACTAAGGCTCTCAAAAAACTTTAAATACCTCCAATGCACGAAGGCAGGAGTCCCAGAAAAACTAACTAGGGTTACAGATTTACAATATAATAATTGACCCTAGGACAAAATCTAATCTGGCCATAAATGTGCACTAAGATGAATCAATCAGATCAGACTTTCCTGCACCAATCCCTGTACTTGACTACGCCATGTGAACAAGCAACCTGGAAAGAATGAGCTATACTCTGCAACTAGTCCCCTGTCATGAATGCTCACCAACTGATCACCGTCTCCTAGGATGAGAAGTGACCCCTGATGGCCGTCGCTCAATTTCTCATCAATGAGTCTTCGATCATGACCATGCCTTTTAGCCAACTGCAACTGAGAGCAATAACTTCTGATTGGACTCCGTATCTCTTTCCACGCCTCTGAATCTCCCTTTCTTCACCGCCATTGAAACAAATCTAACCTAGGGATCAACAGACTCTCTATGCATGCCCCCTCTGCAATTAGACCCTTCTGATCAATCCTGGAACATGAGCACAGAGAAACCATGGCTGCCGAGCATTCACAGTGTCAAAATCTGCCGCCAATCATTCAAATTCAAAGTCCTGTGACCTCGCAACTGATTGTTAGTCTCTATGTTGCAAGCATCAGATGTTAACCCTGGTTAAATCTCATGATCTGGCGACAAAGCACCTTTTCCCTCGGTAAACCCGAGTCTAGATCCAGCGACATCCCGACTAGCGAGATATCAAAGTTGCGAGTTAATTGCTTAACTCACCTTTCTGTCCAGCGATCCAGCACCTAACTGCCACCTTTAACCGTCACGGCTATCGCCCAGTAGCCAGATGTTATCTTTTCACTTCGAGACTGTGTGACCATACTTAGTCGCCATGTCGGGGAACCAAGCACTGAAACCTTTTGACCTTTTAAAATAGTTTACATGTGTCCCTTATCTGCTTCTACGACATCTCGACTACCCTTATCGCTGAGTCGGGAGTACCTTTTTCATAGGGCACATTGATCACCCAACTAAAGGAACACCGTCAGATCCTCTGAGCTTTGCATCGGACGGCCACCGTTAAGTCGCTGAACAAAAGACAATGCCCTAAAAGTGTTTTGCGATCCCGCGACAAGCTCTTCATCCCTTGGTCGCCTAGTCGCATTCTATTCTCCTTTGATCCTTATGGATCAGCGACTGCGCGATGACACACCATTTTCCTTCAGTCGTAGGCTCGTAGCTTGATCTTTTAATAATCTCATTACCTAGTGACTGCGTGATGAGCCCCACCTTCTGCTCGTCACAAGGTCGCGAGAAGCATTTTGTTTACCTTTATCCATTGGCGACTGAGCGATGACTTGTCCTCTTTGTTCATCGCATACTCGCAACTTATATCATCTTTACCTTTCCTACTCAGTGAGTATGCAATGACATTATCCTTCAGCTCGTTGCACACCCGCAACCTTGAAACCTGTCATGAAATAGACACTGCGACCGCGCAATACATACTTTAAAATGAGTCATCGCTCACTCGCGGGCTTTATAGATCTTGACTTCGACTGATCGCGATTGCGCGATGGTCACTTACTACCACTCATCTTCAACTTACGGAAGGGACATGACTATTGAAAAATAACTTGCGATTGTGCGATTAGTCATTGTTATGGCGAACCTGCTCAGTCGGCAACAAATCGGACTTATGCAGGAACGGATTGCGATTGCGCGATGAGAACGACTGGCAACTCGTCGCGCACTTGCACAACTTAATGACTTGAACATAACTCCACTGTGATTGCATGATGAGACAAGACTAAGACCTTTTTTTGAAAAGGTTTTAGCCATTTTTTGGGTGGGAAGCACAGACAGGGGCCAAATTTCTTAGGGAATGGAAATGTGGGCAACAGTTACAATGCAAATAATTGTTATTTTCTCATTTATGTCAAACCTTAACTGGTGAGACTATTGTTATCTATTTGAGTACCACATCTATTGATTGATGAAGAAGATTTAATAAGAATACCAAGTGAATGGTTGAGTTAAGGCAAATAAAAGGGTACTTGATCAGTTGGCACTTTGGCAAAGTAATTAGTTGTTTATCTTTCAAAGACAATTTTTTTGGCTGCTTTGTGCCAAGCAAGTCTGGCTTGAGCCGAGAAAGTTTGTTTAGTGTCGAGCACCAATGAAATTGATGAGTGGAAATAGTGATTGCCGAGCATATCACAGATGTTGGCCAACTTGCAGTATTTGGATTAATGATGAGATTTGAGATCTAGTTAATTTTATTAGGATATGTAAAGTTAATTAAAGATTGATCCATGTTACTTAATGTATGGATAACCGTAATTAATGCATGGATTCAAGATTTAATTAGAGACTACTTTTGAGAAGTAAATGTAATGTAATGATGGAATGATTCATTGGATCTGACCTAACCTAAGATCTATGATATTGATTAAGCGGCAAAGATTTATCTGAACTAGATAGAGAGGTATATGATAACCTTAAGGGGCTATTCATTGAAGTGTGGATGTATGGATTGATGTACATGTGTGTATGCAAGAGGTTTGCATAGTTTATTTACTGATTGGCATGACCTAGTAGAGAAGGCTGAACACAAAAGTAGAAATTTGCATGTGTGATTGCTTAACAGATTTCCAAGCAGATCAGTAGATTGCAATGACAATGTAGGCCACTCAGTAAGTTAGCATTAGAGCTGTAATTGGATCTAAATTTGCAAAGTAAGTTATATGTATCATATCACAACTGCTGATTAATTTTTAACCATTGTATCAGTTAAACTCCTTTAACAAGATTGACCTAACAGTCATTTGTATAAATCCTCTAAGCAAGGTGATATTTAGGTGGAATGTTATAAGTCCTCTAACAAGGCCACACCTGACAGGGTGATTAAATCCTTTAACTAGGTCACACCTAATAGTGTGTTATTTTAACCTTTAATAGGGTTGGCTCCTCATAGAGCTTACTTCAGAAGAGTGAAAATTGGTAGCATGTTACTGGTGGTTTTTCCCATATTGTGTTTCCATGTTAAATACTTGTGTCTACTTGTGTGAATGCTTATGGTTTGTTTTACTATTATGTTTCTACAAGCTAATTACATTAAATAGTAAACTACATGATTAAGTTGTTGACATATGCTACTGCTACCGAGTAGATCTGAATTGTTTAAAATATAGAAAGTTTTATTTGGTACATCTAGACATGAGGACAAATGATTCACCCCTCCCCTCCCAGTTATTCTAAATTCATTCTAACACATATGTATTGTACTTTTTCTTGGCCTCATTCAATGTTTTCAGAGAAGAAAGTCATTGGTCTTCCATCTTGACTAAGGACTGCACCTATGGCTAGATTGATATCATATTTCTCTATTGTGATAAACTTGTTGAAGGTAGGTAGTGCTAAGATAGGATATTGTGCTACTCTTCGCTTGAAATACTCAAAATATTTATTTTCTTGGGCTTTCCACTGAAAGTTGATTTTCCTACCACCTTTGATGGTATCAAGTAGCGGTGCACAAATATGACTGATTTTTTTGACAAATTTCCTATAAAAGGTAGCCAATCTATGGAATCTATTGAATTCTCCTGGTGTTTTTGGTGTTGTCCAATTAATGATATCCTCTACCTTTTTAGGATCCATTTTCAAAGTGCCCTTATAGTTGACAAAACCAAGAAATGGCAACTTTTATTGTATGAATGCACATTTTTCTAGGTTGATGGATAGTTTCTTTTCATGAAGTCTTTGTAGTACTTGTTCCAAGTGTCTCATATGTTCTTCCTTGGTGATACTAAAGATAAAAATGTCATCCAAGTAGACTACTACAAACTTGCCAATGAAATCATGAAGCACTTCACATTAGCCTCATGAAAGTGCTAGGGGCATTACTAGGACCAAATGGAATCAAAATCCATTCATATAATCCCTAAGTGGTTTTAAATGCAGTTTTTACCCATTTCCAGGCCTTATCCTTATTTGATGATAGCCTGATTTGAGGTCTATCTTGGAAAATTAACATGCTCCTCCAAGTTGCTCTAGTAGATCCCCTATTCTTGGTATAGGGAATCTATGTCTGATTGTTATTTTGTTTATTTCCCTAGAGTCCATGCATAGTATACATTTTCCATCCATCTTAGGGGCAAAAACACTTGTGAATTCACAAGGGCTAAGACTCTTTTGTATGAGTCCTTTGGTCAACAATTCACTGATTTTCTTAGTGACTTTTGCATTATGATCAAGGGTGAGTTTATATGCAGCTTTGTTTGGTAGGGAAGCACGTAGAATGAAATCTATCTGATTACATATGTCCCTAAATGGTGGGAGTTCATCTATTGTGTCTCCTGCCACTATTCCATCATACTTATGTAGCAGACTATCTAGTTCCTTATGTACCTCTTTGTGCACTATTTTCTCCTTTGGTTTAAGGACTAGGGCATATCCTACCTCTCAATCTTGGATAGTAGTGATCATTTCTTGTTCTCCTACAAGAATGACTATTTATTCCTTTGTTTTTTTCTTGTTTAGGATCAAGATTTGGGAGAAGATCAAACTTGTGACCATTCTGCTTAATCTGATATTTGTTTGTGACTCCGTCATGTTTGTCTTGAAGATCATACTTCGATGGATGTCCTAACAAAAGCTGGTAGACATCAATATCTACAACGTCACAAAGGACTCTATCCCTATAGTCTTTGATGAAAAAATCTACCCAAGATTGTTCATTTATAAAGGTTTGTTGTCCTTTTATCATCCAAGAAACATGGGAGGGATTTGGGTGGTGTACATTATCCAATTTTGATTTATCTACCATCTCCCTAGATACAATATTTTTAGTAGAACTAGAATCAATAACTAACTTGCATACCTTTCCATGGCTCTTGCAGTTGGTTCTAAAGATATTCTTTCTTTGAGGAGGCTCCATTGGCATAGATGCTTGGATCAGGATCCTCTTCATCATGAGACATACTCCTTCTCCATTATAGTCTCTCACACTATCAGCATCATCCTATTGCACTAGGTTGGCCCTTCTTTCACCTTGGTTATTCTGTTTATTTCTATCTAGACACCTATTGGTGTAGTGGCCTATTTGATTGCAGTTATAGCACTTGATTTGTTCATTGTTTCTTCCTCCATTTCTACCCCTACAATTACCTCTTCTACCTTTGTATCCACCCCTTGAACTACTTTCTCCTTGTATTTTCTCCTTATTGGATTCTCCTTGTGGTCTATTGTTTTGTCCTCTTCCTCCAAACTTTCCTCTTCCTCTATCAATCTTATCTTTTCCCCTAATACTTTGGTCATTTCTTCTTCTAAAATTTTCTTATACCTTTAGTGTCAATTGATAGCATTGGTTTACTATGGTAGAGTTTGTTAGGCTAAGTTCATCGTGAATTAAAATTATTAGTCCTTGCATATATCTAGAAAGATTTACACACTCTGGTTTTGCAAGCTGGGATTTCATCACCAATTCTAAAATTATTCAGTATAGGTAGAGATATCCATATCTTTTTTCTTTAGACTCATCCTCTTCTTATGAAGTTAGACTTCATAGTCTTCAGGGACATAAGTTTCCCTGAGTAGTGCCACCATTTTCATCCATGTGGTGACTAGATTCTTTCCTTTGTTCACCCTATCATCTTGAGTGAAGTCTCACCATGTGAGTGTAGTTCCTTTGAGCTTTGCCATAGAAAATCTTCACCCTCTGGTGTTCAGGGATGTCTTCACAATAAAAGAAACTATTTAGGAAATCCACCCAATCCATTGTAACATCCGGGTCCATATTCCCATTGTATGTAAGAAAGTCAAGTTTGGTATCCATGGTTCTCCTCTCAATAGATTTTAGAGTCTTCATAAGAAGCCTCCGATCTGTAGGACATTCATCTTCTTCCTACTCAAGGGGTTCTTCATCATGCTCCCTTGTTCAACATCTTCAGAGTTTCCACTACTTTTCCTGTGAAGCTCTTCCCCAAGCTCTTCCATTTGTTGTCTCATCAACTACATCTCAGTGTCTCTTTGTTCATCATGCTTTTTCATTTTCTCTCTAAGGTATCTTACTATCTCTACATTGGTCATCCTTGTTGAAAACCCTCCCTCATCTTTTCATTCTATGGTGTTGGTTTGATTTTTACCTTAAGGATCTTTGATGCTCTGATACCACTTGATACAGAGATCTCCTCTAACTAGGATAAGTTTCTATGATGTGGCCTTAGGTATCTTCTCTACACCCAAATTGGATGAAGAGAGTACTCTACACCTTCAAAAGGGTTCTTGCAGCAACTAAAAGACACACTATCCTCCTAAAGGATATTAATTCTTCTTCCAAGAAAGTAACTTATACTTTTTTAACATGAAATAGGAACCTATATGTTGTAGGGGATGGAAAGGTTCTAAACAATTCAAAGGTCTCTAAAAAAGATGATATTTAACCCTTAACAATGTCTAAGAAACTAGACAACATTTTCGACTTTAGGCATTCCTAGCTTATAGCCCTATTTTATGAGATTTTATGACTTAGATTAAAAAATTCCTAAAGGACCTATCAAAACAATTGGCTCCCAAACAGAGAGGAAAGTACCGAATGCTCACTGTTGCAGGAGGCCTAATTAGTTCTAGAAGGGTTCATTTCTTCCAGAAGTCTTCAGTAGTCAGAATCCTCTGACAAGCCACCATTTGGAATGCTTAAACGGACCCCTTAGAGACAAAAATTCACCATTAGATTAAGTTTTTCCACCCTCCTAAGTTCTTCTACTTCATTCTTCTCTGGCTTGAACCAAGCACAAAGAGATGCTCTTCCTAGGGCTTGCTAGTAAAAGTAGTAGATCCATTTCCCTTCTCCACAATCTATATAATCCTATACTACATGTACCATACTTATATTTACCTAAGAGACGAGGAATTCCCATGGTGGAAAGGAAAGTTAGGGCATGATTTCTGAAAAAATGCCTATCCAGGAAGGGTTTATGTGCACCCAAGAGAGTTTTTCTTATAACTTTTGATCCTGATCTTAGAAAAAATTTAAAATTTTTTCATATACTTCTTAAATCATCCTAGATTTCAATTAATACACTCATTGTTTTCTTTCAATCTGTACTAGTCTGTACATGTTCAGTTTGCAGACATAAATTAGGGAAAATATGGAATTTTTATTGTTTTCAAAAACAAATTACATCATCCTTGCCTTCCACTTTACTAAAAGGGCTTATGAAGACTTTTCACAATGGATCCAACTACTTTTTGAAGGTTGTGACCATTGGGAATCATTTACAACATTTTTAGCAACTTTTTACAAAAGTTACTTTGACAACATTTCTAGCAATGAGCAACTTTTTGCATTTCTTGAAAAAGTGCATCTTTCCCTTAACAAGACCCATGTCTAAGATCCTAGGAGAAGAAGAAGAAGAAGAAGAAGAAGAAGAAGAAGAAGAAGAAGAAGAAGAAGAAGAA
>MU224621.1:301063-317090 GCA_018584345.1 Thuja plicata
AATAATTCTATTTTATTTTCCGAAAGCTATATTTTAGTTTTAAGATTTCCTCCATAAATGCAATTAGGATTTATACATGACTTTTAACTAAAACTATATTTGTAATAAACCAATAGTTTGTGCACTGCACATGAAACTTATCTATTATCTAGATTATAAGAGGTAGCTTGAATACACCTTATTTTTTATTTTTCAATTTATATAAAATAAAATTGATAATTTAATAACTCAATCCATTATAATCATTTTGTACATGCTTTGCTTTGTTGTTAATTTCCATTGGCTGGCCAATGAGGACCTTGTTGTGATTCTGCTGAACTTTTACTATAGGTTTAGACTTATTTCCTGCTTTACTGTTAAAAGTAATTCCTACTTTTATGTTAATTACTTTGATATTTACTTTCACAGATTGGTTACCAGCTTCAAGGTGAAGCTGGGGTCCGTTAGGGATTACTCTTGCTACTGGTTTAGATTTAATTCCTGTTATACTGTTAATCATAATTCCTTCTTTACTGTTAATTACTTTGATACTTACTTTCACAGACTGGTTACCAGCCTCAAGGTGAAGCTGGGGTCTATTAGGGAGTGCAGGCTGGTTACCAGCTCCATGGTGGAGTTGGGGCATGTTAGTTTTATTTTTCAGTTTTTGATGTTGAAAAAGGGTATTGGGGAGGGTGCTTTGATCCCTGTGTTGTGCTGGTTTTCTGCTGGTAGTCTGCACTTCTCGTGCTGGTTGTGACTATTCTGGTCAACCCCCTTGTCTTGGCTACTTTTTTTAATAAAAAAAACATAATAGTTAAATATGATATTTATATCATTAAACATTTGTTAATATACCAGATCTTCAACCTACCCAATTGATAACACTTTTATACTTCTTGGAAGAAATAGAAAAATACTATAACTTTTAGAAAATAGTATTTATAGTTTTTAGAGTGCAACTCAAGATTCTATATTTAAATTATGAATAACAAGAAACTAAGTTGCAAACTACTAAAACATGGTAGGTAACAATATAATATTAAATATCCTTACATACTATTGATATCCTTTAGCCCCCCATTACATACTATTGATATTCTTTTGTCTTCTTTGATTATCTTTGCTTAGTCCAAGCATTCCTTAGTTTGGGGTGGTAATCCGAATGACAAATTTTATGTGACCCATGTCACTTATTTATATTATGACCATAATGGACCTCGACCTTCTAGGCTAAAGCTTAGTTGAAAAAGTGTATTCCTAAAGTTAATTTTTTTATTGGCTTGCCTTTCAAAAGAACATTCTCACTTTGGACAACCATCCCAAAAGGGGGTCATCTTTCTATAATAGATGTTGTCTTTGATGCAGGAATGCGGAATCGGTGCTTCATTTGTTTGTTCACTATGATTTCTCCTAGCAAGTTTGGGCTTTTCTTCTCATGAGATGAAATATTAGGTGGATTTTTCCAAACTTACTAGAAGATTTATTTTTACAGAGGAAGTGTCCAAGTTCCAACAAGAATTATATTGAGCTTAGGAGTATTTCTACCCCTTATCTCTTCTTTCATATTTGGAAGGAGAGAAATAATAATATTTTCAGAGATAAGACTTCTCCCCTGGGTGTGATTGTTGAAAAATTTTACATAGGGATTTTTGAATCTCTAAACTACTCTGGTTTGAGTTGCCAGGACACCCACATGGATTTTGAGAAAATATAGAAGATCTCCTCTCTCCTTCAGAAAAATTTCAACCCTAGGGAGGGGTTGGTATGGTTATCTCCACCTCGTGCGGGAATGCTCGTTTTGGCAGAATTGTTTAGAATTTGGCTGAGTGTTGTCTGGTTGCAATCGTTGGTCCCCTGGGTGTTCAATCTAGTCATTATGTCGATGCTATGGGGGTCTAGAAAGATCTATTAATTTCCAACTATTTGAATTATGATAGCTTATGGTTGGAAGGGCACTCAATGAACATAGTTAAATATCTAGATGGTTCTCATAAGCCATCTTGGACTATTGACACTATGATCAACAAAGCACATGACACCATTAAATCTTATAAATATGTCATCATTAAAAATGTATATCATGAAATCAATGCCTTTGTGGATAGGCTTGCAAATTATGGGGTGTACATGGATAAAATCATTACTTGGAAAGAGGAAAATTTGTTGCCCAAAGATATTGCAGCATTTGTGAGATATAAAAGGGCAATTGTGAAGGTTGGCAAAAAATTTAATGATCATGGAAATGACAACTAGTCACCTTAACCCTAATTATGGTATGGGCACATGCCTCCTTGGAAGTGAAAGGATTTAAATTGATCTTAACTCTCAATTGAAAGGAAAGATCACACCTTTTATGGAGTGTCCACAAGGGTATGACAAGGTTAAATTGAAGAAGGTGATTCACAAAATTATTAAGAATTGGGAGAAGGGTTATTTCTCTCTATACAATACAAGGTTTAAGCTCTTTTTGGAGCTCATTACTATGGTTACTAGTATGGAACACTCGGGCATGAGCTTCTACCATGACATGAAGGTCTCTTACAGAGTTGTGAAGTCTTTTCCTAGGGATGAAGAAGAGCATGTTTTGTTGGGAAATCTTGTCTCTATGTATTATGATCTCAAAAAAATTAAAGAGTTGTGTAAAATCATTCTCAATTCCCTTATGGAGTTTTTCAATATCAAGGAAGAATTAGGAGAGCCCATAATTATAACTTTGTCCATCAATAAGGTGGAGTGATAGATAAAGAAGGTCTCAGGGCTAGAGGAAGTTGTTGATCCCTCCTCCTCACATGTTACTTGGAGAATGGGTTACATTTTTAATATTTTTCCCTTAGTTAACTATGAGGATTCTCTACAGCATGAGATGGGGTCCCTTGTTTTGATGGATTTGAATTCTAAGATCCCCACAAGCTTTGATGATTCCAAACTCCAACTGGCTATGCCAAATTCAAAGGCTGCTCTAAAGTATGACAGGTGAGTTTTCCCAAAAATGAAGAGCATGTCCATGAAGAACCATGAATTGGAGGAAAAAGTGAAGAAACTAGGTGAGGAGGATATCAGTAGAAAAGTCAAGATTGCCAACTTAGAATAGAGGATAATTGAGCTAACTAAAAGGGTGGATAATGGAGTTGAAATAATGAGGAAGACCATCTTGGAATACTATGATGGCATGATGACCTCGACCAAGAACTTGGATGCCCTTATTTGTTACCTTGAAGGTGACGGCCCCTTAAAATGCATTATGGATGTTGATGTGGACTTGGAGGATAACAATTTTGTGTCTTCTAGTCCGCGGAAACATACAAGATATAGTTTGAAGAAGAAGGAAGAATCTACTTCCAAATATGTCCCCTCTCTACGTGAGACTTTGAAAAATATGTTCAACATTGGTGAGGAGGTTGGAAAGATGCTCCAAGACATGATTTAGGGATTGGTCTGTCTCTTTTTCTTTTTGTTGCTCTTGTCTGCGGGTTATGCTATTTTTTTGTAGGTTTAGTCTGGGCATTTTGTTGGGTTTTTGGTGGCTGACTATAGATTTGGGAATCTTTCTTTAAACTTAAATCTTTAGCAATATTGTAAAGGGTTGTTGGGTCCCTTCAAAACCTGACTTTTATTTAATACAAAACAATATAAGATTAGATAAAGATTAACAATTGAAACATACATGGATACAAAAATGGGATCAATAGGATTTACATACTTTTCCTTTAATGAATAAGTGTAGACTATTAGAATAGGTACACTGGGTGGTGTGACTTAAGGTTTGTCTTTGTTTGAAGTTTGAGATAAATATTTTTATTGTGTTCTCTACATTTTATAGATTTTTGAGGTTTGGTCCAGATATGTGCATGCAAAAAATAGTGAAAATTTACCTATATTAGTGTTTTCACATCCACAACAGAGAGGATGAGATAGGAATCCTATCCTAGCATGGGTAGATCTTGAATTAAATAATAAATTTTGAATTTAAAATGTCATATTTAATGTATGAAACCCTCTCAAGAGATCTCACATAGACACTTGATGTCATTCTCATGAAGTCGTACAACATGTTAGTGCATACTTATAACATGAAATAACATATCATACTTGATCATACCTTAATGTGGTAGATTAGAATGCAAAATAAATTTGTATGATTACTTGAAGTGGTTCAATCATCTAGTTACTCATTTAGAGAAGTTAGATTCCTAGCTCGACTTTGAAATGGGAAAGAGAGTTTCAACTTACACCTTTTCAAAAAAGCCTTTTAGGGTTAGCCAACAAATAAAGGCCAATTTTACAAAATAGTAGGGCTTAATTGAATGTCAAAAAATAAGTACATTTTATCATAACATTCGTGTTGGACTACCTAGTCCTCGAAAAAAGTGCTATAACGTGACCATTGATAGGGAAATCATCCAAATTTTTTTAAGTAGTTGTGAACTTAGGAAGATACATGAATAAAGACCCTAATATGTTATATCTCTAATCATTTGGGGCAATTTAGTTAGGTCTAATTTACCTAAGGTGATCTCAACCTTTTCTTTTTGGCTGAAATTATGGGATGATATATTACAATACTCTTACCCTATCAAAAAGTATCTCAAATTAAAAAATATAATAATTATAAGTCACAAAAAAAGGTCATTTCTCTTTGAGATCCATATGTAAGTCATCCTTTTGAATATATTTCTACATCTTACACCATCACATTATATGATCAGAGTATTTATTCTTCTTCAAGAGATGATCTGATTCAAGGAGTAGAAAACTACATCAAGGCATCTTCAATTATGTTTCAATTATGATTTAATTGATGATTTATCATGTTTTTGAATGTACAGATGAATTATTTATTCTATGAACATTGTATAATCATTTAAATTAATTATTTTCATTCAATCATTTGGATTCAGATTTATATTTCATTTCATAACTATCGTAGGGTTAAATTACACCCTAGGGCTTGACTAAGGAAAACCCCTATATAGATAATAACACAATTTATCTCCTCTTTTGCATAGATCAAGTTCTAGTTATAGGGTTTTAGTGAAGAGAAAATATTAAAATTTCATCAGAAAATAGACATAAATATTTCATGGAAATTTAACATAAAAAACTTAATATAGGAAACATGGGACATGAAAGTCCTAGTTATGCATGTCTTGGGAAGCCTAGTTCTATTTCAATGGTCCTTAGAGTGCCACTGATCTCCCATAAGAAGTTTGAAATCAACAAGTAGATATAAGGACCTAGTTTCCAAGGTTTATTACCAATGCTCATAATTTCACCATACATGACAAGGAATATTTGATATCATATTTGCATAATGATTCTTTTCTTTATCCTATTTCTAAATTTCCATTGGTTGTTTTATTATCTATTCTAAAATTATTTGTTTATGCTTTCCATTGTCAAATTTTCACCTCTTTTCACCAAATCCTCTCATCTAAAAGTTGCACTATCATTTTCAACTCAATAAAGGAGTGACTAGATTCACATTATGCCCAATACTTTTCCAATGGATTTAGTGTCGAGGCTAGTACATCAACTCTCCTTAATCTAATTGAGTAAATATTAGACCTTGTTCATAATATCCATGCATAAGCTAGTCAATACCTCACTTCCCTTATGTTACATTTCTTCCCCATATCCATGATAAGTGAGTCATTTTAATCACCTCCATTTTCCTAAACCAAATTCTTAAATGTTGTTCCCATTATAATATGAGTTTAGTTCACATCCTAATCTCATCTCAATCCATCTCCCAATCTAATCTTATTGAAATTTCTTTCTTAAGCTTATTATTCATCTTAATCTAAGCTTTAGTAGGTCATCTAGCATCATGGCTCATTTGTATCTAATGAATCAACTAATCATCATGTCCCAATATTATTATGATGATTTACTTAGTTATTAATTTTCTTCCAATCAACACTAATTTAATGATGATTAGCATCTTGTTAATCACTTCATGTTTCCAACTTCTCTTGTAAACATATTACAAACACCATATTTACATAACACAAATATTACCTATATATCTTTTTCACATTTTCATTTTCTAGAAGTCTATTTTTTAATCCATAATGTTAAACTTTCAATCCATTATACTAATCTGCCCACTATTCATAATACACCATCCTATTCATCCTATTTTATACCCTAACCTAGTAATTTCTACTTAATTAATTTATCATTCAATCCATTCCAGCTTAATTCTCCATCCAATCCCAATCTTCCATCTAATATTAATCTCCTGACCGATACTCCTCATCATCCACCTAGGCCTAAACTTCCATCTACATTGAATCCTTCATTTTCCATAAACCATTCACTAAAATCTAAAATATGTACTTATATATTTCTAAATTTCCTATAAGGACTAATGGGTGCCAGCAAGAAGTTGAGTCCACTTTTTGGGCAAAAAGTGGAAGTGTTTTTCTTGTTTATCAATTTTTTTTCAATTGATGCCAAAATTTGAGGCACTTAGAGATTGAATCTCAAAAAAATATACTAGTAAAAAATGTAGTTCTCAGAGTCTATTTTTCAAATATGTAATTTATTTGAATACCCACATGGTAGAGAATATATTTAGTAGGCATGTTTAGAAACCTCTTTTTGAAAATGCATGTTTCAGGACCATACCCCGCATGTGTATGACCACCCTATTTTGAAGTAAATAAATGAATTTTTCTAAATCCTTTTGGGGGAAGGTACCTAAAACATCAAAGATTGGTTAGAATATTTTTTCTTTTTTTTAATTGAATATATATTTTTTAAAAAATTTTAATTGACTATAAAGTACATTTTCAAAACTTCTCGTGTACGACCACCATAATTTGATGAAAATTTCAGTTTTTTGGGAAATTTTTATTTTTATGTTGAATAAAATTCTATGTAGATTGGTCTCATATAATTCATTTTTTTAAAAACTTAAAATCAAAAAAGTTATTAAAGTTTTAGTGAACCTTACTATTTTAAGTTTAGGTACCACTTTTGATTAATAAAAATTGTAAAAATAGTAAAATTTATCATATCCCTATAAAATTTATGTTTTTGAAATCTAGATAGTAAGATATCTAATGGGTTTTAATTTCATCAAAATATTTAATTAGGAAGACCCTAAAAAAATTACGGTAAGATAGAAATCTGGTGTTCAAATGCCTTAGCCATTATTTTGGAGGTCCAAGCATAGGCTTGGTCCCACCAAACTTGTCCTAAACTGAAATCCAATGCAAATGGTGGTTTGGTAAATTCAAATTTTAAAAAATGGGCACTCATTAAAAATGTGTACCCATTTCTTAAATGTAATATATCGGCATCTAAAAATGAGTTTTAAAAAAATAAAAAATAAAAAAATTAAAAAATGGGCACCCATTTTTTTCAAAATGGGTGCCCATTTCTAGCGACAGTTTTCCAGCCCACAAGACTTCTGCGGAATTGGTACCCAACTTCTTGCACTTACCCTAATAGTAAATAATTCATTTAAAAATACTACTCATAAAGTTTGGGCATAATGCCACAAATCCATCATGTGAGGTCACTAGTGATAAGGCGCACTCTACTCCCACACAAATCATTCAAAATACATGCATAAAGAAATTAACATCTAATAAAAAATTGCAATATGTTTTAATCACTACACATGCCCACCAAAGGAAAAAAAAATAGAGAACTACATAGATTGTAAGGAGAAAATTAGCTATCGTTCTATTAAGCATTACTCTCCTCCACCGCCTAAATCTATTTTGGGTCATTATGTCCAAAAAATACATCTCTCAACTTCTCCAACATCCCAATATCATACATCAATTTAGCCTCCTTCATTCAACAACAACCACAACATGCGCCAATGTTAGTCTTGGAAAGATCCCCTGATCACGCTCATTGTGAATCCTTGCATCCAACCATTTTCCAACACCATATCCCTTACCCCATATCCATGCTCCTTCACAAAAATGCAATTCATACCATTACATGATCGACCCAGTAAAATAAAGTTTTATCGACATCCAATAATCACTTCAAATGGGATCACATTAAATTGCTATGGAATTTGATTCTTGAGACCTACATTTATCCTCTTATCATCCTATATTAAAAAACCACATATCTACCCTGACCCTTAACCATCTCTATCAATAAAATTTTGTTGAAATCTAGGAAAGGAAACCTTCATAAAAAGAAAATTAGACAAAAGAGGTAACGAGAAAAATATGTCAAATTGTGAAAACTTTGTAAGAAGAGACTCAAAGAAATTAACATCAAATAAAAAAATAAATGTCTCCAAAGGCCACATAGTTGGACTAAAGGAAAAATAAAAACTAAACTGTAAGCTATCACACATACCTACAAAAAATCCATAATTGACAAATATTAAGCATCACTCTACTCGATCTCCTAAATTTATTTTAGGTCATAATGTCCCAAAAATAGATATCTTAACTCCTCAATCGTCCTAATATCCCGTATCTATTTATCCTCCCTCCCATTGGTTCCAATTTCAGTCTTGTAAATATCCCCCATTCATGGTCCTTGTGAATCCTTACATCCAAACATTTTCCAACACCATATTATTTATAATTTTAAAATTATTCCAGGCACTCAAAAAAGTTTCCTTTGCCTTGATATTTTCTCTAGCATCACCATTCTCTTGATGTGTAGTAGGATTTGTTGGAGTAGTACAAGTTGACATGGTAATCTTCCAACAATATTAATTAATACATCTAAGATGGACAGTCTTTGGATTCCCATAAAATGTATAGCTGATGTCATGAAACCTTGAATTGTCCTTATAATATGCAATATTGGATCTCCCTCAAGCTGTTAAACTTTATCCAAGAGACCAGGCTCTGATACCTATTATAGGAAATAAGAAAATGAACAACAAAGGGGGGAAGAGGGGGGTGAATCAGTTGTTCCTAAACATAAATTTTTTTTTTATAATTTAAATCTTTAAACCCATATTTCTCATCCAAGTAAATTAAAAATTCATACAAATATTAAAAAACACATCCAAAATACTTGACACTCAAGTTTTAATTATGTAAACCCTGTTAGGGGAAAAAATATGATGGGATTGATTACCAACAATAAGAAAATACCCTATTAGAATTAATAATTGATTAGAAATATGGTAAATCCACATGTATTCAAGCATATTACCTATATATGAATTCAAAAATGTAAATGGTGTACAACCCAAAGAAAGGATGGATCACTACCTTAGAAGATAAAAAAAATGATATGATAATTTTTTGAACTTTACAATGACATATAATATATGTATGTATGTTCTTGATGCAAGTAGGATAACGAAATGGGCCAAAGGCTCTCCTAACTACAAAACCAGTTTGCCAACACAATGTGAAAGAAACAACAACACAGTGATAGAAGAAACAACAAAGTTCCTCTACATTAATTGATCAAACTCATTACATGCTGGGCTTTAAGGCCTTCTTGATTTGGAAAATATAAATTAAATGAATTAAAAATTGATCTTCATACAAGCAAGGTCACAGACCTGTCTTACGGTATCTCAAAAGATAATATTCAATTATAATATGATATCAAATCCTATTCTAAAACTGATACCCAAAACTAAGAACAAAGAAACAAATATATACAAGAGTCCACCAAGAGAGTTCAACACTTAAATCCATAAGTGAGACCCAGATTAAGTTCCACATAGATCCCAATGAGAGACCCCAAATCAATTAAGCCACAAAAATCAAGTGAAGAAGTTAGCCACCATATCCAACTCCGAAATAAGAAACTCAGGCAAAGAATGATCGAGCAATAGAGTGACTTGGGAAAAGAACAACCCGAGCAATAGGAAACAAATGCAAGCATCAAAAGAGAGACCTGATCAATAGGAAACAAACAAGCATGCCCGAGTGACAGAAATCAACTCTGAACAAGCATAATTGAGTGACAGACCTGAGCAAAAAAATACTTCCCTTTCCACCTCCAAACAAACTAAAGAATAAAAAAACCATCTTTTTGGTTGAGCGGGATTTCCAAGGACTCAAGATTCTCCTGCATTAGACACCTAGGGTACAAGAAATTATTCCTTGAATCATGTATCAGGTCCAACCTAAAATGAATCCAACTTAGATTGAGAAATCCAAGATGAGTCCTCAATTGGTCTATTCTTCCACTTTACCAGATACTCTATGTATTCCTTTCCTCTTGTACTTCTGCCAATTCTTTGTTTCAAAATCTATTCAATTTCCTCTATCTACTTCTTAGGACTATCACTTGGTATTGTCACTTCTTCATTGGGTTCATGATATTCATACAAGTCTGAAATATTGAGTATAGGTGATATATCCATGTCATCATGTAATTCAACTTCATAAGCATTTCCAATGTCAAAATTTCTCAATATTTTGCAAGGACCAAATTTCTTCATCTTCAATTTGCCATATGTTCTGATAGGAAATATGCCTTTCTTCAAATGAACCATTAATACATCACCAACTTCAAATGTTTTATGTCTTCTTGATCTGTATGCGTTATATTTGTACTTCTGACTACTTTTCTCCAACTTTTGTTTTAAATCTTCATACAATGTCTTCATAAACTCAGCAAATTCTTTTGCTTCAACACTTATTTTATCTTCATTAACAATATCTCTCAAGTTTGATATACATCTTTGTTGTGTGCCATGAATAATCTCAAAAGGTGTCTTTACCATGCTTCTCTTCACTAAATTGTTGTATGCAAACTCTTCTTGTGCCAACATCAAATCCCAATTGCTTGGTATGTCTCCAACTAGGCATCTCAACAAATTACCCAAATTTTGGTTTACAACCTGTGTTTGTCCATCTATCTTTGGATGAAATGTAGAACTAAACTTCAACTCAGTATTTAACTTCTTCTAGAGTGTTCTCCAAACATAGCTTACAAATTTACTGTCTCGGTCAGAGATGATACTCCTCAGTAATCCATGCAATCTGGTAATTTCCTTAAAGAAAATATCTTCTATATGCATTGCATCTAATGTTTTCTTTCATGGTATGAAATGTGTCATCATATAAGATCTATTCACAACAAAAAAGATGGAATCATTAACTCTTGTTGTCCTAGGTAAGCCAAGAACAAAATTATCCATATTGATATCACTCTAAGATTTCTCAGGAACATTAATTGGTGTATACAAACTAGTATTCTAACTCACTCCTTTTGCAAGTTGACAAACTCCACAACTTTTCCCAATTTTCTTAAAATCCTTATATAACTGAGGCAAAAAAATACATTTCCTTTAGCAAACTCAATGTTTTATCAATACCAAAATGTCCAGCCAAACCACTACTATGTTTCTCCTTAATCAAATTAGTTCTCATTGAACCTCTTGGTATACACAAAAGAATACCTTTGAACAAAATATCTTCCTAAATGAAATAATATTCATACTTACTTGATTGATTTGAATTAGGTGATCTACAAACTCTCCACTACTAAAAAAAATTAGGATCACTTTCATACAAACTTTTCATGTCATCAAAACCAAGAACTTCAGTTCTCATTTCAGTCAATAAAGATCTTCTTCTACTCAATGCATCAGAACCTCAGTTAGAAACTCCACTCTTATTCTTAATCACAAATGTGAAACTATGCAAATACTCTACCCATTTCATATGTCTTTCATTCAACTTATTTTGACTACCCAAATACTATAAAGCCTTATGATCAACATACAACACAAATTGATTTGGCATCAAATAATGTCTCCATTTCTTCATAGATTGAACAATAGCATAGAACTCTTGATCAGAGGCATAATCTTTCCTCTTAGCATCATTAACCTTTTCACTAAAGAAAGAAAAAGGTTTACCTTCTTGAGTCAACACAACTCCAATTGCACTTCCACTTGCATCACATTCAACTTGAAATACCTTATTGAAATTAGGTAATGCTAACACTGGTAATTCAACAAACTTCAACTTCAAATTCTCAAAATTCTTATGAGCTGCATGTATCCATTTCAATTCTCTTTTGTCTCCTCTCATTTTCTTTGTTATAGCATTACAAATAGAACTGAAATTTCTGATAATTTTTTTGTAAAAAATTACAAATATATGAAATGATCTTACCTCAGTGATATTCTCAAGTGTAGGCCAGCTAAGTATAGCTTCAACCTTCTCTGGATCCATCTTCAAACCATCAGATGAAATCAAAAAACCCAACTACACAAATTCTTCTTTCATGAAGGAACATTTCTTCAGATTTATCACCATCTTTTCCTCTTTCAATCTCTACAACACTTGCTTTATATGCATCAAATTCTCTTCTCTAGTCTTACTGAATATCAAAATATCATCCAAGTATACAATCACACATTTATTAAATAATTTCTTCATAAATACATTCATTAACCTCATAAATGTACCTGTGCATTAGTTAAACCAAAGGGCCTAACCAACCACTCATACAAACCTTCCTTTGTCTTAAAAGTAGTCTTCCATTCATCACATTCTCTAATTCTGATCTGATGATATCTAATTTTCAAATCAATTTTGGTAAAATATCATGCTCTGCTCAAACAATTCATTATGTCATCCATTCTCGGTATAGGAAACATATACTTCATTGTGATCTTGTTGATTGCTCTAGAATAAATGCACATTCACCATTATCCATTCTTCTTAGGTGCCAACATAACTGCTAATACACATGGAATCAAAATCTCTCAGATAAAACCTTTGTTCGACAATTAATGAACTTGTCGATTAAGCTCTTCATTCTTAGTCAGTGTTAAGCTATGTGGTGATTTTTTTGGTAAAATTGCTCTAGGAATTAGATACATACAGTGACTAATATCTCTCATTGGCAGAATACCATTAGGTATATTGTTTGAAATTATCTCCTTGTACTCGGTGAGTGTTATACACTGAATTTGCGGCTCTGATCTCAAGCTCTCTTGGTCTTGATAATCCAGTATAACAAGGGAATCATCTCCAGGTTGTGGGACCTATGCTAACTGAGATGAGACCTCCAGGTTCTAGGCTGGTTCCTCTTGGATAATCACCTTAATTTGCTTCTTAAACAGGAAAGTAAAACTTTTGAGGAAAAGGGATAGAAGGATTGCTTGAAAGGGAAATGACTGAAAGCAAACTACCTACTAGGTGATGCACCAAAATGGTATGAGAATGTAACACACATAGAATAAGTTCCTGGGTCAACTAACTCTGGATTGAAAGTAGAACACAAGTCCCCTGTATAGGCATGCATAAATATTTCATAACCAGGTCATGAGTAAACCAGTTAAAAGGAAAGACTTCTTCACAGTTAATAGCTTTAAACAGTAAAACACTAGTTACAACCTGCAAGCAGACATACTCTTCTGCAAGTAGATGTTGTGAAAGGACTGATTAAGAGGAACAAAATCATTCACAGTTAACCCATCAACCATTGAGACACATAAAGACAAGCAGAAAAGAGACAAGGTTTACACAATCCAACAAATTGATCCAAAACATAAGGCTCTGTATATTATCTTCCATAATGAGTTACAGACTTAGACACAAAATATACTAAGGACAAAAAAAATTTCACAGAGCATCCTTTTCTGAATAAATGGAACTAGTTACAAGATGAGTCCTCAACTCATATTTATACAACTTCAAAGCCAACTGCATTTTAGCAATAACTTCCTGATCAGATCTTTTTCTTGTCTAGCCACCTCTTAGCCCCTGAAACTCATCTCTTCAAAATATCAACATAAATGTTCCTCTGCAGATGCGGTCATATCCCTCTAGAAGAGTTACAAAAAGTCTTTGAAATACAATAACTGTTCTGCACATTCGAGTGACTAAAACCTCCGACCTTTTCAAACATTTGATCCTTTATCCATGAAATATCTGATTCCCAGAGATGAGAAAATATCTAAGCCTTTTGTCCTTAAAAAAAATCTGATCTTTCCCTCTGTTTTACATTTTTAATTCTGGGAAAATTATAGGCTTACACGTATTTTGCTCAGGAAACAGCAAAAAAATGGCAAATAGCACCTTCCCCCTCAGTCACAAACTCGCAGCCTCCCATACTCTATTTCTATTTCATGCACGAGTGCGCGATGAGTCCCCTCTTTCTTTTAGTCGCAAAATCACGAGCTACAGCCTTATAACACTTCCCTTTCGGCGACTGAGCGACGAGTATTCATTTTACTTCATCGCACACTCGCGAGCTGTCTTTGACTTATCTTTATTCCTTGGTGGGTGCGTGACAGCATCTTTCCTTACTCGGTCGCACACTCACAAGTCGCTCGCCCTTTATCTTCATTGCTTAGCGAGTGAGCGACGAGCCCTACCTTTTTCTCGTCGCACGCTCGCGAGCTACATTTCCTTTATCTTAAATGATCGGCGGGTGTGCGATGACCTCTGGCTTTCTGCTCATCACAAGATCGCGAGCTGCTTTTCTTTTATCCGAACTTCTCGGTGACCATGCGATGACCACCCTCTTCAGCTCGTCGCATCCCCGCGAGCAGTTCCTTCTTTTATTTCATTGTTCAGTGACTGAGCGACGAGCCACTTCCTTTCTCAGTCGCACACTCGCGAGCAGCATTCAGTTTACCTTTATTGCTCGGCCAGTGCACGACTACTCTGCTCTTCCAGCTCGTCGCAAGACCCGCGAGCACCCCTTCTTTAATTTTACAACCACAGCGACTGAGTGACGAGCTGATCATCTCCTTCGATCGCTCGGTCGCTAACCCTTTTGCCCCTTGAAAACTATCTGCGCGACTGCGTGAGGAATCCATTTTTCAGCTCGTCGCCAACTCATGAGCTGGGAACCTGACGTGAAATAAACATCACGACTGCGTGATGAGGCTTTGCAAGACTGACCCGCCTAGTCGCATAGCTTGAATGACTTGACTTATGTAGCTCGCGATTGCGCGATGACCCAACTGAGGACCCACATCCACCTGATATATGCCACCTGTCACACAGCCACTGGTTCATCTGTTTGCATTGGGGAAGCTGAGTCATCGTGCTATTCTAGCAACAAGGCGACTGAGTAAATTTACTAACATCAAACAGCTAGTCACGGGGTCGGGAGTGTTATCTCTTAACTGCCATTTTATCACGAGACCACGCGACTAAAAAAAAGCTTAACTGTTTGTCACGGCTAGATCAAGCGATCATGCGACATGAAGTAGATTGTGAAGTCGGAAGACTTTTCTTTGACTGTTGAATTCTTCTCGCGATCACCCGACTGAAGTGGGTCCCGTTCATTTCAAAGCTTATAATGTGGACCTGGCGATCATGCGACTGAAGAAAGGTAGCCAAGTCGGAAGACATTAGGGGAATATTCCAAAGTGTTTTCAGACTATGCGACAAAGGAAGACGCAGTCGGGGAAAGAAAAAGAATATTCCCCCAGGCTTAAGCAATCACACGATTGGAAAATAGGCACATGCTCTTAGTGATTGGAAAAAGTAACTGCAAAACATAACGTGCCAAGGCTTAAGGTTTTGCCTCGTTCATTTGCATGAAAGACTTAGGGTTTAGGGGTTTAAACAGAGCCAAGACCTGGGAACCATGACAGAGAATTGCCAAACAGGGCAGACTAGGCCAATTTGCACAGAATGGAAAATTTGGGTAACATTTTGGCGACCTCTGTGGGATGCTTTCCTGCTAAGCATAAGGACCAGTTGCCTTGACATATCCATTGGGCACAAAGTCATTTCTTGATCACAAAACTTGACAGGGAAAAAACTTGTGCACGGGCACTTCTTGAAAAGCAGGAAACTACTCTAAAAACTGGAAAAAGGGAAACCTAACCTAAAACTAAACTAACCAGTGCAAAATTTGGTTACACCAAACCATTTACTGGTTGTGAAAAATAGTTACCCTTCCTTTTCAGGATATTTTGCATTGAGTCCACCAGGATAACTATAAGAACTAGAGGCACATGAAGATTCATCAAATAATTAGGACTTGCCTCTGTAAAAATGAGATCAAGTTTACCTTCCTCTGATTGATCATATGGAGGAACCTCGGTAAACTCCTTCTGGGCCAAGCATCTGATGGGGCAGCCTCTTGAAAGTCTGAAGGCAGGACC
>MU224621.1:318938-352911 GCA_018584345.1 Thuja plicata
AATCCAGTATAACAAGGGAATCATCTCCAGGTTGTGGGACCTATGCTAACTGAGATGAGACCTCCGGGTTCTAGGCTGGTTCCTCTTGGATAATCACCTTAATTTTCTTCTTAAACAGGAAAGTAAAACTTTTGAGGAAAAGGGATAGAAGGGTTGCTTGAAAGGGAAATGACTGAAAATAAACTACCTACTAGGTGATGCACCGAAATGGTATGAGAACATAAAACACACAGAATAAGTTCCTGGGTCAACTAACTCTAGATTGAAAGTAGAACACAAGTCCCCTGTATAGGCATGCATAAATATTTCATAACCAGGTCATGAGTAAACCAGTTAAAAGGAAAGACTTCTTCACAGTTAATAGTTTTAAGCAGTAAAACACTAGTTACAACCTGCAAGCAGACATACTCTTCTGCAAGTAGATGCTGTGAAAGGACTGATTAAGAGGAACAAAATCATTCACAGTTAACCCATCAACCATCGAGACACATACAGACAAGCAGAAAAGAGACAAGGTTTACACAATCCAACAAATTGATCCAAAACATAAGGCTCTGTATATTATCTTCGACAATGAGTTACAGACTTAGACACAAAATATACTAAGGACAGAAAATTTGTCACAGAGCATCCTTTTCTGAATAAATGGAACTAGTTACAAGATGAGTCCTCAATTCATATTTATACAACTTCAAAGCCAACTGCATTTTAGCAATAACTTCCTGATCAGATCTTTTTCTTGTCTAGCCACCTCTTAGCCCCTGAAAGTCATCTCTTCAAAATATCAACATAAATGTTCCTCTACAGAAGCGGTCATATCCCTCTAGAAGAGTTACGAAAATTCTTTGAAATACAATAACTGTTCTGCACATTCCAGTGACTACAACCTCTGACCTTTTCAAACATTCGATCCTTTATCCATGAAATATCTGATTCCCAGAGATGAGAAAATATCTAAGCCTTCTGTCCTTAAAAATAATCTGATCTTTCCCTCTGTTTTACATTTTAAATTCTGGGAAAATTACAGGCTTACACGTTTTTTGCTCAGGAAACAGCAAAAAAATGGCAAACAACACCTTCCCCCTTAGTCACAAACTCGCAGCCTCCCATACTTTGTTTTTGTTTCATGCGCGAGTGCGCGATGAGTCCCCTCTTTCTTTTAGTCGCAAAATCGTGAGCTACATCCTTATAACACTTCCCTTTCGGCAACTGAGCGACAAGCATTCATTTTACTTCATCGCACACTCGCGAGCTGTCTTTGACTTATCTTTATTCCTTGGCGGGTGCGTGACAGCATCTTTCCTTACTCAGTCACACACTCGCAGGTCGCTCGCCCTTTATCTTCATTGCTCAGTGAGTGAGCGATGAGCCCTAATTTTTTCTCGTCACACGCTCACGAGCTGCATTTCCTTTATCTTAAATGATCGGCGGGTGTGCGACGACCTCTGGCTTTCTGCTCGTCGCAAGATCATCAGCTGCTTTTCTTTTATCCAAACTGCTTGGTGACCATGTGATGACCACCCTCTTTAGCTCGTCGCATCCCCGTGAGCAGTTCCTTCTTTTATTTCATTGTTCAGCGACTGAGCGACGAGCCACTTCCTTTCTCAGTCGCACACTCGCGAGCAGCATTCAGTTTACCTTTATTGCTCGGCGAGTGCGCGACTACTCTTCTCTTCCAGCTCGTCACAAGACCCGCGAGCACCCCTTCCTTCATTTGACAACCACAGTGACTGAGCGACAAGCTGATCATCTCCTTCAGTCGCTCGGTCGCTGACCCTTTTACCCCTTGAAAACTATCTGCGCGACTGCGCGAGGAATCCATTTTTCAGCTCGTCGCCAACTCGCGAGCTGGGAACCTGACATGAAATAAACATCGCGACTGCGCTATGAGGCTTTGCAGTACTGACCCGCCCAGTCGCACAGCTTGAATGACTTGACTTATGCAGCTCATGATTGCGCGATGACCCGACTAAGGACCCACATCCACCTGATATATGCCACCTGTCACACAGCCACTGGTTCATCTGTTTGCATTAGGGAAGCTGAGTCATCATGCTGTTCTAGCGACAAGGTGACTGAGTAAATTTACTAACATCAAATAGCTAGTCGCGGGGTCGGGAGTGTTATCTCTTAACTGCCATTTTATCACGAGACCACGCGACTAAAAAAAAGCTTAACTATTTGTCACGGCTGGATCAAGAGATCATGCGACATGAAGTAGATCGCGAAGTCAGAAGACTTTTCTTTGACTGTTGAATTCTTCTCGCGATCACCCGACTGAAGTGGGTCCCGTTCATTTCAAAGCTTATAATGTGGATCTGGCGATCATGCGACTGAAGAAAGGTAGCCAAGTCGGAAGACATTAGGCGAATATTCCAAAGTGTTTTCAGAATACGTGACAAAGGAAGATGCAGAGTCGGGGAAAGAAAAATAATATTCCCCCAGGCTTAAGCGATCATGCGACTGGAAAATAGGCACATGCTCTTAGTGATTGGAAAAAGTAACTGCGAAACATAACGTGCCAAGGCTTAAGGTTTTGCCTCATTCATTTGCATGAAAGACTTAGGGTTTAGGGGTTTAAACAGAGCCAAGACCTGGGAACCATGACAGAGAATTGCCAAACAGGGCAGACTAGGCCAATTTGCACAGAATGGAGAATTTGGGTAACAGTGAGTAACTTCTCAACTTCTGCAGGAATGTCATCATCTATATGCTTACTCAGTTTCTTAGGAATCAAAGCATAACATATATCATTTATTTTAAAATCCTTAACAAACTATCTACCTTCCATCAAAAAAAATTTCACAGATGTACATATCTCACTAACAAATTCTTCAAGCAAAGGTAACAAAACTTTCTTCTTATTCTTATATGGTTAACAACATTGGAAGAAAGATGGCGAGTGTGAGCAGAGGTAGCGGTGAAGGAGGAAAAAATTTGAATGGACTTTCAAGCAGGAAACATGTAGAGAAGGGACAATCTGATCAAGATGCATGCCTAAATCAGGGAAAGGATAGTGGTAAGAAATATGTGACAGACAATGGGGACCCACGGGCTTTTTAGCCAGATCCAGGAGATGAATCTGGTATTCATTATGGAGATTCCCCATGCCCATTGGGATGCTGGTCTAATCTATTTGGAGTCAAACCCTTAGGTAAGTCCTCTTTCCCCAAGATTAAAAACACCTATGATAAAGAGAAAGGTACTTATTCTTTGGAAGTGCCTTCGGAGCTTATTGATCATAATATTCAGAGTATGGTGGCTACGCTTGTTGGCAAGTTCATAGGCTCTCGACTAAATATAGATTTGGTCAGATCCTTTACAATGAAAAAATGGGATTTAAAGGGACAGGTTGAGGTCATGGCTATGGCCAAAGGTTTTATGTCTTTTGAGTTTTCCTTCTCTAAAGAATACTCTAAAATTCTTTGTGTGGGAAATTGGTCAATGGGGAGATCCACTCTTATCCTCCAGAAATGGACCTCCAATATGGATCTAAACAATGACTTCTTGACCCAAGCCCCAATCTGGATTAGGCTTCCAGATCTTCCTCTAGAATATTGGCACGAGGACATCTTTGACGGCATTTCCAGTTCTTTTGGAGAGCTACTTTCCATTGATCCTGTCACAGTATCCAAGAAAAGACTTACGTATGCTATAATATGTGTGGGGGTGGTCGAAGGATAGGATATGCCTAAAGTAATAGAGTTTCAATCTATATTGGGAAGGCTAGTGCAACAAATCGACTATGGAAATGTGCCTTTTGCCTATTTCCACTACAAAAAGTCGGGTCATAAGGCCAAGATGTGCCCTATCTTCATATAAAAGGAAAGAGCCCGCAAGGCCCAAAATAAGCAAGGGAAGAAAAAAGAGACCCAGAAGCAGCAAAAAGGCCTCAGTCAAGTTGATGGATCCAAGAATGTGTGAAAGGAGAACGTTTCTGAGGGATTCTCTTAGGGGGTGGGTCCTCAAGGGTAAAAACCCAAAGACCTTCCTGAGCTCCCTCCAGATGGTCTGGGAGGAAAGGATAACCTTGGCAACAAGATTCAACCAAAAGCCCAGAACAAATGTGGAAACAAATATAAGGTTGAGGGTGATAGCTACCATGTGATGCAAGTTTCTATTGTATGGGAGGGAGATATAGGAGGCAGGACCCTCCTTAAGGATGGGGAGTTCATTGAAATAAAAGAGGATTCTTCCGTGCCTGAGACCCAGGAGTTGGAGGGTTCTATGGAGGTGTGTGTTCCTTTGCTCTCACAGGAATCTATCTTAAGAAAAAGCTCATTTTTTTCTCCAAGCAAGGTCAAAAGAATCATCAACCTGGTTACTTCCTCCTCTCCGGGTCAATTCTCCAGAACGGAGGCTCTTTTTGAGAGCTGCAAAGATGAGAATGCGGTCCCATGGATATCTATCAAGACAAAAAAGAGTAGTATGGATCCATCACCAGTGTCTTTGGCTGCTAAGATAAGTAGGGCTGAAGCTAACACAGGAAGTAAATTAAGCACCCCAGGTAGGTGGAATAAGAACCAAATTAGGAAGAAATAAACAAGAAGAAACATAGCGGATGGGACCCAAACAACCATCCAGGATACATACTCTCAAAAGAAAATATGAAGATCATATCTTGGAATATTTGTGGACTCAATGGGATTCACAAATAGGAGGTGGTTAGGAATATGATTAGGGATCATAGACCTGAAATTTTTTTTATATAGGAGACGAAGATGAAGAAGGAGAAGACTAAGAGTATATGTTTTAGCAAAAGTATGAAGTCGGCGGCTTCTGACTCTAAGGGAGCTTTTGGGGGTTTCTTAGTAATGTGGAAGGATAGCTTAATGGAAGACATTATTTTTAATGAAGATAACATTTTACTCATTCAATTCAAGAATCATAAGGATCAGGATTGCTCGTTTGTTATGAATATATATGCCCCTAACACTAAGAATAGAAGAAATTTTTTTTGGAATAAGATTAGTCACCTTTTGACCTTGATGGGTGGGTCTAAGGGAGTTATTATGGGAGATTTCAACACCCCCCTATTTTCTACTGAAAAGTTAGGTGGCCTCCCATCGGATTTGGATAGTAGACAACATCTGATGGATTTTATTAATGAGATGGATCTTATTGATGTTGATTTGGATGGTGGTAAGTTCACTTGGTCTAACAGAAGAACTGGCCCTAATTGCATTCAAGTTAGGTTGGAAAAAGCTCTTATCACTATGGATTGGTTGAACTCTCACCATTGTAAACTATCTCCTTTGGTTCGACTTGGTTCGGACCACTCCCCAATTAATCTTACTATTGAGCCTTGCAATAGGAAAAAGGCCTTCCCTTTTAGGTTTGAAAAGATGTGGACTGCTCATCCAGGCTTGTCTGCTAGAATTAGGGACTGGTGGAGCATTAAAGTGGATGGCATTGCTATGTTTAAAGTGGCAAATAAACTCAAAAACATCAAAATGGAGATTAAAAAATGGAACAAAAAGGATTTTGGATACATATTCCTGACAAAAGAAAGGATATTGGAGGACCTTGTTGGTGTGTAGGAGGATATCCAAAATATGGGACATGATGAGGATAGGCTAAATGTGGAAAAGGTTATTCTAGTAGATCTTCACAATATAGTGAGCAAGGAGGAAATGTTCTGGCAGTAGAGATCTAGATCAGTCTGGTTGAAGGAAGGAGACAAAAATTCTAGATTCTTCCACGTTTCCACTATGAAACACGGGGCAGCCAAAAAAATTAGTGTAATTAACAAGGGAGGGTTTTCCCTCAAGGAGGATAAGGAGATAGCATAGGAAGCTATCATGTATTTCTCTTTCATCGTTTCCAAAGAAACTAACCTGGTTGATAGGGATCAGGTGGACATTCTCAACTCTATCCCCAGAGTGATTACGGCCAGCCAAAATAGAGCTCTCATGGCTATACATGATATGGAGGAAATTAAGGAGGTGGTCTTCTCCTTGCTGGCCAAAAAGGCCCCTGGCCCTGATGGGTTGCCCACTTTTTTCTTTCAGATGTTTTGGGATGTCATCAAAGAGGATCTTGTCAAAGTTGTTCAGGAATTTTTTGGGGCCAAAAGTCTGCTTAAAGAGAGTAATGCTACTTTTTTTGTTTTAATTCCCAAAGTTTCAAGTGTAGATTATTTTGATTCTTTCAGACCTATTAGCCTTTTTAATTCTCTTTACAAAATCTTTTCAAAGGTTTTAACCATTAGAATGATTAAGATTCTCCCAGAGATCATCTCTCCGCAACAAACAGGTTTTGTCCCAAGTAGACAAATCCAAGATTCCATCATCGCTGTCCACAAGGTTATCCACTCTTTAGAGGAATGTAAAAAGGATGGATTTCTTCTCAAGCTTGACTTATCTAAGGCCTATGATAGGGTGGACTGGCAGTTTCTTAATCAGGTTCTACATGCTTTTGGTTTTAATGATAGCATTCAAAAAATCATTCTTCAACTAATCTCCACACCCACCTTTGCGGTGATGATTAATGGTACCCCACAAAATTATTCAAATCTTCTAGAGGGCTCAGAAAATGGGATCCCCTCTCCCCCATCCTCTTCATAATCTTAGCCAAATGCCTTAGTAGACTCATTCTTGACAAAAGGAGAAGTGGAGATCTTGTTGCTTTGAAACCTTCCTCCCGACCTCTAGTCTTCAATCATCAGCAATTTGTTGATGATACCATCCTTGGGGGAGAAGCTTTAGTCAAAGAAGACAAATAGGTCAAAGCCATCCTCAATTCCTATTCCAATGCAATAGGTTAGCTCATCAATTGGAACAAGAGCTTGTTCTTTTTTATCAATACCCTTGATGGCAGACAGAGGAAAATTGATAACATCTTGGATTGTGGCATTAAGACTCTTCCTTCCACCTATCTAGGTCTCCCTATGGGTGCAAGACCTCCTAATCTCTTCTGGGACAGCCTAATTGATAGATTCAAAAGAAATTTTTCAAGTTGGAAAGGCATCATCCTGAGTCAGGTTGGGAAGGCTCTTCTGATCAAGTCCACTCTTCTAAACTTGCCCATTTATGCTCTAAGCCTCTTCTCTATTCCTTCTAAAATTGCTGTCACTTTGGAGTCTATTCAGAAGAAGTTCCTATGGGTTGGGCTGGAAGGTAATAACAAGTAACCATTGGTGGCTTGGGACAACATCTGCAAACCCAAAAAATAGGGGGGCTTGGGGATCAGAAATCTAAAGTAGTTTAACAAGGCTTTGCAAGAAAAATAGATATGGAGGATTTTCAAAACCAAGGGAGAATGGAGAGATATCTTGGTAAATATGTATATAGCCAACATCATCTTCAAGAAGTTTATCATCAAGGAAGAGGATCCAAAGGGATCAAATATTTGGAATGGCATCATAAGGACTAGAGGGTTAGCCATTGAGAAGGTGAAATGGAAACTTGGCAATGGAGAAGATATAAATTTTTGGCTGAATGATTGGCTTAGTGTGGGGCCCTTATGGAGTTTAGATCTATACAATAGATGGGCGATACCCTACATGGAAAGGTTTGGCTATAGGGTGAGAGACTACACGGTTAATGGTAGTTGGGTAAATTTGACTGAGATTTCCCAGGATCTCAAACTGGTGATGGACATGATCGGGCTCACTCCGCTATCTCATAAAAAGGATACCATTTTTTGGGGGCCGACTAAGGATGGCCACTACACTATGGAATTTGGCTATGAAACCATGCTGAGGAGTGGTCCTATCCTTGTGTGGGCCAATGCTTGGCTTGCTGGTCTCACTCCCAAAATCAACATTTTTTTCTGGATTATGCTTCAAAACCAACTTTTGACGATGGACAGCCTGATTAAGAGAGGTCATCAAATACCTAATCAATGCATCCTCTGCAAAAAGAAAATAGAAAGTGTTGACCACATTTTCATCCAATGCCAATTTACCAAAATCATATGGTACTCTTTCCTAGGTTTTTTCAAACAGACCTAGGTTTTTCCCAGTAACATTTTGGAGCTCTTCCAATAGTGGCATTTTTGGGTGGCTGGGAATGTTTTATGGGCCTAGGCCCTCCCTCATCTCTACTAAGGAGTGTGGAAGGAACGGAATAAACGCATCTTCAGAGAAAAAGAAGCTAATGCTATGGTATTTTTTCACAAAAGCTTTAATGCCATGGTTGAAAACTTCACTATCATCAAAGGCTATAACCCTATTCTCAACACCAAGGAGATAGATCAAAGCAAGAGGGAGGATTGCATATGGTTTCTTCCTCCTGATAAGATGGCCAACTAGGCTATCAGAGATAAGGAGGCAAAAATATGGAGGGAAGGGCATTTAATTCCAATTGATATAATGGAATTAATGGAAAGTGAGAGAATCTTGGGCAGATTCTGAAGTATTAAAACTCAATGATGAAATTTTATGGTTTAGGGAACTTGTGCCATCATATGATGTGTAAGAACATGAGCTAGAGTATGAATCACTCGGGAAACTACAATTATTTCACTTTAAGGCCCATTTTTGAATGCAGTCTTTCAAATCATAAAGGAAGAATCAAGAAAATATATCAAAAAAGCTGTTGGAATGAAATTTTGATTTGCTCTGCTACCAGAAGAATTGCATGTAGAATGAGAAGGAAGATGGTGGGGGAGAAACATAGAAGGGAACCTGAGGATGAACCCAAGAAATGGCAGAGGCACTCTAAAGTGTGGGGCATTTTAAGCAAAGGGGAGGTTACCTACTTCACTGAAAGACTGCATGGCTGGAAACCCTCAGTTACCAAGATGATGGTCAAAAGATGGAATGAGGGGAGTGTTAAAATTTATGGGGTTAAATTCATGTTGATGAAGGAGCTAATTTCTGCGGTGACTAGCATCCCCATTGTTGGGAAGAAGTTCTATAGAGACAGATGCAACTCCGGTCAAGTGATGGCAGAATTTGCCAAAGGAAAGGAGGAAAAGAAGGCTCTCATGAAGCATGGCACTTACTACCTATTGAGATCCATTAAACCTCTATGGAGGTTCATGATGAGGGAAATAATCAAGTACATTTCCCTGGATACGAGGTTTGACTGAATATACTCCTACCATTTCGTGCTTCTCAACCATTTCAGGTCTGGAACTAAAATTTCTATCCCCTTTTATCTCTACTCTTATATTAATGAGAACATAAATGACTATAGGGAGAAGCCTATAGGCAACCCTGCATTCCATGAGGGGCTTTTGTTGTTTATTTACAAGTTTTTCAAAGCTAGAACAATAGGAAAGGATATCAAGAAGGGGAAAGGAGGGAAGGAGGGCTTTGCATAAGATTTTGATTTGGGGGAAGAAGAATACATCCCTTCTAACACTGAGGAGAGCCAAGATATGCACTCTAATTTGGAAGTTGAGATCTCCCCTCACACCAAATAGGGGAAAAAGAATATTAGGAGAGAAAAAATGTTCAAAAAGGAGAAAAAGGAGAAACCGGAGCCTAGGTAGTGCATTGAGGTTTCTTCTGACAGGGATTATGATGAGGAAGCTGAGGGAATGGACACTGAGGGGGACAACGAGGAAGCCACAGAAGATAAAATGGGGAAGGAGGAGGAAACCAAGGAGAGAAAGAAGGAAAAGAGAAAAATCACTATAAAAATGACTGTGAATAGAGAAGAGGTTATGGATTACAATCCTGGTAGGAAGCATAGGAAAAGGAAGGAAATGGAAGAAGAGAACAAGGATGATGGGAAAGAGGAGGGGAAGAATAGTGAAGAGGAATGGGATAGTTAGGGGAGAGAGGAGGAAAAAGTGCAGGCTAGTGATGATCAGTATGCTTGAAAGATAATTGATAATGAAAAGAGTGTGGTTGGGAGGGACTTCCATAGTGTGTCTGTTAGGATGGGCTTGAATAGAGAAATGATGAAAACCCTGGTTAAGGAAAACAAGGATGGAAAAAATACAAATGCAGGACATTATCAACCCTGCTTTGGTGATATTGTGTGACATCACTAAAGAACACCCTTAGATGGATGTCCTTAATAATGCCAAAAATAGCATTATAGATAGCTACAGAACTACCAAATGGACCTACCATGAAATTCAAGAGCTCAAGTTTTGGGTGGGATTGCTGGAAAGGGAAGGGAACAACAGAAAAACCATGCTTATAGAAGAAAAGAATGACATGGAAAGAAAAATGGAGGATGTGAAGAAGAGAACACAGAGATTGGAGGGGACTTTGTAGAAGATCACGAAGCAAAGCCACAACATCCTAAAAGCCTCAAATGACAATATAAAAGTTTTGATCAGTAAATTTGAGCAACACAGGGGCAACAAGGAGGAGTCTCCTAATTGTAGTAAAGATAAATCTCCAGAAGAAGGTCCGAGGAAGCATACTAGGTCTAGCACTATGAAGAAGGACACGCAGGAGCCTAACAAGGATCTGGCTGACCTTAAGGATATGGCAGAAAAGGCTTCCAACCTCGAGATGTGAATGGCAGAGATCCTTAGAGAGTTCACTTGAGCTGCCCTGGCCTTTGTGTTTGGCCTAGCTTTTTGTCTTTTTGGCCCCTGGCACTTTTTTCTGGACTTTCTATTTGACTAGCTGGTGGACTATGTCTAGCCTTTCTTTCTGTGTTGGCTATCTTGTCTTAGTGAACTTTAATCATTTTATCTTTTTTTATGTTTATCTATTTGGGTTTCAGGGCCCCTTTAAAACCTATTTTCCTTAATCAAAAACAAACTTTCTTCTTAACATCAACCCAAATAGAATATCTTTTTAATTTTCCATCATTTATAGCATTTCTATCATATTTGCAAGGTATACCCAACAAAATATGACAATAATCTATAGGCATAATATCACACAAAACCTTATCATAATAGCTTCTAATTTTCAAACCCACAAAACATTGTTCACTCACCATTAATATATGCTCATACTTGATCCATGAGATCTGATAGAGCTTCTCATGATTCATCCTCTCTAAATGCAAATTTGTAACCATTTCTTTAGATGCCAAATTCTCTAAGCTCCCATTATCAACAATCACCTTCCCAAATTTTTCTACAACTCTACATCTGGTCTTGAACAAACTTTTTCTGATAGGATCTTTCTTATCCTTATCACTCCATTGTATCCTTTGGATCATGATATTTCCTTTCTTCTCAGCTTCATTTGGTGACTCCTCTTGCACCAGAGCATTTTTTGTACTACTACCTTTCTTTCTTGTATGTGTACACTCAAAGGATTTAAGTCCTTGTTCACCACAATTGTAACAAGTTACTTAAAATCCCTTTCTTCTATAACCAGCACTCGAGTAATTTCCTCTTCCTTGGTATGACCTTTCACCTTTCCATTCAGTCATTCCTTTTTCTTGAGATGTCTCTAAAATTTACTTGTCTTGTTGAGATCTACTATTTTCACCATGAGATCTACCTCTTCCTCTAGGGAATCTACTACCTCTGCCTCTTTGTCTTTGTTCATATTTTCTAATCAACTTTTCCTCTAATTTTAAGGCAAATTGATATGTCTCCTCAATGCTTTCCATCTTGACTAAACTAATCTCTTCGTGTATGGAACTTCTCAATCCATTCAGGTATTTTTCTACTCTTTCGACTTCATCTTCAACATGTCCAAATCTAATGTCCAATCTATAGAATTCCTCAATGTAGTCCTTTACTGATTTATCTATCTTCTTCAAACTTTACATTCTCCTAATTAGGTTAATCTGATAATCACAAGGTAGAAACTAGCCTTTCAATTTTTTTACCATCTTATCCCATACCTTGATTTTGTCTTTACCTTTCTTCTTTTGATCTAATTGTAGATGTTCCCACCATAAGGATGCATGACATTTCAACTCTATGCTTGCAATCTTCACCTTCTTATCCTCTAATACATTCTCATATTCAAAATACTTTTCCATTTTAGTTATTTAGTCAATCAATTCATCAAAATATAAGTTTCCACTACACTCAAAGGAATTAAACTGAGGTGTGGATTTCAAACTTGTCAAAGCTCTCAATAATTACTCTTCTTCCTCATTCATCACAGGTGTGGGTGCAACTTTACCTTGAATCTCTTCCAAATCATCATCACTAACATCTTCAAGATTTCTTCCTCTATGCTAAGCTATCTCAACAACTTCCAATCTAGTAGCCATCTATCTAAGCATATCAGCTAGACCTAGATCTACATTTCCACTCCTATGAACCATCTTGAATCCCTCTATAACTGTAGGTTAGATCACAATATGCCACCCCACAACAATTAAAAAATAGGGTTAGGGTTTATAAGAGGGAACTTAGATCTCACCAATGCTCTTATACCACCTGATGTAAGGAGGGTAAGGAAATGGATGAAAGTCTCTCCCAACTACCAAAATAGCTTTCCAACACAATTCTGAAGCAACAAAATCATAGTGGGAGAGGAATCATCAGAGTTCCTTTACATTAATTGATCAAAATCATTACATGTCAGGTTGTAAGGCCTTCCCATTTTAAGCCATATACATTCAATGAATTACAAATTTATCTTCATATATGCAAGGTCATAGACCGTCTATACAATATCTCAATAGATAATCTTCTATTACAATCTAATATCAAATCCTATTCACAATTGATACCCAAAACTAAGAACAAAGAAACAAATATAAACAAGAGTCCACCAAGAAAGGTTGGCACTCAAATCCATAATTGAGACCCAAATTTAGGTCCATAAAGATCCCAATGAGAGACCCCAAATCAATTAGACCATAAAAATTAACTAAAGAAGTCGGCCACCAGATCCAACTCTAATATAAGAAACTCGAGAAAATGATGACCGAGCAACAATGTGACTCAGCCAAAGAACAACCCGAGCAACAAGAAAGAAAAAAGCATGCCCGAGTTACATAACCTAAGTAACAGAAAAAATCATGCCTAAGTGACAAAAGCCAACTCAGAACAAGCATAACTAAGTAAAAAACCTGAGCAACAGAGTACTTCAAGAGTAGCCTCTAGCCAAACTAAAGAATAAAATAAACATAATTTTGGTTGACTAGGATTGTCAAGGACCAAAGAATATCATGCATCGGTTCTAATGTAGCACAATGAAGATATATGGTAAATCCTTTCTCTGTCACTTATTATTGAAAAATCTCATCTCAATTCAATCTATTACTTGCTTCCAAAGAAATCTCACTCATCTACAATATGCAATAATCCTAGATCTGATTTATATCATCAACCTTGACAAAATGCACAACATCATTACAACCCCTATTTCAAACTTCAAATCTTGACACTAAAAATCATGATTTAAATCTATATTTGATTACCAAAACATAGACACAATCCTTATTAACCACCTTGAGTTCATAACTTGTCCATGTATCACACATCGAACATACGCAAAATTATTTACCAATTAAGTCGGCCAAGAATAATAAAAATATACCACCAAAAAAAAATCTACCAATCTAATCATAATCCATGTGGACCTCCAACTCATTAGGAACATAATCAAACAATATTCATAGGCATCATGAATATAAATAAAACACTTGACCCCAACCATACTGTCGGATTTACTAGAATCTCCAATATTGGACCTCAAGAACACTATCATCTGCAACTTTAACATTTCATAAATTCCTTGAGAACCTATGGACCAAAAAACCATTTAATTGAGAACATGTCATGATGTCCCAAACCTTATCCTAGATGTGTAGACAAAACTATTAACCTATAAGTACACAATGACCCTTTTTTATGTCACTCTATCAACTTTATCAGCCACATTGTTTTCCAGTCTCAATACTTGACCTCATAGCACATCCAAATCTTCATGTACACATCTTTAACATTGTATGCATCAATTATAGATCCTATGCAACATTCCTCTATGTGCACAACTATTTATCTGGGATATATGTACTTGACAAATGCACAACATTACCGACGAGCAAAGCACATTGTAACCTGGTGAGTAGAATTACAGTGTTTCCCGACGGAAGGAGATCCCAAAGACAATTGAAGTCACACCAACAACATAGTCAGTTGTCACCGATGAATAACTAAAGTATTGACCGACAGAAAAAAGAGTTCAAAAATGATAAAATGCTTAGCTATCAAGAGCTAAATATAGACTTAACTGGCACCCATCATTGTTTTAATCAACAAGATAAAGCCGAAGATAAGTAAAGTATTTAAATCTTCTTTGTCTAGTTGGCAAGAGGATCGCTACGAGATAAAACTAGATTTTTGCTTTAAATCTAATGGGAGAGAATTGTGGATCACGCCAAAATCAAGAAAGCCAAGAAATGATGAAATCATGTCTATATAAGTGACAAGCTTATTGATTGTGAATAAGGGGAGTGACAAGAGAATCGATGTTGAAGAGATTCTAAAGGAGAAGAAAGTCTTCATTCATACTTGATCAATCAAGATGAGGAACGAGCTAAATTTTGTAGACAACGATGAACAAGGATACAACATCACATAGAAAAAGAGTGTAGAGAAAAGGTATTGAATTGATAACATTGATCAGAAAGGTAATGCACTTACAATAGATCTAAAAATCTTCAATTCTAGTTGTGTATGTGAACAAATCACTTTACTATTCCAATTTAACCATTGAAGCATTAAGTCTCCTAACTGAGCAGGACTTAAAATTCTTTTGTTATTTAGATACATCCCAATGAGTATCAAAAAGTTTGATCATACAAAGTAGTATTGGATATGTCTGATACTTATTGACAGGCCAAGTGAGTTTTTGATCAGAGATGGTAGCATTATATGCCAGATACCAAGTGACAAACTATCTATTTAAATCCTCTAACAAGGTCACACCTAACAGTGTGTTTGTAACCTTTAACAGGGTTGGCTCTTGACCGAGCTCACTTCAAAAGAGTGAAAATTTGGGGTACTCATCCCAGTGGGTTTTTCCCTTAATAGGGTTTCCACATTAAAAGACCACGTGTCATGTGTTTATGAGTCATTACTTTATTTTTTTCATTTCACATAAGTAAATCTGGATTGATTGATATACAATAGTTATTTACTGTGTTTTGGTAAATAGAGAGACTGCTTATCTATAAACATACAGAAGAAGGTTTTACAAAGCTTTCTGACGGGTAGTAATTTGATATAAGTATTTCAAGGCATTCATTTTATAGGACTAAAGATAACTAGAGGTATAAATTTATGGTACTAAATTTGAAGGGTTGATTTAAGGATTAATTTGTGAGGCCACTGATTCACCCCCCCTCTCAATTATTACTAAAAATTGTTATCAGATCTTTTGTGCTTAGAAAGAGAGTTTAATAGCTCAATCTAAAGATCACAAGATGAACAGAAAAGATGTGCCCAAGTTGAAGAAAGACAAATTTTCTTCATGGAAAAGTAGGATAATACTCCACTTATCAGGTATTGGAAATGATGTTACTCAATACTTAGATACTGAATATGTGTTGCCCATAGGAGCACTCATAGTTGAACAAATGGGAGAGAAACATGAGAAAAACTACATGATAATAGAGCTTGCTTCCTCACTCTTTGATGCTTAATTTGAAGATGTCAAAGCATGCACAACTGCAAAGAAGATGTGGGACAAATTAAATCTTATACATGGTGGTGATAATAATGTTCTGAGAGCCAAGGCATAAAGCCTTAGAGGAAAGTTTGATGATCTCAGAATGAAATAAGGTGAAAATATCTCACAATACAACACAAGAAACAAAGAGGTAGTCAATGCTATCTGAGGAGTTGGAGGTGTACTAGATGAATATATAGTGGTAAGTAAAATTCTAAGAACCTTACTGCCTACTTATGCAAGTAGAGTATCTGCCATACAAGAAATGAGAGCAATAGGAAATAACAGTGTTACTCTAGATAGTTTTATTGGAAGACTAATTTCATTTGAGATGAATAACTTTGATAATAGTGTCTTAGAAAACATAGAGTCTGCATTCAAATCTTCTTTGAGAATAAGTAAATAAAGTAATAAACACACTATGAGATAAGATAGTGATAGTGAAAGTGAAGAACAAGATCTTGATGAAATTGAAGCAGTTATAGCTAGAAGAAGGGAGAGAAGCAAAGGTAAATAAAAAGGTAAATTACAACTTGTTTGTTTTAATTGTAAAGATAATTGACACTTTTCTACAAGATGTCCTAACAGAAGAAAAGATGACAGAAGTAATGACAGGTCATTTGAAAAGAAGTTTGACAGAGGTGATAACCGAGATTACAGAAGAAACTAAAAATCAGAAAGAAGAGATACACAAGACTACAAGGACAAAGGAAAGAAGGCCAATTATCTAGCCAAATGCGAAGATGAAGATACTGACACCGAATCTGATGAAGACATCAAGATTGTGTTTGTGGTAGCAAAAGATGATTCAGATGAAGAGGAAGAGAAGTATGTAGAAATGACACTGATATCTAAAGTTAGTAAAAATGATGTCTGGATCATAGATAGTGGCTGCACTCACCATATGACCATTTAAAATTTTTTTTTTGAGACTTTTGAATACTGTAATGGTTGTTCAGTAAGAATGGGTAATGATACACCTTGTCTAGTTGAAGGTAGAGGAGCTATAATGTTGAATAACCTAATAAAATGTGAAAATAATTACTAGGTGAAAGGATTGAAATATAAGCTATTGAGTGTTTCTGAGTTGAATAATTTATTTCATATAGTAGCATTTAACATAAGAGGGCAAAGATCTTCAATGAATTGGGAAATCTGATTGGTACTAGTGAGTAGACAAAAGATAACTTATTCTATCTAAATGATACTGACACCACTTGTTTAATGGCTAGAAACGAAGACATATGGTTGTAGCTCAAAATATTGTGTCATGTAAACTTTGACAACATGATAAAGATAAGAAAAAATAGAAATGTAAGAGGCTTACCAACATTGACTAAGCCCGATAATATCATGTGCAAAAATTGTCAAAAAAGTAAGATGACAAAGTCTAGTTTCAAAAGCAAAACCCATACATCTCATGCCATTCTAGAATTAGTCCATACTGATCTATGTGGACCCATGAGGACAAAGAGTTACTATGGTGATAGTTATTTTATTCTCTTTTTCGATGATTACTCTAAAATGATGACATGTATGTTTCTAAAAGATAAATTAGAACCATTTAAGATGTTTAAATGGTACAAAGAAATGGTAGAAAAAAAAGTGGTAAGGAATTAAAATGCTTAAGATCAGATAGAGGATGGGAAGTTATTTAAGATGAATTCACTAACTTTTGTAATGAGCATGGAATCAAAATATAGGTCTTTGCACCGAGTACACCATAGAAAAATGGAATTGCTATAAGAAGGAATAGGTCCATTGTTGATTGTTCAAGGACACTGATGATAGAGAAAGGCATCACCCAAATGTTTTGGAGGGAAGCTATAAGTACTACTATTTATACATTGAACAAAGTACAAATGAAGAAAGACACCAGGAGGACACCCTATGAGCTATAATACGGTTACAAACCCAATGTAGGTTATTTCAAAAATTCTAGTAGTCAATGTTATATCTTAAAAGATGATAGAAATGGAAATCTTGACTCCAAAATTGATGAAGGAATATTTCTAGGGTATTCCACCAAGAGAAAGGCTTATAAATGTCTCAATATAGCCTCTAACAAAATTTTTGAAAGTGCAAATGTAAAGAGAGATGAATTTGTAGAGAAGAATGAAAAGGAAAGCACAAAAGAACAAGAGGAATACAATAGGTTTGTCTACAATGAAGAACCTGACACTCTACCTGAGAAACAATGTATAGCTTCTGAGCAACAAATTATTGCACCCAAGCATCAGACTGCAAATACCAAAAATTGGGATATTGATCAAAATGATGTACCAAGCAATGGAGATCAGAATGAAGAACAAAATGTTAATCAAGATGATAGACAAAGAACTGAACCTATACTTTCCTGATATGTCAGAAGGAACCATGCATAGAACCAAATCATAGGAGACAATAATGTTGGTATGAGAAAGTTAGAAGTGAGTCTCTAAACAAAAGATGTCTAATCTACCAATGTTGCACTTGGTAATGATGAATGGATTAGTGCTATGAATGAGGAAATTGAGTGGATTGAGAAAAACAAGACAAGGACACTTGTACTAAGACTAGATGAAAAGAATGTCATTGGTATAAAATGGATATTCAAAAATAAACAAAATAAGAAAGGAGAAGTCACCACAAACAAAGAAAGATTAGTATGCAAGGGGTATGCATGAGAAGAAGGGATTGACTATGGAGAAACCTTTGCACCTATTGATAGGATAGAAGGAGTGAGAATATTACTTTCTTATGCTGCATGTAAAGGATTCAAGGTATACCAAATGGATGTCAAGTCTGCATTCCTAAATGAAATACTTGAAGAAGAGGTGTACATTGAACAACCAAAAGGGTTTGTTGATCTAGAAAAGTGGAACATGGTATGTAGACTACATAAAGCCTTTTATGGATTGAAACAAGCACCCAAACCATGGTATGAAAGACTTCATTCCTATCTCATAAGTATTGGATTTGTAAGAACAAGTGAAATCAATAATCTTTATTTAGAGGAATATATTGATGCTAACATTTTGATTGCTCAAATATTTATTGATCACATCATATTTGGAGGCAATGACATGCTATGCAAATCATTTGCAAATGAAATGAGAAAAGAGTTTGAGATGTCTATGTTTAGAGAGATCAATTTCTTTCTTTTTCTACAGATCATGTAACAACATGAAGGTATTTTCATTACACAATCCAAATACATCAAGGAAGTGCTTAAAATATTCAAGATGGAAGATTCCAAGCCAGTTGGAACACCGATGGAAACTGGATGTAAGATGAAGAAAGGAGGACAAGTCATTAGAGGTAAATCAAACTTTGTATAGATGTATGATTGGAAAACTCATGTATGTTGTACATACTAGACCAGATATTGCACATGCAATAGGAATAGTTGCAAGATTTTTTTCTAATCCCATGGAATCACATATGACTACCGTGAAAATAATCCTAAGATATCTAAAGAATACCAAGGAATATGGCTTATGGTATAGAAGAGAAGGAAAATTTAAACTTAAGGTCTTTACCAACATTGATTAGGCTGGAAAAATTAATGACTGAAAGAAAACAACTGAAGGAGCCTTCTTTATGGGTGACAGACTCGTCATATGGATCAGCAAGAAGCAAGGATGCATCTCTTAGTCTACTATAGAAGCAGAATATGTTCCTACTGCTGCAAACTACTCAAATATTGCATGGATCAAATAGTTACTAGAAGGTATCCATATGAAAATCCTTGAACTAGTATTATCTATTGTGACAATGCCAGTGCAATAAAAATTTCCAAGAATCCATTCATGCACACTAAGACAAAGCATATTTCCATAAAGTATCATTATTTGAAAGAGTAAGTTCAAGAAAAGGAGGTGATACTTGAGTATGTGCAATCAAAAGAACAATTAGCTGATATCTTCACCAAGCCACTGCCCAAGGATGCATTTGAGTACTTGAGACAGAGACTAGGGGTCATACCCTTGTCTACTAGTCAGTAGGGTGAATAGGAGGTTGGATCAACCTACATATTATCAGAATATCATTCATATTGATACAAGCAAGAGATGGACTTCAAAGATAAATCTATACACAAAAAGGTATTTATCCACTCCAAGCACCAGAGTTGTTGTATTATTGATGGATTGGGAAATTCAAGCAATATATTATGGATAGAAAGGATTGTTTGGAATTATTGTCAAATATTTGTTTGGAATTGTTGTCAAAGGGAGATATTTTATCCATTATCACATTAGGGAGAGATTATATCCATCACATTATCCAAAGGGAGAGATGTAACCAGAAAGGGAGGGTACATACAAAGGGAGAGAATTGCTGACAAGAGACATCAAAATAAAAGAGAACAGCGAAAGGGAGAGAATTTGACATAGGAAGAGAACACATCACATCAGAGGAATAAAGATTCTACATATATCTAGTGAATGGATTGAAGACAGAGAGAAAGTTACAAAAATAAATATAAGCTAAATGAGCTTAGCGCGGACTAGATATTTGTATTATTTATAGTACATAAGATTGGTAGTTTGATAAACTTCAAGTGTTATATTTCATATTATATTAGTGATAATATAGTGTGATAATGTAATGTGTTTCCATCAATGCCAAAGGGAGAGATTAATGAACTATAACTGATTTAATGTTTGAAGATGTTAAGTTGATGATCATTAAGACATAGAAAGTTAATGCAAGACATTAAATCATTTAATCTATTGTATTGTCATTGATGTCAACTTGATATAATATGTATGGTCATGGACATACTGTTAAATACTTCAAAGAACCAATGAATCAAAGGTTATGCTATTAGTAATGCATAAAAGTCAAGTATTCACAAAGTGACTGTATACTCCAACGGAGTGCACAATGATAGACAAAGTAGGAGAGAAAAGTCATAATGTTACCCAATGATCAAATGCACAACATTATCGATAAGAAAAGCACATTGTAACATGAAAAGTAGAATTATAGTGTTTCCCAATGGACGGAGATCCCGAAGACAACTGAAGTCACACCAACAAAATAGTTAGTTGCCACCGACGACTAACTAAAGTATTGACCAAAAGAAAAAAACACTTTAGAAATGACAAAATGCTTAGTTGTCAAGAGCTAAATATACACTTAACTAGCACTTATCATTTTTTTAATTGACAAGATAAGGCTGGAGATAAGTAAAGGATTTAAAGTTTCCCTGTCCAGTTGGCAAGAAGATCTCTACGAGATAAAATTAGATTTTTTCTTTAAATATAATAGGAAAGAATTGTGGATCACACCAAAATCAAGAAAGACAAGAAATAATGAAATCATGTCTATAACCAAGACAAGCTTATTCATTGTGAATAAGGGCAGTGATAATAGGATATATGCTAAAGTGATTCTGAAGGAGAAGAAATTCTTCATTCAGACCTGATCAATCAAGTTGAGGAAAGAGCTAAATTATGTAGATATGAATGAATAGTGATACAACATCACAAAGTAGAACAGTGTGGAGAAAAGGTATTGAATTGATAACATTTCAATCAGAAAGGTAATGCACTTACAATAGATCTGAAAATCTGCAATTCTAGTTGTATATGTGAATAGATCACTTTACTTTTTTAGTTTAACCATTACAATATCAAGTCTCTTATCTGAGTAGGACTTAAAAGTCTTTCGTAATTGAGATACATCCAAAGGAGTATCAAAAATTTTTATCATACAAAGGAGCATTGGATATGCCTGATACCTATTGACAGGCCCAGTGAGTGTTTAATCAAGGATGGTAGCATTAGATGTTGAATAATAAGTGACAAACTATCTATTTAATTCCTATAACAAGGTCACATCTATCAGTGTGTTTGTAACCTTTAATAGGGTTGGCTCTTCATCGAGCTCACTTTAGAAGAGTGAAAATTTGGGGTACCAGTTCTGGTGGTTTTTCCCTTAATAGGGTTTCCACGTTAAAAATCCATCTGTCATGTTTTTATGAGTCATTACTTTATTGTTTTGCATTTCACATAAGTAAATCTGGATTGATCAATATACACTAGTTATTTATTGTGTTTCGGTAAATAGAAAGACTACTTGTCAGTAAAAATACAGAAGAAGGTTTTACAAAGCATTCCAACAAGTAGTAATTTGATATAAGTATTTCAAGGCATTCATCTTACAGGACTAAAGATAACTAGAGGTATAACTTTGAGGTAGTAAGTTTGAAGGGTTGATTTAAGGATTAATTTTTGAGGCCACTGATTCACCCCCCTCTTATTTATTAGTAACATAATGTAAACTAAGACGGGACGCTAAGATCTATATTATATTACCTGGTTAAGTAATGGTTTAGTATTCTCCTAGGCAATTTGTTTATTCGTCAGTTTCATAACCAAATTCTTCTCTTAGATATTCTTGTAATGTTGTAAACATGAATAATAAAATAAATATGTATTTATTTTCCTTATTTAGTATTTACTGATCTAATAGGATTGATTTTAGCATTTATGACCTCTAATACCTAAACATGCTTAATCATACTCATTCTAGTAAAAATTCATGTTTCTTCTTGGCATATTGGATGGACCTATTGTCCTTCTTTTTCCATTGTTGGGATGAATCAATCATTTAAGGTGAGTGTGTTGGAGATTTGCCTTTGATCTAGTGGTTTACTTTATGTTTCTCATTGATGATGACATATAGTATGCAACAGTTTTCTATATGTAGTTCTTAGTATGGATATGTTGGAGCCTTGTGCATTTATTTTTATGTTGTAGACATATTCATTATGTTATGTTCATAGATGTAGATTCAGTTGTGCAGTTGAAGTTGAGTTATGATGATCTATTTTCCAATTAGAGTTTTAGGAGATTGTTTATTAAGAGCCAACATTATTTATATTATTTCTTTAGTTGCACCTATCATTTGGATATGCATGTTTGGATTCATTTTTAGTTATGAGTTCACAATGTCTGGTTAAGAGCGCTTAACGTGTTTCATCTGGAGAGTAAAGTTTGAGTTAAATTGGTGGATCTGACAGTGTGAAGCAACACATCCACTCATCTTGAGTTGCAAATTTCTATTTTTGTTGTGTGTTTATTTTAGCCGTTGGATAAGTTGTAGAATATTCGTACAAGCTGACTTGATCATATCTTTGGAGGAGGATACTTACAGTAGATCATTTGTGATCGCCATATGGGATAATGTGGAGAAAGTAGCAGAGTAGAATGTTTGATTTATTGGGACAGTAAAGCTACATCATTCATTAGTTGAAGATCTATGTGGAAAAGTAGAGAGTGTAAGCAATTAATTGTAATTGATCAAGATAGAAAGTCTAATTCATAGTTTAATATCAAATATAGTGTACATCTTTTGTGCAGAAGGTTGCAACCTTCATCATTTGAGCAGTGTGCTCACGGATAGTGTGGCCTCACCTCTAATAGGGTTATTAGTAAAAGACTCCTAATAGGGTCAGACCTTTGACCAGTTCATTGTACTTAATGGATTATAAATATCAACTCCTAATAGGGCTGTAAGATCTTCGAACATGTTTCATTATATACTAGTGTAGTTCATTGTTGGTGCTAACTCCAACCGGGTTATTTTACCTATTTTGGGTTTCCCTGTAACCAAAATTGTGGTGTTATATTCTGTGTTATCTTGTTGTGTTTATGCTTAATTTTATTCTATACTTAATTAGATAAAGAATTGAATCTTGTAGATAACTGATTCACCCCCCCCTCTGAGTTATCTCTTGGGACTATTCCTAACAATTGGTATTAGAGCTTTGGTCCTTTAAGAGAAGTTTAACCACTTAAGAAGATCATGGATTCAATAGAAATGAAACATCTAAAGAAAAATCTTGGAGCAGCTCTTGAAGATCTTGACAGATCTGAAAAAGAAAATGAGGAACTAAAATTGAAAGTCAATGGCTCACAAGTATTAATAAAGAAACTGAGAAAAAAATTGAAAGATTGTTCTACAAATGATTTGGGAAAAATGGTAAAAAAGTTGAATAAGAAAATATGTATCTGAATGATCAGATTAAAGATTTGAATTTATAGTTAACTGATATCCAGACAACTCTGTAAGAAAAGACTAAAGAAAAAAAATAATTAGATGAAGAACTTATGCAAGCAAACCTGAAAATCTTGGAGTTGGATAACATTAAGAAAAAGATACAATCTGAGTTGACAAATTTCAAGGATCATATTGAAAAATTACACACAAGTTATGATCTAATACAATCACAGATTTATGCATAGAAGATAAGAGATGATACTAGTAGTATTGGATACAATGAAGCACAAATTCAAATCAGTAATACAAGAAAGAATTAAAGCACTAGAAGAATCTAAAGAAGCTAAGAAAACTGAGAATCATACAGAAGCTAAAGAAGGACCACCTAAAGATGAAGGGAAGCTAGTTAACTGAACTTGTTATGCATGTAACAAACAAGGACATATAGCAAGAGATTGTAAAGAGGTAAGACCTTTGAATGACTATTGTTCTTCATGCAATAAATTTTGTCATAAAGCTATACATCATAGATCAAATCAAAGAAGTCAGACACAAAAAAATCAAATAAGTCAACCTCAACAAAGTTCTCAGAACACTACATGTCAGATATGCAATTACAATGGTCACACAACTAAACAATGGAGTATGGTAACTCATATCAATATTCCTACAAATTCAAGACCTCTAGTCATTTGTTACTCTTGTAACAAGGTTGGATATATCTCAAAGTTTTGCAGATGTAGAGCTCAAAGACATGAAAGACTTGATAAGTCTCAAAGATCTCCATTTGAAGAATCTAGAGCAGTTAAGTTTGTGAAATCTACATAAGATATAAGTAAGATTTGGGTTGAAGTAAAGAATTAAGATGGTATTGAAAAAGTGGTAGATGCATCCATAATGAACACACATTCTACTTCGGGATAAATCACCCTCTTGGTCATAGGGGAGCTAGACAAGCTCTACACCCCTGCGCAGGTGGTATACTCACCCTTGAGTATGCGCCTTTGGTTTTATGTACTTTGTTACAAGTTGAATTAGTATCCAAGAGTGCACAATTTTAATTACAGTTGAACCTATACCTATCAGTAAAGAAATAGTTATTGAAGAAATGTTTGACAATATTTGTGTATTATGCAATGACCCTAAACCAAGTGAAGAGGAATCACAAATAATAGATGAGAGAGACACACCTAAAGTTCCACAATTGACATCTAGATACCATTCAATAGAAGATATCATTGGAGATCATAGTAGCAAAGTCATGACAAGATCTAAAGAAAAAGGTTTAACAGTTGATGAAGAGGTATGTTTACTTTCACAAATTGAACCTTTAAGTGTTGAAAATGAAAGTAATGATTCAAATTGGCATAAAGAAATGAAAGAAGAGTTAGATTAGATAATTAAGAATAACACATGGGAATTGGTCCCTATAACTTGTGACAAAAATGTGATTGGAACCAAGTGGATATTCTGAAACAAGATTTATGAAGATGGTACAGTGGTAAGAAACAAAGCAAGACTAGTATGTAAAGAATATGCATAGAGAAAATTTATTGATTAATCTAATGTATTTTCACCTATGAGTAGACTAGAAGTTATTAAGTTATTTATAGTGTATGCAACATTTAAGAACTTTAAGGTATATCAGATGGATGTTAAGTTAGCATTCCTGAATGATGATTTGAAGGAAGAAGTCTATGTAGAATAGTCTGAAGGATTTATTTTATCAGACAAAATTGACATAGTATGTAGACTAAAGAAATCCCTCTATGGATTTAAGAAAGCCCCTAGAGAATAGTATGAAAGACTATCTATGGTTACTTGAAGAAGATAGGATTCAAGAAAGGAGTAGCAGATTGTAACTTATTCATAAGAGAGACACCTAAAGGATTATTACTTGTTGTTATTTTTGTTGATGACATTATTTTTTGTGGTAATGACAAGCTTAGTGAAGATTTTGCTAAAGAGATGCAGAGAGAGTTTTAAATGAGTATGATTGGACCTATCAAATACTTTTTTTGATTAAATGTACAGTAGACAGATAGAGGTATATTCATTAATCAATCTAAGTATGTGAAGGAGATATTGAAGAAATTCAAGATGGAATATTGCAAGCTAGTAAGCACCCCCATGATAAGAGGAAGCAAGATTTCTAAAGATGATGATTCTACAATAGTTGACAAGACACTATACAAGTCTATGATTGTCAAACTCATATATCTTACTCAATCTAGACCATATATTTCAATTACAGTTGGCATTGTTTGAAGATTTGCAGCTGAACCTAAACAAAATCACTTAGTGGCAATAAAAAGAATATTCAGATACTTAAAAGGGACTATATACTATGATTTGTGATATCCTAACTTAGAGAATGTAGAACTTCATGTGTATACAGATGTAGATTTTGCAGGTTGTGTTGATGATAGAAAGAGTACCTCAGGAGGAGAAGTATTTCTTGGAAATAGATTAGTTACTTGGACAAGAAAGAAGCAAAATTGTATTTCTTAGTCAATAGTAGAAGCAGAGTATGTCGAAGAAGCATTAAATTGTTCTACAATTGTTTGGATCAAGTAGATGATAAAAGAATTTGGAATTCAGATTGATTATCCTATTGTTATTAATTGTGACAACACTAGAACTATCAATATGTTAAAGAATCCTATCATGCATGCAAAGAAAAAACACAATGAAATAAAATATCACTTTCTAAGAGAGAAAGTTACAGAGAAAGAAGTAAATTTGGATTATGTGAGAACTAAAGAAAAATTAGCAGACATATTTACAAAGCCTTTACCAAAAGATACTTTTTATTATCTCAGGGAGAAGCTAAGAGTAATTCCTTTACCTGGGTAAGATTAGAATATGTAGCAAGTGTTGGAATTATACTGTTAATGTAGTACTAAGAGGGGAGGGGTGAATCAGTACCTCTAAAACTTTTCTTGGTTAGCCCATTAACCCTTAATCATCAGTTTGTAAATTATCTTATCTAATTGTTCATATTTCTTTATGCATATGCAATCATAACATAATTTATTTAATACGTAATCATACAAGAAACATTCATGAAAATCAATAACACATAAAACAAGATATGGTAACACAGAAAACTCTTGTTAGGAAGTAAAAACTGTGGTGGGGATTGTTACCTACAAGACTACACTATCTACAGATAAGAAGGGGTTGATAAAGGCTTACAATTGGTCACTTCTAATGACCTACCCTATTAGGAGTATTACAGTGGAGACCTATTAAGATATACTTCATTTGAAGCTTTCGCAACACTGTTAAGTGTGCTCTCTATTAAGAGATTTTTAAAGAACTGTTAAGTCCACCTTCTACAAAAGGATTTTAGATGTGAGGCACTTGTTAGAATGAAATTACATAAGTCTTTCATCTGATGATGTATGAAATCTCTAATTGCTAATAACAGATCCAATAAAGCTTCATATGTATGAGTAATCATCTTTTCATGATTGAATAATACCTTTCTCTACACATCAGTAGCCTTTGTGTGTTCTTGGTAAATAGATATAGTTTGTTTCTGAATTTTGCATGAATTATGCCTTCTACTCCTTAGATGCTCTTCGTGGCTATCAACAACAAAGAATCCATAATTCACAATTTATTGAACATCTATTTATACTAGATTTGAGCTCTATTCTTAATTCACGCTTCACAAGTTAACTCTAGATCCAAGGTTTACAACTTGACCTTGATCTTTTGTTAGATATGTTTTAGATCCATTAGGATGCTTTAAAACATTTACATTATTCTTGCTTGACCCTCAAGTAATGATTTAAAACAAATTAAAATTCTATAAATAGAATTAAAATGCTTTATCTGACATGTAAAAGTTAGATCCACTATTTGCGGGTTCTCTAACTAACTGTCAGTTCTGATAGTCAGGTTGCTCTGTCAGTTTATCAGTTTTCTTCTCCTTGGGTATTCCTTTCTTGAACTGTTCATCGGGTATGCCTTTTCTTCTCTATCGGTTTTGTTCTCAAAACTATATTGTCAGTGATGATCTATGTTTTATGTTATTGACCCTTCGGTGATGTCCTGTTTACTTCGTTGGTACAACACATGTCAGTGTTCATCGAGCAATTCCATACTTAGCACTTTTTACCTCCTTGGGTATCCTCTCTTTTGTGCATCGGTTAGCTACATACTCTGTTCATCAGGTAGATATACTGATGGTCTCTGTCAATGTTTTTCACTAAGTGTACTAATGGTAAAACTTTAATGTCATCAATCTCCCTGTTTGACATTAGTATCAAAAACATGATATGTGCAATATACTGAGTATATTAGTATGTACACCTGTGTATACTTCTTCCTTAGTCATTTTAATGACTCCCCTTATGTATATGCTAGTAAGTGTAAGTACATATACATTTCCTTCTAAATTTTTCTTCCCCTTTTTTTGATATATTGTACATAACTATCTTTACATATCTGTTCCTTCTGTACATACAATATACATACATTTATATTCCTCCTTTTTTGATAATAAATGCAAAGGTACTTAAATCTTATCAAAAAGGTGGGAATGTGAGGACTTGATCTCCTCCATCATATTTTCCCATTCATCCTTCAACATTTCTAGAGCCATGTGCTCAAGTGATATCATTATGTGTATATCATAGATGTTGTCTACTACAGACATCTCTAGGGTTGCAATTAAGTTTTTGGCTTCAGAAATATGCTTCTATAGAATATTATTATTAGGAAAGATGTGTGCCTATAGTTCGGTAATCTCACCTCTTAATTTTGTTTCAGCATCCCATATATCTTGCCTTAGCATGTTAGCCTTAATGACTTTGTCATGATGTTCCTTGATACTATCTGCATTTGAAGTTAGGCTTTGTACACTAGTTGTGACATTAGAATCTATTTCTGCTAACTTGTCACTATTTTCTTTTGTAAACTTTTCAAGTGTACACATATTTTTAACTAAGGTAATTTCCTCAACAATCATTGGCTCTAATTGATCAACTAGTTCAGAGAGCTTTACCTTGTTCATTGCCACTTCTTGGCTGATCTTGTCAATTAACTTGCATTGATACTTTTTCTCAGCTTGTTCTTCCATTGCTTGTTCTACATCTACATTCTGGTTTGTGATGGCGTCGGTAAGAACAAGTATTTTCTCCTTAAGTGTAGTATTTTGTTCAAGTTTCACCTCAGGAACAAGTTGTTGTAGAATGCCTCTTTCCTTGTCAAGTGCCATTTCTTCCCTGTTTTCCCGTATCATTTTCTGTTGAATGGCTTTTCTTTGACATAGCACTCCAAACTCTTGAATTTTATCTGTATCAAAAGTAGTAATATCCTAGTTTGGGACTTCTATTACTTCATCCATTGTGAAAGCCAACATATCTTTCTTCAATGCTTTCTTCTTCTTCTTCTTCTTTGGTTGGGTAGCAGATTGATGTACTACCATGTGTAAACCTTGAGATTGGGTTGACTTGGTAGGTGAGGGTCCAGAAGATAAAGCGTCTTGTTGTTTCTGTTATGAGTTCACCGGCTGATTTTGTGAAGACATATCCTCATTAGCCTTAGGTGTATCAATAGATATATCTTCTTTTTGCTTTTAGATTTCATCTTTCTTGACTTCTTCACTCTTATCATTTTCTTCACCCTTTGTCAATGTATCCTCTATTTTGTTATCTACTTCTTTGTTATGTTCATTAGACAGTTCTTTCTCACTGTCGGTTGAATCTTTTATTTTTGTATCTATATCCTTTTGAGTATTGGATGCATCTTTGTTTTCATCGTTACCCATGTCCATGGGTATATCATCAGATTTCTTATATGATTTGTCCTAACTTGATTCAATATCAATAGCATCAATTAATATATTCATGTTTGTCAGTGTATTGACTGTTGCTCTGTCAATAGTTGAATCCTGTTCGTCAATATTGCCCTGTGCAATATTTATATCTTCAAATTTTTGTACTTCTACTATAGGGTCTTTTCATGTAGTTTCATTGATAATGTTGTCTAACCATGATTCATCATTTATATCATCAGCTAAATTGCCTTTTATTATCAAGTCATTCTTTGTAACTTCTTCATCTTTACTCAAGTCAATGTGAATTGGACTTGGTGGATTTTGACTCTGTTCACTTTGAGTGTGGTCAAGAGTAGTGTCTAGCCATTCTTCATCTAAAATATAAATATATTTGGGGCCTCCTGGATCACTCTCTTCTTTATCTATTTCAATAGATGAGTCATCTTGTATATCTTTGATGGTAATTGGTTCTTTCTCTGGGCTAGCTTCCTTAGTGTGATTTTTGAGTATCTTGCACCACTTCTTAATGCTATTCTGATAAAGATCAATTAGCTTTCCCTTGAGAAATTCATATGCTCTCATTTTTGGTGAGAACTCTTTTTCATACTTCTTCATCATCTCAACAATTTCTTCCTTTGTTGAATTAGGAGGCATAATATTAACAAGTACTCTTTCTCTTATCTCCTTTTCCTAATGTAGTGCAAATGTCCATCTAGTTGATAATCTCTATGACAGTTCTTTGGGAACATCATATTCTGAGAATTCTAGTGGAACATAGTGATGTTTGCAAATTTTAACAATTATTGCTTCTTCAATCTTATTTTGATCCTCTGTACTGAATTTTAACCATTTCCTTATATTAGGATCAAAAATAGATTGGGATTATGAGATGATCTTGCATATTTTCTCAATTACTATTGTAACCAAAGGTTCTTTTTCCTTTTGTATTTCTACATCAGCTTCATCCATAGCCGAGTCTTCTATATCCTCTCTAGTTCTAGTAATCTTCCTCTTCTTGGTCTATACTTTTGGAGGGTCTAGTTTTCTCTTGTATATCCTCACTTTTCCTTTTGGTAATGGTGAAGGAGTTGACTCTTTTACAGTCTGGCTTCTTGTTCTTGAAGCGGATGTAGTTCTTGCTTTCTTGGGTGTAGAAGGAGGTGAAAAATCTTACTGTGTACCTTCTGAGTTATTCTCTTCTTCTTCATCACTGATAGGTAACTAACCTTTGGTTAGTTCCTCCTCACCCTATGTTTCCTCTTCACCTTCCTTTTCTTCTTCACCTTCAAAAGATACATTCAATTTCTTTTTCAATTTCTTCAGCATTCTGCTTGACTTTTTTACAGCTTTCTTGACAACAAGATTTGTTTTAATCTTTTGTTTGGCCTCTTCATAGGTGCCAAATCCTACTAGTTTATTGTCAATTGGTTCATTTAATAGTGCCTCAATGCACTCATTGGCTTGTCCTATTTTTATTTAATATTCTAATCATGAAAGCCATGACTTCCTAGGTAATACTGCTTGGATATATGTGAAATCGATATCTACCTTTAAACATATATTTTGTTTGTGTTCCTCTATCAAATTTTTAGGAATCCTTGTTCTAGTTTGCAACATTTCCTTAATGGTTTTGAAATACTCATGCATTACATTATCAAAAATTTTTACTAGTGATTCTTTGAATTCACCTATCGAAATGGTTATAGGCTTGCTTGTGTCCCATACAACTTTTCCTAATGAAGGAAAGTGTTCTTCGAAGTAAAAGAATATGCACATTATGAGGAAACAAAAATTACAAGTGTTTGTCCTTGAAGATCTTATAGTGCACATGTTCTCCTCTAGTTGATGTAACAGGATCTCTGGAAGATCCATCTTCTTTCCTTGTTTGATGATTTTGTATGATGTGCTCATAACAGTGCTTGATATGCTATTCATTCTACTTGCCTGGAAGATTTTACATCCTATCACACATGCACCAAACTTGAGTTCTACGTCGGTGATAGTGTTGACCTTGAGAGCTTTTTTGTCTGATTTAGCACTAGCCAGTTTTTCCAGTTCCTTCAAAGATGGGTACTTGTGAGCTTGTGGTTTATCGGTCATACCATAACTAGTAACTACATGAATAACATCCTTTGTTATTCGTTTTGGCTTGTTAAGCCATAGAGTCTTGTTGTGCATTCTACTGAGAACAATCTTTATCCATTTTGTTTTGAAAACTTTGGGAAAATGCAGTGCATTCATGAGTCCTTTCACTTCCAGATGCTTGTGCTCTTCTTTGAGTATTCCAGCTTCATCACATAGTTCCTTGTAGGCATTATCTAGGTCTAGATCTCCTATTTTGAAGATCTTGTAGTGTATATAGGACCTTACATCCTCTACCAAGAAAACCCTAGGTGAGATTCTATAGAATGCTCTGGAATCGTCAGGTTGTGATGCTATTTCTGGGTATAACTTGTATTTGGGTTCAACACAAGAGCCTTTGCTGACAAGTTTGAACATTTTCTTCTTATCTTCCTTAATATTTTCAACTCTAGAAGTCAATGCCATCGCATTGTAGAAATTTAGGGTTTTTCATAAATCAAATAGTGTGTTTGGTGAATGTGGTTACTTAATGAATCTCTGTGATTGCCTGTGAATCCTCTGAGATTTGTTGAGTCTTTGCTGAGGTCACTCTTCAATTTTCTTTGAAATTTATTTGCTCTACTAAAAAATTGTGAGTGCAAAAATGAGTTCACCTGTCGGGCTTTTATAACTTTTGTTCCCTAAGTTGTCATTAATGCTAACCAACTCGTCAGTATACAAAGACTAAGTTTTTCAGTTGAGGAATTCATAACATGTTTGGTGTTTGTGGAAAGCATCAGGGTCGCTAGCAACTTTGGTGACTTCACCGATGATGGTTGGTAAAGTGGCAAAGATAGTTTCATTGCCTCAGGATTCACTGATGTCTGTCGGTTTACACTTAGCAATTTGGCGTTTGTGTAATGACTGATACATTTTGGTAAGTAGTGCTAACTTTTCTATGTGTTTTCACCAATGTAGATTTGTACCCAATAACCTATGGTTTCTTTTTAACAATATTTTACATGTGGCAATATGGTACATCTTTAATAATGCTAATTTTTCTATATGATCAATATTTAATGGAACTGATGCATATATAACTTTTCACAATGTAGTTCCATACTTGTGCATTTTAGTTGGATGTAGTGATGCCACCAGATCCATTGGATAGGGTGTCATCATTTGTATTTCTTTTTCCAGCACCTTCAGTGTTTGTAGCTTTTACCCACATCTTGTTTCTTATTCTCTTGATGTCATCAATGGTATTTCCATTGGGATATGTACTTGTATCTGTCAGTCAGTCTTTGCAATCTTTTATCACATGTCCAACCTTATGACAGTGTAAACATGCCATACCTAGATTGGTCCAACCTCTTGATCTTCTGGTCCACTTTCTCATATAGTTGGCAGCAATATGACCATACCTTCCACATGCTGTGCAATTTACCCATGTGTTATAGTTCCAAACATATGTGTTACCGATGTTGGTCAGTTTGTAGCTATTATCAGTTTCCTTTAGTGTCCATGCCTTGTTTTTATTTTTCCAGCACTCCTCATGTGTATGTCCATTCATCTTACAATTAGGACAGTACTTGTCCAGGTAGGTTTTCCTTTTTGGATTTGTCACTTTGGATCTGCATTCATGTGCCTTGTGTCCTTTCTTTTGAAATTTATAACAATTACCAATGAAAGTAGATTGTGCTTGAGGAATACCTTTCATTTTTCTTCTACAAATGTTTGAGGTGTGGCGAGGTTTTCCACAGTGATTGCATGATAGCTTCTTGGATCTTAGGGTTGTGAAAGAATTCCTTTGATCTTGTTGATTAGAAGATTCATGAATCTCATTTTACCCTAATCCTGTGTAGTTGTTGACTCTTCTCTGTTCATCAAGAAAATCATCCATCCTTTTGTTGCTATCTTTAGCTTTCTTGATCAATTTGTTGTGTTGATTCTGGACTTTGATTTCATGCTTCAATTTTTCATTCTCTTCTCTTAGCTGACCAATAGACTGTATTCTTTCAATGAGTTCTGCATTTAGTCTATTTTCCTCTTGACTCATAAGAATAATCTGATTGGTAATCTCATGGTGATGCTCAGTAATTTTTTGAATCTCTGATTCTTTCTCTTGTAGCTTCTCTATTATTTTCCTCCTATCATCAATGGCTAGTGTTCTTTCATTTTCATCTTTTCTTGTATTATTCATGACATCAATCATTTTCACCATTTGAGTGTCTTGACCAATTTGCAGTATTCTCAATTGCTTGGCCAGATGTTGATTGGCCTCATGTAGACTTGTGATCTTTTCATTTGATTGGTCTAATGCTTTACTTGATGTTCATTCTGTTGAATCAGAGTAATCTTGTATTTCTGATTCTTTATAGTCCTTCTCATTCAACCTTGTTTTAATAATCTTTCTTTCATCAAAAAGTTTTCTCAAGTTGATTCTCACCTCTTTATACTGCTCATAGTTTATCTATATCTGTAGTTGCTCATTCTCAATAGTCTTATCCAGTCTATAATTTTCCATTGCTCTAATATTTTCTCTTAAGTCTTTAAGCTTTTCAAGAAAGAGACTTAGCTCTGATACCAATTGTTGGAATTATATTGTGAATGTAGTA
>MU224621.1:392641-403458 GCA_018584345.1 Thuja plicata
AAAAGACTCGACCTATGACCTGCAAACAAACATCCTTCTCTGCAACCAGGTGTAGGAATGAGACAAGACTGCTAGGGGCTAAAGTATACCCACAAAACATCTAAATCAGATCAAACACAATAACACATAGACTTGCAGAAAATGAGAGGAACTAGGAACCCCAATGTCCATTAATAACATTCATAAGCTTCGATCCAATAAGAGATAACACAAACCATGAAGCATAGGGATATGAAGGATTATCACAAAGTACTTCCAACAGCTTGCATGATCAATGAGAAGATTATAGAATGTAAAAGCCAGAGGGCAAAAAGAATGCCTCAGATAGCTCCTAGAAAGAATCAAATTCTCTTTACAAAATGCCAAAATCTGAGCACTAAGGCTCTCAAAAAAATTTAAATACTCCCATGCACGCAGGCAGGAGTCTCAGAAAACCTAACTAGGGTTACAGATTTACAATATAATAATTGACCCTAGGACAAAATCTAATCTGGCCATAAATGTGCACCAAGTGAATCGATCAGATTAGATTTCTAACTTGCGCCCATCCCTGTACTGGATCATGCCCGTAGACACGCAACCCAGGTCCATCAGTTCAACTTTGTGAGTAACCCCCATCATGAATGCTCACCAACTAATCCTATCTCCCAGGACAAGAAAAGACTCCCGACGACCGCCGCTCCATCTCTCATCAATGAGCCATCGATCATGACCATGTCCTTTAGCCAACTGCAACTGAGAGCAATAACTTCATGATTGGACTCTGCATCTCCCCTCCACGTCTCTGAATCTTCTGTTTCTCCACCGACGTCGAACAAATCCATTCCAGGGATCAACAGACTCTCTGTGCATGGCCTCTCTACAATTAGACACTTCTGATCAGCTCTGGAACACGAGCACAGAGGAATCATGGCTGCCGAGCGTTTACAGTGCCAAATCTGCCACCAAACATTCAAATTCAAAGTCCCGCGACCACGCGACTGACCGTTAGTCTCTTTGTCACGAGCATCAGTTCTTAACCACAGTTAAATCTCACGACCTGGCGACAAAGCACTTTTTTACCTCTGTTTAACTCGAGCCAAGATCCAGTGATAAGGCGACTGTGAAAACTTGAAGTCGTGAAGCACTTTTCTTAACTCATCATTCTTCTCGCGACCTTGCGCCTAACTGCTACCTCAGACCGTCACGGCTTCTCGCCTGATCGCCAGATGCTATCTCTCTGTCTCAAGACCACGCGACAAAGCCTAGTCACCAAGTCAAGGAATCCCCCCTATCAGTCAGCATGTGCCTTTAATCTTTCTAGCGACCCTGCGACTAAGGACTAATCACTAAGTCGGGAGTACTATTCAGATAGGTCACTTTTATCACCAGACTAAGCGACTACCGTTGGATCTTCTGAACTTTGCATCGGACAGCTGTCTCTTGGTTGCAATAAAACTGAGGATGCCCCTAAATGTTCCGCGATCCCGCGACGAGCAGCTATATTTTATCGGTCGCGCAGTCGCGATCTACTTTTCTTTACTTTTCCTTGTCTAGCGACTGCGTGAAAACATTCCTCCCCCAGCTCGTCGCAGACCCGCAGACTATTTTCCCTTTATGTTCATTTCTCGGCGAGTGAGCGACAAGGCCCTGCTTTCTGCTCGTCGCGCACTCACGAGCTCCTTTTCTTTGTTCCAAACTGCTCGGCGACTACGCAACACCTTCTTTGTTTCCTTCAGTCGCACACTCGCAGGTTGATCTTTGACTTATCTTTATTCCCTGCGACTGAGCGATGGGTCCCGCTTCTAGTCATCGCAAGGTTGCGAGTAGAATTTTGTATGCCTTTATCCATCGACGACTGAGCGATGACTTTTCCTCTTTGCTCATCGCATACTCGTGGCTTATATCATCTTCATCTTTCCTACTTGGTGAGTGCGCGATGACATTATCCTTCGGCTCGTTGCACACCCGCAACCTTGAAACCTGTCATGAAACAGTCATTGTGACCGCGCGACGCATCATTGAAACACTGACCCGCTCAGTCGCACAGCTAGAACGACCCAACCTGGATAACTTGCGATTACATGATGGCTTTATCTTTCAGCTCGTCGCAAGGTCGCGAGCCGGATGGGACCTGTGCAAGAATAGATCGCGACTGCGCGACGACTGTGATGGCAGCTTCTCGCGTACTCGCGCAACTTAATAACTTGAATCAAATTTCACCGCGATCAAGTGACTGAGGTGGGCCCCATTCTTTATGTGACTTGTAACATGGATCTGATGACCTCGCGACCAAAGAACAAATGCTAAGTCGAAAGACGCAGAGGGAATATTCCAACATGTTAAGAGACTACGCGACAAAGCAAAAGCAAAGTTGGGAGATAAAAGGGAATATTCACTGAGGGTCACGCGATCACCCGAATGACTTAGAGGGTCCCACTTGTCACAGGGCTTATGACATGGATCTGGAAATTATGCGACTGAAGAGGGGTAGCCAAGTCGGAAGATGCAAGGGGAATATTCCAAAGGGTCATCAGACTACGCGACAAAGCTTAGGCATAGAGTCGGGGAAAGAACATGAATATTCGCCCAGGGCAAAGCAATCAAGCGACTTGGAAAATAAGCACATGCTCTTAGTGATTTAAAAAGGTAATCGTGAAACATAACGAGCCAAGGCTTAGGTTCTATTACCTTGTTTGCATGAGAGAGACTTAGGGTTTTAGGGGTTCTGAGGGTTTAGAGAAAAGTGCACAAGGGTGGAAAAAATTGGGCAACAACTATTACTGGCCAAAGATGCAGAAGGATGTAAGGAGATATGTAGAGCAATGCACAGTGTGTCAAAAGGCAAAGGGGACATCTACAAATGCTAGTTTGTATCAACCACTACCCATACTAGATAGGCCTTGGGAATTTTTAAGTATGGATTTTATTGTGGGGTTACCTAGGACAAAGACTGGTTATGATAGCATTTTTGTTGTAGTAGATAGGTTCAAAAAAATGAGTCATTTTATACCTTGTAAGACCACTAATGATGCCAATCATATTGCTCACTTAATTTTCAAGGAAATAGTTAGAATTCATGGTTTGCCAGTAAGCATAGTGTCTGACAGAGATGTCAAATTCATGGGTCACTTTTGGAAGACCTTATGGAGAAGATTGGGAACTAATTTGTCCCACAATTTTGCCTACCATCCTCAAACAGATGGTCAGACAGAATTTATCAACAGAGTGCTGGGAAATTTGCTTAGATGCTTAACAAAGGAGTATGGACAAGCCTGGGATCAAGTATTACCACGGGAAGAAATTGCTTATAATGATAGTGTTAATAGGACTACAGAGAAAAGCCCATTTTAGATTGTGTATGGGATACATCCACGTGGAGTTTGTGAACTTAGAGAGTTAAAGGGACAGCAAGTGATAAGTGGACATGCTGATGACTTTGCACAGTCTATGAAGGAGATACATGATCAGGTGAAGAAGAATCTGATTGAGGAAAATCAAAGATTAAAAGAGAAGATAGATGAAGGGAGGAGAGAAGTTCAATTTCAAATTGAAGATCTGGTAATGGTACATCTGAATAAAGCCAGATTACAGAAGGGGATTCCTACTAAGTTGCAAATGAGGAGAATAGGTCCCTGCAAGATATTGGAGAAATATGGGTAGAATGCCTATAAAATTGATTTACCTAACAATTTGGATATGTCACCTATTTTTAATGTGCAAGATCTTATTGCATATAGACACGACAATAGTGGGTCGCAAGGTTGCAGGATAACAGGCAGTGAAGGCTATCAGTGTTGCGATAACATGACAACCACGTAGTGCAAGATCGGCATGAATGGCTATCAGGACTCGCGACATTGTGACTAACAGTCAGAGTGAGGAAAATGTATGGCGCAGACAGAGGAAGAAAATGGGTTGACTTGTCAACATCGCAGAGGGAAGTGGAAGAGTCAGTGACACAGAGGAAAATGTTGTCCACGTCAACAACCATGCAGAGAATGATATTGATGACAGTTGTAGGAGGAAGATGAAGAGCTGAGGCAGTTAGAATGGTTACAAATCAAGAAGAGGCCAAATATATAAGCAAGGAAGGAAACTTGTACCAGAGGGAGAGAAATTAGAGACTGAGTAGACAAGTACAGAAGATTTCAGTTTACATTGTAATTTTTAGATTTTCAATAAAGGATAGTTTCCTATGTGTGTTCTGTGTGTGTGCTTCTGTTGTATACAAAATTCTGTAGAATAGGATTTTGAATTTAGTTGAGTATCATGGATGCTTTTTGACTCTTATAATCCATCCTATGGAGTGTGACCGTCAAGAAGTATCCCTCATGTATTTTTATTATGTTTTTGTGGTTGTGTTTGAGAAGAGGCTAGCCAGAATTGTAGACAAGTCCTAGGCGAGATAAATGGTCTGGCTAGAGAACTTGTAGGAGAGAGAGAGATAGAAGGAGAAAGGTGCATGACTGACTTTATTCAGTCATGAAGAGAAAGATAAGGTAAAGAGTAGAACTTTTCGGTGGGTAGGAAACCTAGGAGAGAGGGAGCTTAGAAATCCTTCTAGTTATGGTCTGTGAATAACCCTAAGAGACTCAAGTGTGAGTCTAGATGATCCTGAAGTGAATAGGGTCCAAAGTGAGATTCCTAAGAAAGAGTAGGAGTCTGGGAGAGAAAGGTGACCTCCCCATCACTTGATCTGGAAATAAGGCAAAAGCTCATGGACTTTATTAATGATCAAGCACTATTAGATGCAGACTTTCAAGGGATAAATTTCTCCTAGAGAAACAAGAGAACATAGAAAGAGTGTATCCAAGTCCAGGTGGATAGGGCTTTGATTAGTATTGATTGGTTGAATTCCCACAAATATTAAATTATCTGCTCTTGTGAGGATTGGGTTAGATCATTCTCCTTTGTCTCTCACTCTTGACTTGATTATTAAGAAAAGAAATTTCCCTTTTAGGTTTTAAAATATGTGGACTACTCATCCTACCATTAATAACAAGATCTTGGAATGGTGGAATATTGATGTTTGAGGTTGTGCAATGTTTAAAATAGCCAACAAACTCAGAAATATCAAGATTAATATTAAGATTTGGAATGAGAGTGAGTTTGGGGACATATTTTCCTCTAAAGAGAAGGTCATCTCTGACCTCTTTCTTATCCAAGAGGAAATCCACAGAGTCGGGTATGATGAGGACAACTTGAATCTTAAAAAAACACTACTTTGAAAGTACCATAATGTGATAGGGAAGGAGGAGATCAACTGGAAGTAGAGATCTAGATCAATTTGGTTGAGTGAGGGGACAAAAATACTTGTTTCTTCCACTTATCCACCATAAAACATAGGGAAGACAAAATGATTAGTTTCATTAAATAGGGAAACCAAACCTTGTAGGATGATAAAGCTATTTCTTCTACAGTTGTTGACTTTTTCTCCTCTCTTCTTTCTAAAGACCTTAATCTCTCTAGAAAACATCAGAAGGACCTCGTGAGAAACATTCCCTCTGTCATCTTAGAGAATCAAAATAAATTCTTGTGTGTCATTCCAAATTTTGAAAAATTTAAAAAATCCCTGGATTCACTCCCTAGAGATAAGGCCCCAGCCCGGATGGCTTCCCTATGTTCTTCTTCCATAGGTTCTGGGAAATTGTCAAATATGATGTGGTCAAAGTTGTGCAAGAATTCTTTGGTTCCAAAAATCTTCTTAAGGGACTCAATGCTACCTTGATATTTCTTATTCCTAAGGTCTCAAGGGTATATTCTATGGAGGTCTTCAAACCCATTAGCTTATGAAATTCTTTCAACAAGAACATTTAAAAAGTTATTACTATCAGACTTCTTCATGTGCTACCTTCTATCATTGATCACCAATAGTCAAGATTTGTTTCGGGAAGAAAGATTTTGGATTCCCTTATGGTGTTGTACAAAGTGATCTATTCCTTAGAGGTAGGTAAGATGGAAGGCTTCCTCCTTAAGCTGGACTTGTCCTAGGCCTCCGACCGGGTGGACTGTCTTTCCTTTTGAAAGTGCTAGGAGCTTTTGGTTTTAATAGTAAAGTTGGCCAGATTATCCACTACCTCATTTCTTTGCCTTCTTTGTCATTTTTTCTGAATGGGTCTCCTTCTACTTTCTACAAATATTCTCAGGGTCTGAGACAAGGGGATCCCTTGTTTCCCATCCTCTCTATCATTTTGGCTAAATTCTTGGGGAGATATATCTATGCTCAAAGGATATCTAGGGAGCTAAAAGGAATCAGGCCATCCTCAGGCAATACCATTTTCTCCTTCGATAATTTTTTGATGATACCATTTGAGGAGGGGAGGCTTCAGTTAGTGAGGCTAGAATTGTGAAACGCCTTTTGGACTCCTATATTAGGGCCACAGGGAAATATATCAATTGTACTAAGATCTCTCTTTTCTTTATCAACACTCTAGAGGGCAGACAAAGGAGAATTGTAGATATCTTGGGTTGTGGCATTGGTTCCCTCCCTTCTACCTACTTCGGTCTCCCTATTGGATCTAAACTCCCTGAAGCTTTCTGGAATAGACTCATTGATAGATTCAATAGAAAACTAGCTGGGTGGAAGGGGATCACTCTGAGTCAAGCAGGCAAAATTTAGTTGGTTAAATCCTCTCTTCAAAACCTACCCACCTATGCCTTAAGTCTCTTTTTTATTCTTCCTAAAGTGATGGAAGCTATGGAAAAAATCCAAAGAATATTTTTTGGTCTGGGGAAGAAGAGAAGAAGTGTTTCCCATTTATTGCTTGAGACAAAGTCTCCCTCCCAAAAAGTGCTAGAGGATTAGGTATTAGAAGAATCAGGCCTTTCAACAAGGTGCTTCAAGAAAAATAGATTTGGTGTATCTTCCATGGTAAAGGGGAATGGAGAGACTTCTTCAAAGTTAAGTATCTATCCAATGATACTTTGAGTTACTTCTTTGACTATAATGATATTTTGAAAGGTTATTTTATCTGGACTCTTGATAGATAATGACTCCTACAACTTATGGAAGGATGATTGCATCCTAAAATTTAGGGATAGGGTCTGTAATTACATAGTGGAAAATTCCTAGGTGGATTTCATTCTATTTCCCAGGATTTGTCTCCCTTATCCACTTATTTGAACCTTCTCTCTCTTTCCCAGAATTAGGATGCCTTGATTTGGGAAAGCTCCCAAAAAAGTTCTTTCATGGTGGCTTCAGCGTATTCTCTTCAGATGCACTAGGAAGTCAAGACATTTTAGGTTAAATCCTCATTCCCTGGCCTTATTACCAAAATTAATGTCTTCTTCTGGCCTTTACTTCAAAATTAGATTCTCACTGTTGATAACCTTCTGAAGCATGGCATCCTAATACCCAATAGGTGTGTTTTGTGTCAGCGTGAAGTTGAATTTGTGGACCCTTGTTTTCTCCATTTCCCCTATGTTAGCTCTATTTAGCACATTTTACTTTCCTTTTTTGGGATGCATTAGTGCTTTCTCCTCCTCTATTTAGGACCTCTTATCCCAATGGACCTTGCCTTTCAAAAATACTACTTTTCACAAAATTTGGTCTTGGGTGCTTCCTCACCTTTGCTAGGGAATTTGGAAAGAGCGCAATAATCATATCTTCAGGGACTGTAGTGTTCCTCCAAAAATCATTTTTGAGAAGATACATCATGCTTTGTTGGAAAATTATGTTTCTTTTGGAAATTATAATCCTTTTTTAGGAAAAGACAATTTGGCAGATCTTAAGAAGAACAAAGATAAAAGACAGAATTTTACCTGGAGCTTTCCTCCGGAAGGATGGTCAAAATCCAACTTAGCCCCTACAACCAAGGGTAACCTAGGTAAGGCAGGAAGTGACAGAGTGATTCAAAATTTCTTTGGCATAGGTATTGCTAATGTCAAATTTCCTCTTGGCACACAAACCAATCACTATGTGGAAGCAAATGTGGCCCTCCAAGTTAAAAAATTAGCACATGACTTGGGGAGAAAAAATCTATGGTTAGAAGGGGATTCATGCAACATTATTAACATCCTAAATAAGCTTCACCCACCATTTTTTACTATAGCCAACATTATTGATGAGACACAAAAACTTTTGAACACCTTTAACAAGGTTCACATATCCCACATGTATAAAGAAGCCAACCAGGTTTCTGACTGGTTTGTCAACATGGCGGTGAAAAATGACAAGCAGACTTATTGGCTTCACGGTGGAGACCTCCCATGTGAAGTGATGGATTTCATTGATTATAATGGAATCCAAGGGAAGGAGGGATTTATTAGCATTAATCATTATTGATAATGTTGTGAATAATAATGAATTACCCATAAATGGAAAGTACAAGATAGGATGCAAAGGAAATGATCACAAGTCACATCCACACACTTATTGGGTGCCCATTTGCATTGGCAAAACTTATCTCTCAAGGAAAAGAAGAAGTATAATATGGAACAACTCGGAGAGAAAAGGTTTGTTAAGTGGTAAAACCCTGTTAGCATATCAAAACCTTTTTCTTTCTAAGGGAGGGGAAAGACATAGACAAAATCCCTCTAAAGACTATGAAAAATAGAGGAGAAGGACCAAGGTTTGGCACTATCTTCAACAGGGAGGAATTTTGACTTTCATTGAAAGGCTTCATGGCGGGAAGGCTTCAGTGATAAAAATTTTCATGAAATGTTGGGACGCAAGCAGTCTGGTGATTGATGGAAAAATATTTATGGTAATTGAGGAGGTTATTTCAACTATTACTGGCATCCCCATAGTTGGATAAATTTTTTATAGAAACTGCAAGATTTTAGACTCTGTGATAAGTGATTTTGTAAAAAATGATGAAGGAAAGAAAGCACTTACCAATTCCACAAAATGCTATCTTCTGGAAGGGCATAAAAGACTATGAATATTTTTTCTAAGAGACATCATCTATTATATCATGCTAGATACCATGTTTGACAGGATCATAACCTACCACTTTTTTCTCATGAATCATTTTCGCCATGGTATGCAGGTTTCAATACCCTGTTACATTTATGCTTCAATAAATGAAAATATTAATGTGTTTAGCGATAAGGCTAATGTAAATCCTACTTTGCATGAAGGGATTTTACTTCTTATTTATGAGTTCATTAAAGCCAAAATTATGGGGAATGAGATTTCTCAGAAAGAAGACATGGAGGTCTCTAGCTCTGACTACATTCCTTCAGAGACTGAAGATAGTGAAGGTCTACACTCTGAGGATCAAGATTAGTATGAAACAAAAAGGAATGATATGGGTTCATCTTCTAAGATGAGGATTGTCAGTCTGCATGCCATTTAAAAAGAAAAAATGGTGACCCCATCAAAAAAGCAGACCACAATGGCTATATCCTTAGAGGAGGATTAGAAAAAAATGAGGAAGGTATGGATACAGATGGTGAGGAAGAAATTTCCACTGGAAAAGGAAAAAAGAGAAGGCACATAGCTATGGTGAAATACCCTAATAAAAAGAGGAAGAATAAGGATAAGAGTGCAAGCTGGAAAACTCCCGAGGATCAAACCCATAAAAATTCCCTAGTTTCTAGCCACAAGGCGAAGGAGAAGCTCTAGGACGAGCATTATGAGACTAACTAGGCTAAGCCTCCACCAAATATCTCACAACCCAAAGATAATGAGAAAGATATAGGTCATGATAGCGAGTTTTACTGCTATATGTCTGAATAGGGGAGGATTATGGGATGGTGTAACTTCAATGTCAAAACTGCCAAAATGGGGACTACTAGGGAATTTATTAATCCCAAGGTCATTGAAGGTGAGGATGGTTGGATTAAGCTGGAGGAGCTTATCGATTCGGATATGGTGATGCTTAGTGACAATTCCAAGGAATTTGAGTTGAATGTGCTTAATAATACTAGGAATAGCATGTTGGATATCTATAGGACAATTAAATAGCTTTTCCATGAAGTGGAGGATCTCAAAAAAAGGGTTAAAGGCACACACAAAGCCAATGTCGATAGCACTACTATTCAACAGATGAATCTGAGTAGTAAAGTCTGGAAAATGGAGGACAAAATGGTTAGGGTTGAGACTATGCTAGAAAAATTGTTGAACAGAGCTGTAACATCCTTAAAGCTTCCAATGAATACACCAAGGTTATCATCGAGAAACTAGAGGGAAAACTTGATGGGAATGATGCGGCCAACATGGGCGTGCAAAAATAGCAAAAAGGAGAACAGGGCCCTGGCAAGAGGACTAGGGCCAATTTAAATAAGAAAAAGGATGTCGATATAGGGAATGATCTTGAGAAGATGAAGGATTCTGCTGCAAATATGCACCTGCTTGAGGCCAAGGCGGCCACCCTAATGGTGGACTTATCTTGATTGTCCCTCACCCTTCTTGATGTGCTTGTGGTATTTTCTTTTTAGAAGCTTCTTTTTTCTTTTCTCTGGCCTTGTGTTGGCCTTTTCTATTTTTAGAATCTATTTAGTTTAATTTTGAGCTTTATGTTATATTTTAAAATCGTGTTTTAGGTTTCAGGACCCCTATAAAACCTATTTTACTTAATCAAAAACATTACTGTGAAAAAGTATATTTAAATTACTTATTAAAATTTAAAATGCTATGTGTTCTTCTATTTCTTAGAAATTTATAAAATTTAAATAAAATTTAAAATAAATTAGAAATATGAAGTATAAGCTCACATGAAATCTAAATTAATGTTTAAATTACACATTAATAGAGATTTTCTATGAAAAGAATTAAAAAAAACATAGATATTTAGTAATCAATATAGTTTATTTTCACTTATTTTGTACAATTAAGAATGATGATGAAGTAAATTAATTTCAAATTAATGTATTTATTAATTTTTAAAGCA
>MU224621.1:416579-433947 GCA_018584345.1 Thuja plicata
GCATGTATTCTATCCTTGGGTTCTTATATGATTCTAGATATTAAAAATTACATGGTAATCTAAATTCTCATACAATCCTAGATATTATAAATTACACACAAATCTATGTTGTGTTGTGCTAATCATAGGAGTCCTAGATTTCATGTATGCTCTACACTCACATTCATGTATGAGCATGAGTAATAGAATCTCCAAGTATCCTTCTTTATAAGAGGCTTGATAAGAATTTACATAACCCAAAGATACGTTGTCAACCACATTAAATGGTTTTTTATATGAATAGAAGAGAGAAAAAGATATATCCCAAAATAATCATGTTATGGATTAGAGAAATCCCAAAGCTTGGTTTTGCCATGATGGGACTGTACAACTGATTGAAATGAATCAATTGACATTCCTCAAGCTACACTTATGATTGATTGGTATCCATAGATGTGCCTCAAGTACCCTCATGGTATTTGGAAGACACATATAGATCACTTGTACTATACTAGCTAAGATAATTCAGTCATTGTTTCTGTTGCCCAATTTTTCCATCCTATGCAGTTTGGCTTGTTTTGCCCTGTCATTCATGCTCATTCTCTGATTTCTTGCTTTTTGCTCTTTCCCGGGCTTTCTAATTTTTTCAAATCTTGTGTTTACCGTGCCAAGAAACGGTCATGTTATTTTTAAAATTTATGTCTCAGCTCATCGCTCTATCGCGTCAGTTTTATGTTATGTCCTCTTATTGCGCGACTGCGCGACAAGTTGCAATCGAGGGTCATCGCGCAATCGCAAGCCATTTTTAAAGAATTATGCTCTGTCCATGACTGTGTTACGAGTTGTAAATCATGTCATTGTGCAATAACGATCTAATTCTGAGAAGCTCCGATATGTCCACGAGTTCATGAAAAGCTGTCCAAGAAAGTCGTCGCGCAGTCGCGATCCACTTGGGTCTAGGTATGTTTTGTGCGCGACTGAGCGGGTTCAGCGCTTTAGGAGGATTGTCGCGCAGTCGCAAGGCCTTGTCAAAGTCAGGTTATGAGCTCACAGGTGTGCGACGAGATAAACAAGTGGCTCGTCGCACAGTCGCACAAACAGTTTTCAAAGTTGATATGGGTTCATGACCAAGCGACCAAAGGAAAAGATACACTCATCGCTCACTCGCTGCAGTTCTCAGGTGATCAAAAAGTTACTCATGGGTGCGTGATGAAGAAAAGAAAGGGCTCGTCACTCAGTTGCTGGTCAGTAAATGGAAGGGGAGAGCTGCTCACGAGTGTGCGACTAGCTAGAGTGGACGCTCATCTCGCAGTCCCCGATTAACTCACAGAATGGAAAGTAGCTCGTGAGTGAGCGAATGAAGAAGGAGAAGCTGCCGTCGCCTACTCACACATGAGATAAAGGAAAAATAAAATGTGGTCCGACTATGCGATCAGACAGAAGATGTAATGAAGAAGGAAGTTTGTCGCTTAGTTGCTCAGAATCTAGAGGAAAGAAAATGCAGCCTGCGACTATGCGATAATGAGGTAGATGAAGGTTTTTCAGAGCCCAGAATAGTTTGCTAATCCCAGGATTAGATTTTTTTCAATATCAGCTAGGAGAAGGAGATTCAGAGAAATCAGAATCCGATCAGGAATTTATTGCTCTCCAAAATGCAGTTGGCTAAAAGGCATAATTATGAGTTGAGGATTCATTGATGAAGAGGTTTGGGCGGCCGTCAGGGGTCATTTCTTGTCCTGAGAGGATGTGATCAGTTGGTGAGAATTCATGGCAAGGCCTATTTACAGAGTAGAGCTGATGGACCCGGGTTGTTTGTCTGCAGGCATGATCAAGTACAGGGATTGGGGCAAAGGAAGATTTGATCTGATCAAGATTTATCTTTGGTGCACATTTATGACCGGATTGGATTTTCTTAGGGTGGATTATTCTATTGTAAAATCTGTAACCCTGGTTAGTTTTTTGGGGACTCCTACCTGCATGCAGTTGAGTGTTGTATTTAAGTGTTTTTGGGAGCCTTAGTGCTCAGAATAGGCAATTGTAAGGAGATTTTTTCTCTCGAAGATCAATTTTTGGCAATCTTTCTGCCCTTTTTGTTCCCTGCCTTTGTGATTTTCATTGATGATTAAGAAATTCTTGAGGCACATGTGATAGTTTTTCTATCCCTGTCTTCACTATCTTGATTATCTCTTATTGGATTGAGGTTTATGAATGTTGTTAATGAAAATTGGGGTTCCTAGTCCCTCTCACTTTCTGTGTTTTTGTGTGTTACTGCGTCTGATCTAATTTTAGATGTTTTGTGGGTATACTACAACCCCTAGCAGTCTTGTCTCATTCCTACACCTAGTTGTAGAAAAGGGTGTTTGTTTGCAGGTCATAGGTCGAGTCTTTTGTTCAGACCCTCCTATGAAATACTTATGCAGGCCTATCTAGTGAGTTGTGACTTATTGGACCTAATTTCTCCATTGGTTTCATTCCTATATACTAAGATACAAACCCTAATTTCGGTGCATCACCTAGTAGGTAGTTTGCTTTCATTTATTTTTCCCTTTCCATGCAATCTTTCTAACCCTTTCCCTCCAAAGTTTACTTCCCTGTAAAAGAAGAAAATTAAGGTGATTATCCAAGAGGAACCAGCCTAGAATCTGGAGGTCTCATCTCGGTTAGCATAAGGTCCCACAACCTTGAGATGATTCCCTTGTTATACTGGATTATCAAGACCAAGAGAGCTTGAGATTGGAGGCGCAAATTCAGTGTATAACATTTCTGGCACGCTCGGTGGGACAGTAAAAGAAGTTCACTATAGAACATTATGTGATCTCTGATATACAGGTCACATAATACAAGCTTTTAAGAAGTTATTATGATGAGTATATCTGGCGACTCCACTGGTTTCAAGTTTCAAGCCAGCCTTGTTTAAGGTATATGAGAAAGATTGAGACTAGGAGCTCTAAACCCACTGAGTTTTCAGAGTTTCCCTTGAAGAGAAGTCACAAAGGTAGGTCAACTCAAAGGAAGTCCCCTACAAGGAGATTTTAGTCCACACCTCCTGATTCATCAAAAAGGAGACTTTTTGCCTTTCATCATAGAAGAAGAGGAAGATCTCTAACTAGGGATCTAGAGGAGGAAGATTCAAGTATAGCTCATGTTGTTGTGAATCTTCAAGTTTCAGCTCCTGCAATGGTGTTGGATGGGTAAGAGTCACCTTTCTTTGAACTTTCCAAGTTCGTGTGTCTACATTGGTCAAAGCTTCACTCTGTTCACTTTTCCACCTTGTTGGTTCTTCCAAAAGCCTTTACACATTTTGAGTCTGTCAAATCTAAGATTTTGGTGTCGTTGGTATCAGTCCTGGTCTGTTTTAAACCGATAACATATCCTTTCAAGTCATTTGAACCACTTTGAACCTCTTCGAACTCCGGTTTGAAGTAGTTCAAAGGAGTTCGATAGCGGCCTAAGTGTTTATTACTAACGATGTGTTCTGCAGGAAAACGCGTGGCATTTTTCCTCTTGAGAGAGGTTGAACCTCTTTGAACCCCTTTGAACTCTGGTTCAAAGTAGTTCAAAAAGACTGCCGGCGGGATCAATAATGATGTGATGACCTGATAAGACGGGCCGATTGACGTGGCATGATTTCATTGGCTAGGTCAGTACACAAAAACCAAGGAAATCGCTTGCACAGGTGGAAAATATTTCATTTGAGAGTGAATAATTATGATCGGAAAAGGTGGCAGATCCTGAAGATTTAATTTGATTTGAAAGAATTTATTGCTTATCACCACTTGGTATTGAAGGCCCTATTAATACTCGCATAACAGATTATATCCCGCGCTTCAAATGGAAACTAAAAATAGAGGCTGGGTAAGTCATTTTTCCCTATTGTGCATTGCGGGATCTTGGCGCTGGAAAGGTGGTCTGGTTGAGTTCAAATCATACAGGTAGCTTTTTCGAGCTCTGCCTCTCATTTTTGGTTGTTCCTTAAAATTCAATATTTCAAACAGCGAGCTGGTAGACTTTCATCTTCTTAGGCAAATATGAAGTCTGTCATGCATTTCTTTGGAAAGGTGAAGAATCTTGAATGTAGGGCTTCGGTCATAACAGACACGGATTTGTTAGGGGTTTCGGTCGATACCATAACTTCAAAACTCTCATCTCATGTTGATGAGGATTTCATTGTGGAAGTCTTAGCCAGTGGTCTATTAGAAGTGGCTGCATTCCCACCTTCTGCCGTTAGTCCAGAATTAGTTTAGGAATGTATCAACAGATATGATGTAAAATTGAAGAGCATTTTAAACGCGGATGGTCAAACCCTAATACATGTGAACCACAGGACCATTTTTGTAGTTTTCAAAATACCTGATGAAGGTCTTGTTAACTTTACTCCTACCCAGTCTCTGGCCCAATTTAGGGAAAATGTTGACAGAAACAGAAGCCACATAGCAAGAAGATGGACAAAGAACAACTATAAAAGAGGGTCACGGTTGCCCAAATCCCTCACTAAGGATCACATGAACCCCCTGGTACATGATTTGGTTGTTCTCCTCCATCGATTAAAAGGTTCAGAACAGGCCTTGTTCTTTGACGAGTGGATGTTTCATTTTGTAGAGATCGTCTTAGAAGGAAGACAACACATAGACTGGGTTGAGATCATAGACACATCTCTTAGGGATAAACTCAAACAGAATCAAATGACCAAGGAAGGGTTTTATATGTCCTCGTACCTAATGTATTGTTTGTCTTGCACTCAAAATCTATCTCCTATCCAGAAAGCTCCTTGGAATGAAAGCTTATTTATCTATCAGTATTGCCCATTACTGAGAAGAGATAAAGTTTTGGAGGATTACAAAACAATACATGATGTGTTCTGGGGGAAATTGCATCAAGAACTTGCTGGCAGGCCGAACCAGAGGATTTCATACAATGCTCAAAAATTGGTCAAAGTATTTGGTAGCTTTTACATTCAATTTCCCCATTTCACTTATATTCGGGTAGGAGGATTCGAAGAGGAGCCCTTGAAGCTGCCTAGGTACGCTTTTGACTATTTTATTCTTGCAGAAGTTTGCAGAGAGCCATTCATTGTTATCAAAACTGCTCTCCCGGAAGACAAGTGGAACTCTTTGTTCCTAGTGAAATTAGGCCATCTAATCTGTAACCGTATGTTGGATGCATCTGTTGTGGGGAGCAATTTACTCAACTTTCATATGTATTTTTATGAACCAAGGACAGGATTTGATAGCAAAGGTTTTGCCAGGCAGACCCTGGGGTTAAGCAAATGCCCTTCTCCAAGCTATCATCTTGAGGATCTATCAGAAAATATCAGTGATGAGAAAATGATTTGGGAGCGAGATCGAACTAGGCTTACTGTATCTCAGATCAAGCTACTGCAATTGAAGTTTGATATCAGAAGTATAGAAGATGACAGTTCAGAGGTGCCTCGCCCATCCGCCACCTTTTCTGAAGCAGAAGCAGTCCCGATCATTGATTGGAGCAGAAAGGAATCCAGTGATATCAGACTCTAGGCCCGTAGAATTTTTGAAGAAACTGAGAACTGGATCATGGCAAAGAAGACAGGAGTTCAACTCGTTACAGATACACGCTGTGATACTGGGTCGCCTATTAAAAATGTAAAGCAAGCTCTTGCTAATAATTCTCCTTTGTTATTAAATGCAGGTGAAAAAATACTATTGAAGGAGAAGACAGCCTCAGTAAAACACCCAACCGCCCCAAGATCAAGAGCAAGGATGAGGTCTGAGAAGAAGAATTGGATGGCCTTAGAAGAACCTGATTATCTGGATGATGTCGTTGATCTCAATGATGAAGATCTGTCATTCACTCCCGATCACAAAGGAAAGGTTCAGGAAGCTCTCACACTCTGTCAAGACCTATCTCAGGTTACAGATACACCTGTAAAGACCCCCGATAACCGAATGGTGCCTAGTTTAGTCCCGCCATGGCTCACTGAATCGGTTAACAAGAGGAGAAGTTTCAAACCTCTGTCTATGCCAGTTAAAGAAATCGTTACGAGGTATGCAGCTCGCACTCTGAAAGCTAAAAGAATGAAGAGCGACGTGAGGTTAATAACAGACCCATCTACATGGAAGGTTACTGCCGAAATTGCCACAGTAAGGCCTATGGGAGAAACACAGGATCCTGAGCCTGAGGATTATGAGATAATGAAGATGGAGTTGGGGGTGCTGAACAGAGACTCCCGTGATCACATTTTCAAATTCTCTGCGGATCATATGCTCGGACAGTCACAGAAAGATGGTAGAGAGAAGTGGGAATTGAAGCAAATAGTCTCAACCATGGCGGAATTTCTCTCTTCATTGGCTGAGAATGGTGCGATACCTCTAGCACAGGCTCATCAAGGATTTGACCCCAATTCGGCAGAAAATCAAAAGCTGGTCAAATAGGTACAATAGGGTAGGACTTGGACATAAGTGATGAAGGCATGGACAGATGGAATTATAGCAGAAGGAAGTGCTTTCATAAGGGAATTCTTGAGCACCCACGTAGACGACGAAATACTCCTAGGGGAGATCCAGACTTTGATCCCAATCTAGGAGAGCGAGGCAGGAAATTGTGCAGAGATTGTGAAGAGAGTACAGGAAATTGAAGATTATGGAGTGAAATAGTTTCTGACTGAGAATCCCATGAAGTTGGTCGACCCGTGTATGCTCTTCATCCTAAAGAAAAACTTCAGCTGGAAGAACACACTGTTTGAAGCAGCCATTTCTCAGATGCGAATCATGGAAAAAAGCAGTGAGGGAAATTCATTTTGATACTTTGAAGGATATCAAAATAGTAAATCCCTCAGGCATTCTAGAACTGGAAGATGGGGATCAGGGCGTCGATGCGTTAGTTAAGTCCTTCGTGGATGAGATGAATGCTTTCAAAGAGAGTTTAGCTCCAATGGTTCATGACCTTACTAGAACTGCCAACATAGAGGCCATGCTGATCTTAAACCAGGGGCGATTGCCGAAGCAGGCAGAGAAAATCCAGAAAATGTGGTGGGAGAAAAATGCAACGCATGCCAAGTTGACTGCGTTAAAGAATCTGCACGCCCTGCCTACTCAGGAGCTGCTCCGTGTCTTCCGGTCTTGGAAGCTGGTAAAGGTAGCCACATCAGTGGATGCGCAGGAAAACTGAATCAAATTCAGTTTTGGTTTTCTTAATTTACCCTACTTTAAATCTTTTCTGAGAACTTGGTTGTAACTGTTAACTGTTTCTTGCTTTGATTATGTCCGAGAAGCTGGGTTTTTCGGGAGGCTTTCTCAGACTGTTAAACTATTTAAGCTGGAGCTTAAGACTTTGCAAAGGGTTAGAATAGAATAGAATAGAATAGAGGGAAAGATAGAATTTAGACAGTAGCATAAGCTCTTTTCTATTTTTCAATAGTTTAAATGACTGATGATATCTGGACTTTGAGCCAGTCATACCTGAATACTCGTGCATGAATTTATTTTGGTCTTTGAATCAGATGGTGAAATATATATGTTCTACTTTGAGAGAGTTATATATCGATCTTGTGCATGTGTAATTCCGTTTTAGTCATTTATTGTAGATTTCTGGGTTTCAGTTTTTCTGTAGATGAGCATTTAGTTATTCTGAATTTCTTGATCAGTCACTTAGTTTAATTTTCCTCTGCAAGGTAGTTTTCTGTTTCATTGTTTAGTTTTGCGAGTTTCTTTTGCTCTACCTCATCTGTCCAAGAACAGTTGAGAGATCTTTTCCTTCTTTTCAGTTAAAATCTTATATGTTAGATTGCACTATCCATTCATTGAATATCTTTAGAAGGGAGCTGTACCTTTTGTAAAATTTAGAGGGAAGCAAAGTAAATGCTTACCCAACTGTTGTGTAATGATTTGTTTTCAAAGGCATAGAGTTAGAAGATAAATATCAAAGTATAAAGAGAACAAATCTGTTAGCCAACAAATTTTGGCGACTCTACTGGGGAGAGACCAGTCAAGTGTGCTTGTCTGATTCCCGTCATAATGCCACATAATGGTGCTACCCAATGATAATGTGTTCCCTGTGCTCCAGCCAAATTTGGGTTTTGAAGACACACAGGAAGATTTGATCTCAGATCTTGCTTCAGCTGGTTGGAGGTTCAGACGAAGCAATCAAGAATTCGACCGGGTTCAAGAAGTGCTCGAAAGAGAAGAAGAAATCGGTGAACACTTGAGGGGTATTCCTGTTGCTAGAGAAGCTATCATAGTTGATAGACTTGCACAAGGTCCGCAACAGAATTTAGTTTCAAACAGATACCTGAACTGGCAACCAGAAGATACACAAGGGGGGAACGCAGCAGAGGATTGGTGGATGAAGATTTTGAACTGTTGGAAAGCCTAAATTTCAAAATAGATTTAAATCTTTCCCAAAGAAGGAAGTCTCAAACTGTCAGCCGACCCTCATCTCCCCCGCAAATCCCAGCTGTCCCTTTGATTGTCCAAGCCATTGTTTCTCTGGGTACTATAATTCCCACTGTCTTAAATATCCACCCTTTGAATTTCCAGCTTCCATTCATGGCCGGAAATCGACCTTAGGGCCAACACATTGGGCCTCTGAACCTGGGGGTTAACCAACCTGCTGATTTACCTAAAGGAGCCAATCAAATTTTGCCCAAGTTCAGCGGGGACAATAAAGTCTCTTCAGATGACCATCTCAATGCCTTCCAAACCGCTTGTGGGATCATGAGCGTATCTACCGAAGATGTGGCGGTGAGACTTTTTGTCAGAACTCTTTTAGATGCTACTGCCGATTGGTTCAGTCACTTGCCGAATGGATCTATCACGAATTGGGACACCATGAAGTGAGGTTTCGAAAGAAGGTTCAAAACCCCTAACAATGAAGTCTCTTTATTGATACAACTTAGTCAGTTAAAGAAGGAGATACATGAACTGATGAGAGAGTTCGTGGCTAAATTCAATAGAATTCTACCAAAAATCCCCGCGACCGCTGCCCCGAGTGACGAGAACAAAAAGATTTACTTCCTCAATGCAGTCCCACCAGATGTAAGCTTCCATTTGTTGAAAGATGGAGTTCTGAATTTTGAAGATGCCCAAACCAGAGCGATTGAGCTTGAAGACACTCTCATAACCACCGGCAAGTGAAAGAGAGAAGCACAAACTCCGAGCAGTTCTTCAGGAGCCGTGACTACAGATCCAATGATACAGAGGCTTATGAATGACATAGCTATGCTAAAAAGGCAGCAGAACATAATGACTTCTTATCAACCCCCTTATCAGGATATAAGTCAAAGGCAATTCCCCCAACAGCAGACAAAAGCTCTACCTGGCCCGCAACCTAGGTTGCTAATAGAGCCTGCTCCCAAAGAAACTATGTGCTCATTCCATTTAACCACTGATCATGATGGAGATACATGTACCGAATGGTTAAGATACTTACAACTCAATGCAGCCAGAGATGAGATGAATAACGAACAATTTCATGAAGAAAAAGATCCTCCAGACGTGGGTTCGTCAGGTTGTTTCTACTCAGAATATGTACCTGGGGCAGAGGAGGGAGGAAGCGTATTGGCAACCCTACAGGATCTAGCCTACGCTATCTTAACAAGAAACCAATGAACTCAGAAATTTGTTCCAGGTGCAGCTCCTACAAGTGCAGACACAAAAAGAAAGGAGCCTGCTGGTGAAGAAACACGCACAAGTTCAAGAGGCCTGGAGGTAAAAATTCTTCCCAGAAACACAATTACCCCTTCATCTCCTTTCGATTTTGTTGAGTTCTGTAAGTCTTCCACAGTTTCTATCTCTTCTCTTGATTTCTTGAAGATGAACCCTGGAGAACTGGATAAGTTAGTAAAATATGTTAAAGGGGAAAATTATACAGGTCCTCAAGTGAATAAATCCTTTATAGGAGAAGCCTCCAATACTCAAGAACCTTTTCTTTTCCAACCACAAGATACTCCCCAAACTCCAGAAGGATGTCAGTCCATGAATTCTGTAGAGACTGAGTATGAAGAGGAAAAGCCAAATCCATTTTATGTCTCTCTTCTATTGAATGGTCAAAAATTGAGCAATTGTATTATTGATTCTGGTGCTTCCGACAACATAATGCCTGCCCCCGTAGCTAAGGCCTTGGACTTACCCTTAACCAAAACCTTAGGCCATTTTTAGTCTATGGATGGTAAAGAAGTACCATTAAAGGGTCAGATCAAAGACTGCCAGGCTATCCTAGCTGCACACCCTGAAAAGCGGCTAAAGCTCACCATTTTAGTAGCCGATATCCTAGCTAGTTACAGGATGTTACTTAGCAGAACCTTCTATAAAGACTTAGGCGGGGATATAAAAATGGACTGGTCCAAAGCCACAATTCCCGTAGGTAAGAAGAAGGTAAAGCTAGAACCTGAACGTAAGAATAAATATACCGTGATGCCTTCAGCTGAACCCAGAGCCCAAATCCTGTATGAAGAATGTAATTTCGGAAATTATGTTATCCTGTCTGCTCCAGATAAAGATGTCCAAATCAAACCTTAGAAAGAAGAAGATATTTGGAAAATGGAATTTGATGGAAGCTACTCTAACTCAGGCTCGGGCGCCGGAGTGGTCCTTTTCCCCCCCATGGAGATTGTATTCCTTTTTCTTTCAAATTAGATTTCAAAAACACTAACAACACCGCAGAATATGAAGCCTTGTTGTTAGGCCTGGAGGAGTGCAGGTTGAGAGGGGTTAAAAAGATGATTGTGAAAGGGGACGCTGAATTGATTGTGAAACAGGTTCGGGGGCAGTTTTCTGTAAAGAATGAGAAATTAAAGCATTACAAAAACCTAGTCTGGGATGAAATAGAATCTTTTGATGCTTTTTCAATTGAGTATATACCTAGGAATCAGAATACCAGAGCAGATTATTTGGCTGTATCAGCCTCCTTGCTCTTGCCACACCCAGACTTTAAAACTCAAAAATACCAGATTGAAATGATATACAAACCGAGGGTACCAGACAATGTTCAGAACTGGCAAGTGTTCGATAATGATACATAGCTTAAAGAATTTCTTGAGTGTGCCGCCAGATTTGCCGAAGTATATTTTGAAGGTTCAAACAACGAATGTACCGAAGTTTATCAAGATGAGGATGATAATGCAGGGGTGATTCAGCTGAAAGGAAATAAAATCCCTAAGGGCTTAGTTTCTCTGGAGCATCTGTTCAGAAGGAGAGATGATAGCACAGTGAAGGAGAAAGTCTCGCATGTTCCAAATCCAAAGGAATATGATAAGATCGATATAGGTGATCAAGATTCTCCTAGGTGGATTTCCATTGGTCAAAGCTATACTGAATCTGAGAAGGAAGACTTGAAGAGGTTGTTGAAAGAATACAGAGATGTTTTTGCCTAGGATTATGGAGATTTGAAAGTTTCCAGAGATGGTAAATTCGAGCACCAGATTCCTTTGAAGCCTGGAGTTGTCCCTTTTTGCCAGAAGTTAAGGAACTATAACCCTAAGGTGTCATAAGCTATACTGAGGGAGGTTAAAAAGATGTTGCAGGCTCGAATCATCTACCCTATCCACCATTCAACGTGGATAGCCAATATAGTACCAGTAAGAAAGAAAAATGGTGAAGTCTGAATTTGTGTTGATTTTCGTAACCTGAATCAAGAGAGTTTGAAAGATAATTACACCTTACCTATCATGGAGCATGTCTTGCAAGCAGTTTCCGGTTCTGAAGCCATGTCAATGTTAGATTGCTATTCAGGTTACAACCAAATAGGGGTAGCAAAGGCCGACCAACACAAGACAGCCTTTATTACGCCATGGGGTACTTATGCTTACAACCGGATGCCCTTCAGATTAATAAATGCAGGTGCAACCTTCCAAAGGCCAATGAACTCTTCCTTCGAGGATCTCAGAAACAAAATCATAGTGATCTATCTAGATGATCTTACAGTATTCTCAAAGAAGAGAAATCAACACTTGAAAGATCTTGAACGAGTTTTGCAGCGTTGCAGGAACCATGGTATCTCTTTAAACCCCAAAAAGTCTATATTCTTTGTAGAGGAAGGGAAATTAATCGGTCATATAGTATCAAAGGAGGGCATAAAAATAGATCTTGAATGAGTTAAAGCAATTCAGCAACTCAGCCTGCCCGCTAGCAGAATTGGTCTAAAGTCCTTCTTCGGGCAAATAAATTTTCTGCGAGCCTTTATTCCTGAATTCTCTGAAGTAACAAGGCATATGATCGAGATGATGAGTGAGAAAGTCCCTTTTAAATGGAATGATTATGGAAAGAAGATGTTTGAAGATATTAAAACCGCCATATCTCAGGCACCAGCATTGAGAATCCCCAATTTTAGAAAGGATTTCATCATGTACTATTACGCTTCTCAACATACCCTTTCCAGCATACTCACTTAGAAGGACAAAGAAGGGAAAGAAGCACCCATAGCCTTTATGAGCATGCCCCTAAAGAAACATGAGCTTAAATACTCCTAGATAGAAAAACATGCTTATTCGGTGGTAAAGGCAGTAAAGCATTTCATGTATTATATCCTTCACTCGCATAGTACTGTATATGTGCCAGAAACTGCTGTGAAGAGCATTCTGATTCAGAAAGAGATTGGCATGAATAACAGAGCTGTATGGATTGCAAAGATTCAAGAGTATGACTTGACAATCAAACCTACAAATTTGGTGAGAGGAAAAGGTTTATGTAAATTAATTGCGGAGAATAAGGAGATATGTGAAAAAATTGATGAAGTCTCGATGGCATTATTGGTCAGCTCAGTCGACCCTTGGTTCTTAGACATTACTTACTTCCTTACATATGGTGAATGCCCAGATCATTTGAATCAAAAAGAAAGGCGCAACCTGAGATTGAAAGCAAATAAATATATGATTTCCCAGGGAACTTTGTTCAAAAGAGGAGTTGATGGAACTTTCCTCAGGTGCGTTGATGAAGAGAAAAGGAAATAATTGCTACGAGCATTCCATGACAAAGCATGCGGGGGGAACTATTCTTCGACTGTGACGGCTTACAAGATTCTCCAAAATAGGTTCTACTGGCCAGGGATGTTCAAGGATGCTTACCAGTATGTCAGAAAATGTGATAAATGTCAATTGTTTGCTGGGAGACCCTATCTAGCGGCGTTACCCCTCAAGCCGATTATTGTGGAAGAACCATTTAGACAATGGGGAATCGAATTTATTGGGCCATTGAATCCACCATCTAGTGCTGGGGATATCTACATTCTAACAGCCACTGATTACTTTACAAAGTGGGTGGAGGCAATACCTATGAAGAAGGCCAACTCTCAGGTGGTGTGTGAGTTTTTGTTGAAGTTTATTTTTGTAAGATTTGGAGTGCCAATCAAAATCATAGTAGATAATGCTACATATTTTTCCTCAGAAGAAATATCAACCTTTTTCTATGAGCACAGCATGGCATTGGCACATTCCTCAGATTATTTCCCATAGGGAAATGGCCAAGCAGAATCCAACAATAAAAACCTGATAGTCATAATGAAAAAATTGATGGATGATAACCCCCACGAATGGCACAAGAAGCTCCATGAGGCACTGTGGCAGATCAGATCACTTTAAAATGAGCTATTGGCATGTCACCTTTTGAACTGGTGTACGGGATTGGAGCTCATGTTTCATTTCCTCTCGAGCTATCCTCTGCAAAGCTCCAAGTAGTTATTGAAGACGAATATTTCAAAGATCCCCTGGAAAGGCGTGTAATGAACCTAAGCAAGTTGGAAGAGGATAGAGAGAATATGGTAGATTATATTACTGAACATCAGATGAAGGTGAAATAGATCTTTGACATGAGAGCTAGACCTCGCAGTTTTATGGAGGGTGATGAAGTTCTGTTATGGGATAAAAGAAGAGCATCAAAGGGATCGCAGGAGAAGTTTGAATCTCTCTGGAAAGGTCCGTTTATCATCTCAGAAGCTTTGGGTCCGAACACCTTTACGTTATCATATCTAGATGGCGTTAATCTTCCCTTTACCTATAATGGGTAGGATCTGAAACTATGCAAGCTATAGGTGTCTGAGTTCATCCCCTTTGTACATAGTAGTTAGTTCCCTATGTTTTAAGTTTTGGTTGTCCCTCTTTTCTTTTCCTTTCCTTTTGTTTGGTTTAGTCTGCGAAACTAGTTTTTTGAAGTTCTCTGCAAATTGGAAAATCTGCAGTCCCCAGTCAGAGCTGATGTTGGATGGGTAAGAGTCGCCCTTCTTTGAACTTTCCAAGTTTGTGTGTCTATATTGGTCAAAGCTTCACTCTGTTCACTTTTCCACCTTGTTGGTTCTTCCAAAAGCCTTTACACATTTTGAGTCTATCAAATCTAAGCTTTTGGCATCGTTGGTATCAGTTCCAGTTTGTTTTAAACTGATAACATATCCTTTCAAGTCATTTGAACCACTTTGAACCTCTTCGAACTCTAGTTCGAAGTAGTTCAAAGGAGTTCAATAGTGGCCTAAGCGTTTATTACTAACGATGTGTTCTGCAGGAAAATGTGCGACATTTTTCCTCTTGAGAGAGGTTGAACCTCTTTGAACCCCTTTGAACTCCGGTTCAAAGTAGTTCAAAGTAGTTCAAAAAGACTGCCGGCGGGATCAATAATGATGTGATGACCTGACAAGACGGGCCGATTGACGTGGCATGATTTCATTGGCTGGGTCAGTACACAGAAACTGAGGAAATCGCTTGCACAGGTGGAAAATATTTGGTTTGAGAGTGAATAATTATGATCAGAAAAGGTGGCAGATCCTGAAGATTTAATTTGATTTGAAAGCATTTATTTCTTATCACCACTTGGTATCGAAGGCCCTATTAATACCTGCATAATGGAGTATATCCCGCGCTTCAAACGGCAACTAAAAATAGAGGCTGGGTAAGTCATTTTTCCCTATTGTGCATTGCGGGATCTTGGCGCTGGAAAGGTGGTCTGGTCGAGTTCAAATCATACAGGTAGCTTTTTTGAGCTCTGCCTCTCATTTCTGGTTGTTCCTTAAAATTCAATATTTCAAACAGTGAGGTGGTAGACTTTCATCTTCTTAGGCAAATATGAAGTCTGTCATGCATTTCTTTGGAAACGTGAAGAATCTTGAATGTAGGGCTCCGGTCATAACAGACACGGATTTGTTAGGGGTTTCAGTTGATACCATAACTTTAAAACTCTCATCTCATGTTGATGAGGAGTTTGTTGTGGAAGTCTTAGTCAGTGGTCTATTAGAAGCGGCTGCATTCCCACCTTCCGCCGTTTGTCCAGAATTAGTGCAGGAATGTATCAACAGATATGATGTAAAATTGAAGAGAATTTTAAACGCGGATGGTCAAACCCTAATACCTGTGAACCGCGGGACTATTGCTGCAGTTTTCAAAATACCTGATGAAGGTCTTGTTAACTTTACTCCTACCCAGTCTCTGGCCCAATTTAGGGAAAATGTTGACAGAAATAGAAGCCACATAGCAAGAAGATGGACAAAGACCAACTATAAAGGAGGGTCGCGGTTACCAAAATCCCTCACTAAGGATCACAAGAACCCCCTGGTACATGATTTGGTTGTTCTCCTTCACCGATTAAAAGGTTCAAAACAGGCCTTGTTCTTTGACGAGTGGATGTTTCATTTTGTAGAGATCGTCTTAGAAGGAAGACAACACATAGACTGGGCCGAGATCATAGCCGCATCTCTTAGGGATCAACTCAAACAGAATCAAATTACTAGGGAAGGGTTTTATATGTCCTCGTACCTAATGTATTGTTTGGCTTACACTCAAAATCTATCACCTATCCAGAAAGCTCCTTGGAATGAAAGCTTATTTATCTATGAGTATTGCCCATTACTGAGAAGAGATAAAGTTTTGGAGGATTACAGAACAATACATGATGTGTTCTGCGGGAAATTGCGTCAAGAACTTGCTGGCTGGCTGAACCAGAGGATTTTAGACAATGCTCAAAAATTGGTTAAAGTATTTGGTAGCTTTTACATTCAATTTCCCTATTTCACTTATATTCAGGTAGGAGGATTCGAAGAGGATCCCTTGAAGCTGCCTAGGTACGCTTTTGACTGTTTTATTCTTGCAGAAGTTTGCAGACAGTTGTTCATTGTTATCAAAACTGCTCTCCCAGAAGACAAGTGGAACTCTTTGTTCCCAGTGAAATTAGGCCATCTAATCTGTAAGAGTATGTTGGATGCATCTGTTGTGGGGAGAAATTTACTCAACTTTCATATGCCTTTTTATGAACCAAGGACACGATTTGATAGCAAAGGTTTTGCCAGGCAGACCCTAGGGTTAAGCAAATGCCCTTCTCCAAGCTATCATCTTGAGGATCTATGGGAAAATCTCGGTGATGAGAAAATGATTTGGGAGTGAGATCGAACTAGGCTTACTGTATCTCAGATCAAGCTACTGCAATTGAAGTTTGATATCAGAAGTATAGAAGATGACAGTTCAGAGGTTCCTCGCCCATCTGCCACCTTTTCCGAAGCAGAAGCAGTCCCGATCATCGATTGGAGCAGAAAGGAATCCAGTGATATCAGACTCCAGGCCCGCAGCATTTTCGAAGAAACTGAGAACTGGATCATGGAAAAGAAGACAGGAGTTCAACTCCTTACAAATACACGCTGTGATACTGGGTTGCCTATTAAAAATGTAAAGCAAGATCTTTCTAATAATTCTCCTTTGTTATCAAATGCAAGTGAAAAAATACTATTGAAGGAGAAGACAGCCTCAGTAAAACACCCAACCTCCCCAAGATCAAGAGCAAGCATGAGGTCTGAGAAGAAGAATCAGATGGCCTTAGAAGAACCTGATTATCTGGATGATGTCATTGATCTCAATGATGAAGATCTCTCATTCACTCCCGATCACAAAGGAAAGGTTCAGGAAGCTCTCACACTCTGTCAAGACCTATCTCAGGTTACAGATACACCTGTAAAGACCCCCAATAACCGAATGGTGCCCAGTTTAGTCCCGCCATGGCTCACTGAATCGGTTAACTAGAGGAGAAGTTTAAAACCTCTGTCTATGCCAGTTAAAGAAATTGTTACGAGGTATGCAGCTCATACTCCAAAAGCTAAAAGAATGAAGAGCGACATGAGGTTAATAACAAACCCATCTACAGGGAAGGTTACTGCTGAAATCGCCACAGTAAGGCCTATGGGAGAAACAAAGGATCCTGAGCCTGAGGATTATGAGATAATGAAGATGGAGTTGGGGGTGCTAAACAAAGACTCTCGCGATCACATTTTCAAATTCTCCGCGGATCATATGCTCGGAGAGTCGCAGAAAGATGGCAGAGAGAAGCAGGAATTGAAGCAAATAGTCTCAACCATGGCGGAATTTCTCTCTTCATTGGCTGAGAATGGTGCGATACCTCTAGCACAGGCTCATCAAGGATTTGACCCCAATTCGGCAGAAAATCAAAAGCTGGTC
>MU224621.1:500101-554826 GCA_018584345.1 Thuja plicata
AACTTTAAATTTACAACCATTTCCTTAGATGCCATATTTTTTGAGCTTCCACTGTCAACAATCACTTTCCAAACTTTATATGCAACTCTACATCTGGTCTTGAAGAAAATTTTCCTAATTGTATCTTGCTTATCCTTCTCACTCCATAGTATCCTCTGGATCATGATATTTTCTTATTTTTCAGCTTCATTTGGTGACTCCTCTTGTACCAATGCATTTCTTCTACTACTACCTTTGTTGCTTGCATGTGTACATTCAAAAGATTTATGTCCTTCTTCAACACAATTGTAACAACTAACTTGGAAACCCTTTCTGCTGTTTCCACCTCTGGAGTAATTACCTCTTCCTCGGTATAAATTTCCACCTTTTCATTCAGTCTTTCCTTTATCTTGAGATGTGTCCAAAATTGACTTGTCTAGTTCATATCTAGTGTTCTCACCATGAGTTGTACCTCTTCCTCTAGGGAATCTACCACCTCTACCTCTTTGTCTTTGTCCATATGTTATGTTCAACTTTTCCTCATCTTTTAGGGAAAATTGGTATGCCTCCTCAATGCTTTCCATCTTGACCAAATTGATTTCATCTTGTATTGAAGTTCTCAGGCCATTCAGGTATCTTGCAACTCTTTCCACTTCATCTTCAACATGTCCAGATCTGATGTCCAATCTATCTAATTCCTCAGTATAGTCTTTCACAGATTTATCCTTCTGCTTCAAACTTTGCATTCTCCTAATCAGTTTAATCTGATAATCACAAGGCAAAAACTTTCCTTCCAATTTGTTTACCATCTTATCCCATACCTTGATTTTGTCTTTACCTTTCTTCTTTCGATCCAATTGTAGATGTTCCCACCATAGGGATAGATGAACTTTCAACTTTGTGCTTGGAATCTTTACCTTCTTATCCTCTTCCACACTTTCATATTCAAAATACTTTTCCATCTCTGGTATCCAGTCAATCAATTCATCAGAATCTAATTTTCCGTTGTATTCAGGAGGATTGAACTAATGTGTGGATTTCAAACATTTCAATGCTCTCAGGAATCACTCTTCTTCCTGATTCATCACAGGTGCAGGTGAAACTTCACCTTTAATATCTTTGTTTTTGTCATCAATAAAATCATCAAGATGTCTTCCACTACGTTGGGATGTCTTAATAACTTCCAATCTAACATCCATTTGTCTAAGCATATCAGCTAGACTTGGATCAACATTTCCTCTCCCGTGAACCATCTTGATTCTCTCTGCAATTGTAGGTCAGATCACAATCTTCTACCTTAAAATAATAACAACTAGGTTAGGGTTTCAAGAAGGAACTCAGATCTCACCACTCTTTGATACCACCTGATACAAGGAGGGTTATTAGGAGGTGTCAAGGGCACTCCTAGCTACCAAACTAGCTTGCAGACACAATAAGGAAGCCAAACAATAGAGTGAGTGAAGAAAACACATCAATCCTTTATATTAACTTGATCAAAATCCTTACATGCCGACCTATAAGGCCTTAATGGTTTCATACATATACTCAATGAATTACAATAAGACCTTCATACAACATATATCACTAACCTTCAATCTCAATAACTAAACATTTGCTTTCTTGTTGTAATAATCCTCCTTAAACTAAGAACATACACAAGAATATATATAAGAGTCCACCAAAGAATTTGGTATAAGTGAGACCCAAATTTGGTCCACACAGATCCCAATGAGAGACCCAAAATAAATTAATCCCTCAGAATTAAATGAAGAAGTCAACCAAATATCCAACTCCCAAAATAACAGTCTCAGGAAGATGGCTACCGAAAATCAGCAACCTGTCCATAAAGCATCAATGAAATTTGTTAGTAAAGCATCATCGAAATCCACCGGTAAACATGCCTAAACAATAGAGACAAGAATGCCTAAGAAAAAGAACCCAAGCGATAGAGAAAAGAATTCCCAAGAATAAGAACCTGAGCGATAGAGAACAACTTAAAGAACTGAAAGCAAAACATATTTTTGGTCGTGCAAGATTTCCAATGACCCAAGATGTTCCTACATCAACACTAAATAATGTTTCTAAAGCTCTTAATAGAGTAGACCTTAATCAATCTCCACATAATACTCCTAACAGGGTAGATCGTTAGAATTGATCAAATTGTAAGCCTTAACTGACCCCTTCCATTATTCAAAAAGTGAAGCTTTGTTGGTTTTTCTGCACCGCAGTTTTTACCTTCTAACATCGGTTTTCTGTATTACCAAATCTTGTGTCATGTGTCTATACACTTCATGAATTCTTCTATGAATGTTTTACATGCTGATTAGTTTATGAATTAATGTTACATGTACAAAGATTTAATAGCATATATGAATGGTAATACAATGTATTGATCATAAAAGGATAAACGTTAATTGATAAATGTTTTGAGGGTACCTATTCACCCCTCCCCTCAGTATACCATTCCATTATTTCCAACAATTGGTATCAGAGCTAGATCTCTTAATTGTCAAAGGTCAAAGACTTAAGAGAAAAGATCATTCAATGGAAAGGTACAAGCTAGACAAGAGTATTGAAAATCAGAAATTAGAGATACAAATCTTCTATGAACAATATAAAGAAGCTCAAATCAAGATGAGAAGTTGCTAGATGAAAGAAACATTATGGAATGTCTATATAATGAAATAGACTGCTAGGAGGAAGAGATACCTGGTCTATTTGAGTCTCAAGGATCTAAAACAACCAAAGTATTAGACACATCTGAAGAAAGGATCACAAGTCTAAATAAAATCTATCAACATTTGGATGGACAAGTAAAATCTCTCCAAATTAGCCAGGAGACATAGATGGTAAGAATGATTGATGTCATGAACAATGCTAGAAAAGCTGAGCAAGAAAGAACACTAGCTATTGATGATATGAGGAAGATTGTTGAAAAGGAACAAGAGAAAGAGTCAGAAATACAAAGACTTATAGAACATCATCATGAGATCACAAATCGGATTATTCTTATGAGTCCGAAGGAAAATAGAATAAACAAAAAACTCATTGAAGGGATAGAAGATATCAGTGAGCTACGAGAAGAAAATGAAAAGTTGAAACATGAAGTGATAATTTAGTGAAAACATAATGACATGATCAAGAGAGCTAAAGAAAGCACCAAAAGGATGGATGATTTTCTGGATGGACAAAAGAGTTAACAACAATACCGGACTAGGGTATACAAAAAATGAAGAATTATGATACCAAGCTGATCCAAAGAATGTCTACACAAATCCAAGACAAAGAAGGAAGTCATGCAATCACTAAGGAAAACTAGGCCACACATCCAATATTTTTAGGAGAAAAATGAAACATATTCCTAACTCCACAGCTTCATCAATGGGATTTTTTTATAAATGTATCAAGAAAGGAAATAAAGCACATGAATGTAAATCTAAGGTGAAACAACCAAAGAAGGAAACCTACATGGACAAATACTATCCTACTTGAAAAATAAATGGTCACACATCTCTTCAATGCAAGAAGAAGAAAAAGAAAGCATGGAAGCCGAAAGAAAATGAAACTGCTTATCAACTGAAAAGAGTTGGTAACTCATATGTTTGGGATTACAAAACTTGGGCAAACTACACAACATGTGGAATATTTGGACACAACTGCAAAGTGCATGAGACATTGATGAGAAAGTATAGGAGTTGGACTAACCCCAAAATGAAATGTCTACACTATCATAAAGTTGGTCATCTAAGAAAGGAGTGTAGAGACCAAGTGACAGAGACCATCACCTTTGTCAATGGAAACACCATTGAAGACCTCAAGAAGATGAGAAACACAATGTGGAGAAAAGCTACAAACATTGATGAAGCTGGACCGATCAATGAAAATGGTGACACCTTATCCAATGGATATGGTCACATCACCACCCCCACCTAAGCAGAGAAAGTAAGTATGGAATTGCATTATACCAAGTTATATTTTGCATAAGTTCCATTATACATTGATGAAATGCCAAACTAGCATGATTAAAGATGCACTATGGTATTACTTGTTATAATTTTGTGAATTCAATCTCATCAGGCAATGCTTACAAAAAATAATTGGTGTAAATACAAAGATAAGTTGTCTATAATTACCAAGCATCATCGGTTAACACATAAAAAGCTAAGTCACTAGTGTAAACCGATCTCCATCGGTAATCATGTAAAAAGATAATATTGTCACCGCCATTTACCAATATCCATCAGTAATCAGTCAAATAAGTTGATACCTGGCCTAAGAATCATGTTCTCTCTAAGAATTTAGTGTGTATGCTACTTGACAACTCCGTCTTTAAACACCGAGAAGTGCATGAGCATTTATAGTTTGACTTAGGGATAAAGTTTATAAATAGTTGACGGAAGAGCTCATTATTCACAATGCAATTTGAGCAAAGAAGTAGAGATAAAATAGAGCAGAAAGTGACTAGATTATAGAGAGAATCCAACCCTGCTCATAGTACTTAGAAAGATTCCCAACAGTCACAAAAGATTGAAGTAAGTAACAACATTCAAAAAGAACTTTGTTTTCTTTTATGGGAAAAAGCCCTAAATTTTGAAACAATGACAACTACTTCAAGAACCTTCAAGCTCAAGAATGGAAAAAATCAATAATTCCACTTGTGATGAACCTCATTACAATATCTTTCCCAAGGTTGCTTCAAAACCCAACAACACTAGTGCATTTTGCAATATTCTAGCTAGGGTTTTGCTTGTTGAAGACGTGCAAACATATATACACTGCAAGATTGCAGAAATATGAGACCTAGAAGTTGAGAAATCTTAGAAAAAGCTTTGCAACGATGATAGAACAATCAAAGAAGAGAATTAACATATTGAAGTGAAAGGGCTCACACATTCCCTACTATTCCCGAAGGAATTCAAGACTGAATGGATTCAGTTAGTAGTAAGCAGAGTACATGACTGAAAGATGTGGATCCATGAGCCAAAGCTGTTAACCAGGGATGTCATAGACACGGTTATTGGTTATCCAATAAGTGATAAAGTAATGTCACTAAAGCACCCGCTTAAAGATGACATTGAAAAGAACACAAGAGCATTATGGGATGGAAGAGGATTAAAGGTGTCCACCATAAATGATGATGAAATGAAATTTGGAGCATGTGTTATAGGATACAAGTTCTTTCAGGATAGCAAAATGAACATTATTGAATCTAGAGTAGTGGATACATCATACAAAATTGGAAAGAAAGGACCATAGTCAATTAGATGAGAAGATGAAGACAATTAGGACTACAAAGTCTAACTCATGTAAGTTTGGTTCACTCATTATGTGCATATTTTTGTATTTTAAAGAATCCTTCCCATTTATAGGCAATGTCAAATGGGACACTACACGATCCATGACCTCACATATTAGTGAGTTCATAAAATCACTAGGAGATAATTATTAATTTGTCATGGATGAATACTTCACTGGATTCAAAGACATAATACAGAAGAGACTAAGGATACCAAAACAACTGGTAGAAAAATACAAGCCAGAAATCTATTTTATGGTTGACACTAATTACACCTATATCAAGCCACTTATATCGAGGACAACATGGCTGGCACCACTTGACTATGAGGTTAGCATAGATCAAGCAACCTATACCACTGAGGCATTGATAAATGAACCATTGGATAAATCACAACCTAAGGTTGGAGCTTATGAGGAAGCCAAGGGAAGGATAAAAACTAGCATAGTTGTGAAAAATATTGATAGGAAGAAAGATAAAATGGTTAAGACTTTGAAGAAAAAGTTGTCAGTGAATGAAGAGGAAACAAAACAGACAGAAGAAACTGAGGGTCAGCCACCCATCGGTGAAGGTGAGAAGGTGAGTGATTCAAAATCCACATAGTCTGATGCACCACCCCCAAAGAAATCTAGGACTATTGTTGCATCTAGGACTAGAAGCTAGACAACAAATGATGCAAGTCCTTCATAGATACATCATACAAAATTGGAAAGAAAGGACCATAGTTAGATTTATCAGAACTTCTGCTAAGGCAATTAGATGAGAAGATGAAGACAATCAGGACTATAAAGTCTAACTCATGTAAGTTTGGTTCACTCATTATGTGCATATTTTTCTATTTTAAAAAATCCTTCCCATTTATAGGCAATGTCAAATGGGACACTACACGATCTGTGACCTCACATATTAGTGAGTTCATAAAATCACTAGGAGATAATTATTAATTAGTCATGGATGAATACTTCGCTGGATTCAAAGACATAATACAGAAGAGACTAAGGATACCAAAACAAATGGTAGAAAAATACAAGCCAGAAATCTATTTTATGGTTGACACTGATTACACCTATATCAAGCCACTTATATCAAGGACAAGATGGCTGGCACCACTTGACTATGAGGTTAACATAGATCAAGAAACCAATACCACTGAGGCATTGATAAATGAACCATTGGATAAATCACAACCTCAGGTTGGAACTTTTGAGGAAGCCAAGGGAAGGATAAAAACTAGCATAGTTGTGAAAAATATTGATAGGAAGAAAGATAAAATGGTTAAGAATTTGAAGAAAAAGTTGTTAGTGAATGAAGAGGAAACAAAATAGACAGAAGAAACTGAGGGTCAACCACCCATTGGTGAAGGTGAGAAATTGAGTGATTCAGAATCCACATAGTCTGATGCACCACCCCCAAAGAAACCTAGGACTATTGTTGCATCTAGGACTAGAAGCTAGACAACAAAGGATGCAAGTCCTTCATAGATCAAGAAAGGTCAAGTGAGGTCCTATAAAAGAAATCCTCAAATAGGGAAAGGGGGATCAATAGAAAGAAGAAAGTTCAACAAAACTAAACAATATTTAGAGGACACCAAACAGGATGAACTACCTATTAAGAAAAAGTTTCGTACCACCATCGATGCGATATGTGCATCAATTATTAAGTCAGGTTCAATCACAAACCCTAATATTTGGAAATGGTTGACATTGGATCCTAAGGATCAAAATAAGATAGAAGAGGCAATTATCACAATGATGTGTGTATTCAAATATGTGCAGGCTATCCAATTTTATAAATCTATGCCTAAAGAACTTATGGATATATTTTTGGCTAGGTGGGCATATGCTCTAAAGGAAGAGAAACAAATAAGGGAAAGAGCCTTAGTTTCTGTCATGCCACATGAATCTAAGATGGAAGTGATTCAAGAAATTATGGAGAAACATTTCAACAGGTACTCCCCAAAGCTAAGAGCCTATGAGGTACTAAAGGGACATCTAAATGAACTTGATAGAATAAGTGAGGATAAATGGAGAAAGATACTTAATGTTTCTAAAATGGATTTAAGCCTTGAGTGATAAGTAGCTCTTACCAACAAGCCATTCAATGCTGAAGATCAAGCTAAACCAAGCCCAAAATACATTACTACCACTAACGATGAGCATGTAAATGAAGCAACATTGAACATAGCAGGTAACAAGGATATGGACCCTGCAGATGAGACATGGACGGATAATACTATCATTGATATTACCTGAGGAGATCCTGCAGATGAGATACAGAAAGATGGAGACGTCATTGTTGTCTCGGCCCAAACTAATGAAAAAGACTCAACAATAGATACTGCATAGGTGAATATACCAGGTCAAATTCTAGTGTTAATACAATCTATTAACATAATGTCACAAAAGGATAACTCACTCGAACCTGATGCAAGCATACCCAATGATAAGGGTATTGATGAACATAAGATACAACTCATGGAGAAAAACAAGAAACAGATGAAGGGAAGAAATAAAAAGGTGAATAAGAGAAGAAAGAAGGTGATACTCCTAAGAATACAGAAGGAGATACTATAGATATACCAAAGGTTGATATGGAGACGTCCACTACCAACCGATAGGAAGATATCGGGCAGTAGGGAAAAGACACAACACCACAAAAGCCTTTATCTAGCACATTTGACAAAGCAAAGGATCTTGCTTTTGTAGTACATTCAAGTGCTTCCCACTCAGAATCCAAGAAGAAGAAGAAGACAAAGAAGAAAAAGATACAAGTAACACTTGATGAATTCATTGAGATACCAAAATGTGACCCTTCTACATTGGATTTTGAATCTCTCAAAAAGTATGGAGAAATGTGTCAAAGGAAAGATATGCAAGAAAAGATAAGGAAAGAGCACAAAGAATCCCTAATATTGTAAACTACAAGGGATATATTGACACAAATAGTTCTTGACATAGATGTTGATCAAAATGACCCCATCCTTGATCAAATTACCATGCTTATCGAGGCCATCACATCTCAGAATGTGGATGCAGAAAAAGCAATTTAGGAATTAGATGAACATAAATTTCAATACAAATTGACATAAAAGATCAGCCAAGAAGTGCCAGTCAATAAGTTAAAGCTCTTAGAACTTGCAGATGAATTGGATCCAGTAATTTCTAAAGCTATTGCCTTAATACAAAAGTTGTGCACTTTGGAGAAAATCACTAATGAAAATAGTGATAAAATTGCATAAATAGATTTTGATATAAACATAAGTGCACAAAGTCTAACCAAAAATGATAATGCAATCAAGATGCATTATGATAAGATAAAAGAATCAAAAAGGTTGAGACAGGAAATTAAAGATGCAGAAACAAAGTTTATAGATGAGGTTACCGAGCTATAGGATCTTCTTTTACCGAATCTTACACTTCTGCAACAACACATAACATTGACAAGAAATTTAATTTTTGCCCCTAAGATGTCTGTAGCAGACAAAATCTATGATATGCATGCCCAAATCACACTGGAGAAAATGACTCTTGAACACGCAAAGAAGAAATGGGAGAAAATAATTGAAGACATGAAGAACTCCTATTCTTATATTTTTGATAAGTTGCAAGTATACACCTTTTCCCTTACTATCAAAAAGGGGGAAATGATATGTATATTAGGGGAGAATTATATGAACAGTAGGGAAAAGGGGAAGAATGATCAGATATAAAGATAAGGTGAAAAGGGAGTATAGTAGAAAGGCAAGTATACATTTATATACATATACAATACTGGCATATACATAGGGGGAGTCATAAATGACAAGGTAAATACATGGTGTACATACTACACATTTTAGTATCTTGCACATAGTAGTTTTTGATACTAATGTCAAAGAGGCAGATTGAAGATTGAAGACATTATTTTTTCCATTAGTATGAAAAGTGAAAATAGGTTTTTGAAAGTATAGAGAAGAAACACTGGTAATGTAAATGGAAAGTGCAACCCAAAAATGATGAAGTGGAACCCGACAAAGGAATCCGATGAGCAGATTACACTGTAAATTGTAAGAGCAAAAAGAAGAGGAACCTAGCAGATCAATGGAACCTGACGGACAGTTCAACAAAGGAACACCGACAAACTGACAATAGAGAAACCTGAGCATCAGACACTGAAAGTTAGTTAGATCCTGAAAAATATGGATCTGACTTACATGTTAGATAAAATGGTTATGTTTTATATTTAGCATTTTGATTTTATTTAAAACCATTTCTTGAGGGACAAGTATTGTAATTATAATTGTTGTAATCAGTCTAACTGATGAAAACATACAAACTAGGAGATCAAGATCAAGTTGTAAACCTTTGATCATAGATTTATCTTTGCAATACGTGAAACCAAAATAGGTCAATCTATTATATAAATAGATGTGTAATCATTAATTTCAAGATGGATGTGAGGATGATAGTAGCCAAGGAGAACATCTAGGGATCAGACTAAGGTTTTCAAGCAAGAACAACAAAAGATGAAGTAGGTTATCAAGAACTAGATTCAAGGCTACCGAGCAAAAGAGGTATTAATCAATCACATTAGGTGATACATTATACTTTTAATCTTCAATGGATCTATAATAAACAATAGTAGATTGCATATGCTGAGGTCACTAAATATTTTTTTCTACATTCTAACAAGTGTAGAAAATAGAATAAATCCTTTCAAGAAATGTGGATTTAACAATCTTTATTTAAATCTATTAACCAACTGCACACTAAATAGTGTTGTCAAAGCTCTTAATAGAGTAGACCTTAACTAGTCTCCACATAATACTCCTAACATGGTAAATCATCAAAAGTGGTCAAATTGTAAGTCTTAACCGGCCCCTTCCATTCTCCAGATAGTGAAGCTCTTTGGGTTTCATCCCTGCCGCAGTTTTTACCTTCTATTAGGGGTTTTCTTTATTACCAAATCTTGTGTCAAGTGTCTATACATTTCATGAATGCTTCTATAAATATTTTACATGCTTATTAGTTTATGAATTGATGTTACATACACAAAGATAGAATAGAAGATATGAATGGTAATACAATGTATTGATCATAAAAGGATAAAGCTTAATTGATAAAAGTTTTGAGGGTACTGATTCACCCCTCCTCTCTCAGTACACCCTTCCATTATTTCCAACATTCTAATCCCCCCACTATTTCCAATCCTCCATTGTCTCTCCTATTTTAGACCTCCGCCGACTTTCTCCTAGCTTAAGCCAACATCATATCCCTCTTGTCTCAATTCTCCATTCAGTATGAATCTCCTATCTAATATTAATCCTTAAACCCATACTCGCCATCCACCACCTATGCTTAACCTACCCTCTACATCCAATCCTTAATTTTCGTTAACCATTTACTCAAGTCTATAATATGTAGTTATCTATTTCTAGATTTCCTCAAAAGACTAATAAAAAAATGTAATCACAAACTATAACCCATAAATTTTGGGAGTCATCACACCCCACTCCATCATGTGAGGTTGCTAATGATGAGGCCCTACCACCTCCCAACACTATTGAAACTATCTCATCTATTGACATCATTGAAACTGACTCCCCATTTTTTGTGTCTAGTATTATTTAGTTCTAATCATGTTAACCTCATGAATAGAAGAACCTCTCATTGTCCTATCCACTCCATATAAAGAATCTTCCTAACACTTCTCTCCTTGATAACCTTTCACACCAATCATATCATATCATGATCTTTTCTAAAAGTATATTGATATATCTATCAACCCAAATCAACATCCTACTCTCTTGTCTTATCAATATCATGATTAATTAGCATCCCTTTATCTAAATCTAGATCATATGATTCCACATACTCCACATCAATGTTGCAATTTTGCATTATCATTCCGTCATCCACATCAATGTTATAACATCTTGTAAAATCCACTTCATGGTCCTTTATCATGTGCTATCAAAACCATCCTACAATGATTACTCTATCCTCTTGATCCTCTTACCTTCACCCATGATCGTTCTCATACAAAAAAGGAACACATCATGTTCACAACCCATCATCCTCCATTCAATAATGGAATTGCATCTTGTCACAAAAATAAAAATATATATATCCTACATTAAATTGAATGCTAAAGAAAAATAACAATCAAAGAAATCAATTAGGTGTACATGAATAGGCTACCTTGGAGCTAATAAAGATTAAGGATAATCCACAATCACAAGGTCTTGATTACATCTCCCAATGCACTTCATCAAACATGTTAAAATGACTATTGTAAAATCAAAGCCTTGTCCCAAATATATAATAACATCTTCACGTTATTCCTCTAAACCATTCACTACACTCCGCTCTTATCCATCACATCAATCTTTGATTATTGTCTATCTCCTTCTTCATCCTCTAAATCTATTTTGTATTCATAAATCCTAAAATCTAGCATCATATACAATACTTATAATAAATAACATTTTGTGTTCTTATATCATGCTCCATCTTATTATCCCACCTAGCTCCGCATATGCCAAGCCCATATTAAAATTACTCCTCATTAACATTTTACTCTTTTAATTTTCAATCAAGATCAATAAATGTGCATGCCCATACATCTTCTCAACAATCCTATCTTTATCATTTCATTTATATTTCCCTCAATTGTCGAACCCCTTGTACCCGTACCATTGCTACAAGAAGCAATTTGCAGACCAAAATAAAAAAATACATAAAGCTACACATGAACTGATCATTATCCTCAAATTTTGAATCCAATAATTTCCCTATGCCAAATCACTTATACCATGTCTATCCTCCATCAAAACCATCCTATACATACCTTTGCATAGTCAAGCTATCCTAATAAGGCCATACTAACTTTCAATGCTACTTTGAAATGGGTTCCCATTACATTGCTATTGCTATGGAACTTGATAATTATGTCCTACATCCATCTTTTTATCATCCTCTATTCCAAATCCACTTATTACCTAATAACCCTTATTAATCCTCATTGTAAACTTTGTCCCAAATCCGAGAAAAATCTGCCGAATAGTGAAAGCATTGTAAGGAGGGACCTTACACAAGTAACAAGACAGAAACCCTCAAAATAGAAATCATTTGTAATCCGTCATTCTTTTACTCTCTACACTTGTTGACAAGTTTAGTGTACCAGCTTATCCATCATCCCACTTTTTTATTATATCTGCGATATCCTTAAGATATCATGTTTAGAGCAAACCTCGTCGAGGGCAAATAAATGTATTTATGACAAGAGACAAACTTCTTCATGTTATTTAGTCAACGCTTTTCATCAAATAACAAATACCTAAAGTTGTACGTAAAGACAAAAACACAGTTTTATAAATTTAATAATTAAATTTAAAATTAAAGTATAACTATATTCTGAATATTGTCTTTTGATGCAGCATACGCTCGCTGTGTCTGAACAAGACAAATAATCCAAGCTATCCAAACACAGCCGGAAAACAGTGTGGTTTCGTTCATTCCAAAGATCTTCATTTTGATTTTACTTATCAAACGAGTTCGGCGAGGTTCGCCAAAGTTCAATTCATTTGACTCGCCGCCGGCTCCTGCTTGATGGCCATTAAATACCCATGCCGATCGCACTTCCTCCCATCCATGTTCAGAAGAACTTTCTAATCATTTAACGAGGTGTTATAGAGAAAGCTCCATGGCAACGAATTTCATGGTTTCTGTTATTACGTTGGCCTTTGTACTATCAATAGTTATCGTCAATGCTGCAGCCAATTCCAAAGTTATTACAGTCGGTGACGAGGCAGGGTGGACAGTTACCTTTGACTACCAGGCGTGGGCAGAAAGCAAACAGTTCTATGTTGGAGACACCCTCGGTATATTCATTCTCCTCCCATTTCACTTTTATATCTATAACTCGATCTATTTTTAGGATTAATTTGCAGAGTCTCAATTTGAATAGACGGTATGATAATACTAACACCTATTGTCTGTAAATGTGTGCTGGTCACAGTATTCAACTATCCTCAGGGTAAACACAACGTGCTAATGGTTAACGGCTCGAATTTCTAATACTGCGTCAAAACATCAAATTCAGGAAAATTCGAAAGCGGTCAGGATAAGATAGAATTGAAAGCTGCTGGGAATATGTGGTTCCTCTGCGGGGTGGGGGAGCATTGTGAAAACGGTCAAAAGTTCAAAATAACAGTTATTGAATATTCTTTTATTATTCCTTTTCCACCTGTGCCAGCACCCGCACCAAAGCCATGGTACTCCTTTATTCCTTTTAGCCCTGCACCAGCACCAAAACCATGGTACTCCTTTCTGCCTTTTGGCCCTGCACCAGCACCATCAGACTCCTTGAAATTTCATTTTCCTGATCTTTCCCCTGAACCTGTTCCAGCAGCATAATCTTCATCATGGTAGAGTTTGCAGAAAACTGGTCTATTCCTGCTCTATTTTACGTCTATTGTTCAAGGCCTTGATGAAAAGCTCTTATTATCATGTTTCTCCGGTGTCTTTCTGTGTTTTAGGTTTGTTTAGCTAAATGCTTTATGGTGCAGAAGTAGATGAATAAGTTGTCCATAGGACTGTCATGGTGGAAGGAACAATTACACTTGAAAATGGGTTAAATTTGTGTTTTTGGGTCGTTTTGATGGTGCGGTCTCACCAACGTCAATAAAATTCTTCCTTTCATGTATTAGAGGAAGACATGATTCCCTATTCCTTTTATATAGGAGAAAAGGAGGCTTTAAATAAAGTTATTCAGACAGTCTAATTTCATAAAAGGAATTTAACCATTTGAATGATACTATATTTTATATCAGGAGATTTTGATTAAATAATTGAAGAAATGAATTTTTTTTTATAGACAATACATTTTAATTTTGCAATGTGATATTTTGTCATGCTTTTATTTTAATGTGAAAATAGTACGTATCAATTACTAATTGTATTTTCTAAAGCTATTTTTAAATCTTAAGATACTCTTCTTAATAGATGTAAATATAATTTTTAAATTATTTTTAACTAAAACTACATATGTAGGTAATCAATAGCTATTTTATTGTTACCTAAAATTCTCTGAAATTTTACATAAACTAGAGCAGTTCTAAAATAGATCTCAATACACCAACTTGTAACACAAAAATACATAAATATATATAGAGCTTGTTGCCTACAAAAGTAAAGAAACACTACAAGCTTTAAACAAAACAAAATAAAATGTAGACTACAATATTTCCACAAAAAAATAACTTGCTAAGGTAGAAGAAAAGTTTAGTTTTCAACACATTACTAAATACAAACTAGTAAACTATCAACTAGCTTAGAAACTCTAGAAAGTTGTCTAATTACTTTAGAAACAATAGAGAACGGTCTAGTTAACTTAGAACGTGTTGAGAAAAGTCCAATAGCCACAAATTACTTTCCAACATACTCCCCCACGATGCTGGCAAGACTCACAAGAAGATCTCGTAGCATTAAAAACCGAGTCTTGAAAACAAGCTTTGTAAAAGTATTAGCAAGTTGTTCAGTAGTCTTGATATAACACAGTTCTACCTCTTTCTGTTGGACCAAATATTTGATAAAATAGTATTTTGAATGAAATTTTTTAGTTCTACTATGATGCACAACAGTTTTGGCAAACTTAATAGTGCTCATATTATCACAAAAGATCACAATAGGCTGAAGTGGTTTTTCACCTATTTCTTCTAGAAGTTTCTAGAGCCATAATACATGAGTACCTATAGAGGTTACTGAAACATATTCGTTCTCTATAGAAGAAAGAGAAACAATGCTTTACTTATTTGAACTCCAAGAAATTAACCTCGAACCAAGGGTAAAACAATGACTAGAAGTATATTTTTCATCATCCACACTACCTCCCCAATCAGAATCATTAAAACCAATGAGATTAAATCTTATAGAACTATAGTAATGAATACCAAAATCCAAATTTCCTTTCACATACCTCCAAATTCTTTTGGCAGCTTTCATATGTAATGCAGAAGGTTCTGCCATATACCTTGAAATAAGAGAAACTACATATACAATATCATGCCTAGAGTGAGTGAAAAACATCGAACTCCTAACTACACTACTATAAGTTGTCTCATCTGCTTTTTCAACACCATCATCTCTTCTTATTTGTAGTTTAGGATAGGTTCAATCTTAATTATATTAAAGCCATTGTTCTAAAAATACGTATAAATCGTAGCATACCAACCTCTTTGTACTTTCTTGAGGGTATACAAGGACTTCTTTAGCTTGCACAATTGATGCTCTTTTACTTGCACTACAAAAGCTTGTGGTTGTTCCACATAAATTTAATCTTCTAAGTACATATTTAATGATTAACCTTTTACATCTGTATGATGAATGCTCCATTTATTTTGAGCTGCGAGAGAAATCAGTATTATAATGGTGTCTTGATGTGCTACAGGTGCAAAATTTCCTTCATAATCTAGGCCATACCTTTGAGTGAATCCTTTAGAAACTAATATTTCTTTGTGTTTTTCAACAATTCTATCACTGTGGTACTTAGTCTTGTAGACCAATTTAGTGCCAATGTGTTTCTTATTGTGTGGAAGCTTTGTAAGCTCTCAAGTACCATTCTTGTTAATAGAATTCATTTATTGATGCATTTCATGCACCTAAGCTTCATTAGTAGATGTGTCTTCATAACATGATGGCTCAAAATCAGCTAGTGAAATTAATGCAAAATGCACTATCTCACCTCTAGGATTTTCTTCATGAACTAGAGCTGCACTTCATTAATAAATATCAACTGAGCTTCTAACCTTAGTGTTTGGACGTGGTCTTGATATTGGGGTTGGACTTGATATCGAAGAACTAATACACTGACTATTTGGGAGATGTGTAGCACTTGGAATTGGATTATGAGTTTGTTTCCCATGATCTATATTAGCAATAATACCATCATTTAAAATAGATTTAAGCTTTTCAATAGGGTCTTTTTTATGACCATAATGTCCCCTTTCATCAAAAATATCATCTCTTGAGACAAGAATACTATTATTACAAGGGTTATACAACCTGTAAGCCTTATTGTGGTCACTATATATACCCAAAAAAAATACAAGACTCACTTTTAGGATCCAATTTTTTTTTATGCAGTCAAGGTTGGAGGATCCAATAAAGGACGGTCAAAACTTGTAGCCAACAAAAAAGACACAAAATGGAAACTCAACATCACGGAGATATAAAAACTTATATTAATTCATATCCATTCAGATTCAATTACATGCAACATGTTAGGCTGTAAGGCCTTCCTTCTTACGACCAATACAAAGATATAATTCAAGATAAATTATAGATCTTCTACAACACATATATTCATGATCCAGATTCCCAGATCCAAGACTTGGTCTACCTTCCTAATATCATCTCACAATCTACTGCCTCTAAACTAAGAACAATTACAACTTAAATTAAAAAAAAAGGCAACCAATAGGTCAGCCTACAAAATAATCATTGGAGAAACTCTTGACCCAGATTTAGGTCCACACACAATCCCCAATAAGAGATCCAAGATAAGTGTCACAATCAAAATTAAATACAAAAGTTGGCCACTAGATCCAACTCCAAAATAAGCAACTTGGGAAAGGGATGACTGAGCAAGAGAGAGACTCGGGCAGAGAACACCCCGAGCAATAGAGAATAATAACCGAGTATCAGAATAAATGAACTTGGTAACAAGCATAGCCAAGAGATAGAAATACACAAGCATGTCCTAACAACAGAACCTGAGCATCAAAGACCAACCCAAAACAAGCATAACCAAGCAACAAAGCCTGAGCAACAGAGTACTTCTTCAAGCAGTCTCTAAACAAGTTAATGAACAAAGAAAAACAATTTTTTTGTCAAGCAGGATTGCGAAGGATCCTAGGATACTGTTGCATCTGACACCCCAGGTAAAGAAGATGTTCCCATAAAGGACTTATGAACATCTCAAGGGAATCAAAAAGAGTACTCCATACTTTTTCTTAACCCATATCTCATCTTGCCCTGCATTCCATGTTGTCTTGACTAAGTCCATTGTCTCCTTCGATAAATTCTTTAGTCCTGCACTTTTCTCATATCTTCTTCTTGCAACTGACAGTAGGTGACACCAATCATTCTTGATACCATTAGTGTGTTGATGAACTACATTTCCATCTAATTGATTGATCAAACCACTATCATCTGCATCTCTTTGTGTCACTAGTGTCAATATATGTTGTACCACCTTAGTCAAATATGTTATCTATTTTTTCATCTTTGTAAGTTCCTCAGAGATATCATTTTCTTTCTCCTTCATATTTTCCATTCTTTTACTCATAGGTTCATCAATTATCTTTTCCTCATGTTTGTCACCATCCTTCAAACAATATATGATAATTCACAATCTTTATGTTCCTCCTCCCTGCAAAGGTATCGGTTTATGCTTGGTTTCACCCTGTCTTGCAACATAGGTATTTTCAAGACCATCAAACACAATATTTCTGTCATATTACCATTTTCTACCAAGGCAACAGGTGACAAGCATCCATAGGTAGTACATCACATAGTATCTCATCATAATAAGATCCAATATTCAAATTTAATAATGCATTGCTCCTCAACCTTAACCTTAGACACATCTTGTATCCAACTAATCTGATAAGGATTATGATGTTTTATTCTTCCCAATTTTACCTTAATAACCATCTCTTCTAAAACAAAGTTCTCAGAAATGCCACCATCAACTATGACATTACATACCTTATCCTTGCACTTACATATGGTTCTAAAAATAGCCTTCTTCTAATTAGCTTTTTGTGAGGTAAGAAAAGTTCTTTTAAGAAAAAGATTCATACTATCTACCTCAGGTTCGTTCTAAGAAACTTTATTCACCAGAACATTTTGGTGACTACTAACCTTCTTATCTACGTGATTACATTCATATGACTGATGTCTTTCTTCTCCATAGTTGTAACAAGTACCTCTGAATACACCTCTACATTTTCTTCTCCTTGGTTCAACAAGTTTTGGTTCCTCCTCATCTCTATGTTTATCTTTTATTGACTGTTCTTGCTTCTCTTTTCCTCGTGAATTACCATAGGGTATTCTCTTAAACTTATCTTCTGCCTTCAGTACATACTCATAACCATCCTCCAAAGAGTCAGTGTTCCACATCTAATCTCATCTTGGATATTGAATGTGAGACCATTAACATACGTTGCCACCTTTTCTTTAGAATGTTCTCTATGTCCAGACCAAATTGTCAACTTGTAGAACTCCTCAGTATAATCTTCTACAATCATCTCTGTCTATTTTAGATTTTCCAATTTCTTAAACAAATCAAGTTCATAGTCAGTAGGAATGAACTTAGCCTTTATTCTTTCCATCATCAATCTCCATTGATTGACCTTCATCTCACCTTCTTCTTCTTGGTCCCTCTGCAATTCTTTCCACCATAGAGCAGCATGCCCTTTCAACTTAGTCTGTGCCAATTTTACCCTAATGGATCTTCAATTTCTTCAAGCTCAAAGTAGTCCTCCAACTCACAAATCCAATGAATTATATCGTCGAGCTTTAATGTACCTCAGAAATTGCACTCTGATACCACTTGATGCAGTCAAGGTTCAAGGATCCAATAAAGGATGGACCAAACTTGCATCCAACAACAAAGACACACAGCGGAATCTCAACAACATACAGATATAACAACTTATATTAGTACATATTTAGTCAAATTCAATTACATGCTACATACCGAGATGTAAGGCCTTCCCGGCTATGGACAAATACAAAGATACAATTAGAGTTCAATTACAGATCTTCTACAACACATACATTCATGATCTAGATTCCTAGATCCAACACTTGGAATTGGATTATGAGTTGGTTTCCCATGATCTATATTAGCAATAATACCATCATTTAAAATAGATTTAAGATTTTCAATAGCATCTTTTTGATGACCATAAAGTCCCCTTTCATCAAAAATCTCATCTCTTGAGAAAATACAACCTGTAAGCCTTACTGTGCTCACTATATATAACCAAAAAAAATAAAAGACTCACTTTTAGGATCCAAGTTTTTCTGATACAGTCAAGGTTGGAGGATCCAATAAAGGATAGTCCAAACTTGCAGCCAACAACAAAGACAAACAATGGAAACACAACAACACAAAGATATAAAAAATTATATTAATTCATATTCTTTTAGATTCAATTACATGGAACAAGTCGAGCTGTAAGGCCTTCCTTGTTACGACGTGTTGGTTTACAGTTTGTCTACTTTAAATTTGTTTTATATAATGACTCTTTAAAATACCCAATGTTGGCTTTCATAGAACACAAAGTAATCTCAGACCAGATCAATGGTCAGAATCTATCAATGACCCATGAATTGAAAGGTACAATATCCCTTATGTGAAAGATATGCAATGAATTTTGTCTTTCAATTTTTAGTGGTATGATCTTAACCAGAGAGAAGAAGAGGTTTACCCAAGTTGCTTAAAGCTTCAAACAACTCAAGCAATGAAAGGAGACTTACTCAATGATATGCAATCTGAAATGCAAACTGATATGCAGTACGGAATGAATGCAAACTACCATCTACAAGCAGAGATGAAGAAAGAAGGTGTAACAATGCAATTCCTAGATTACTAAGATTGTGAAACTTTGAAAATACTTAGATTATCTTGATCTCATTCTCTATTAACCCTCTTCCCAATCCCTTATTCAAGAATTAATCTATTGAAATAAGATGTGCAATGAAAATAAATTGAGTGCTTATACTGAAGACAGTAAACATACAATCCATTGAATGAAAATAACAAAACCCGGTTCATTAATATTCATTCAATTTCTAGTATTAGCATCCTCATTCCAAACATCTCACAACTAACTAATTTGAACAACAAAAATCACTTCAAACTCAGAGTCGTATATAGTAGTCCCAACTATAGGGGTTCACCCAAAGTAATTTTTGCCGATCTATTTACTTTTTAGAAATTTACATTTTTAGGTCTTCTCAAAAATGACCCTTTATAATAATCATTGCCTCTTTACAATATTCTGAGAGGAACATTCTAATAATAAACCTGGTTGGTTACAAAAAATAACATACCAAACAAAATGACCAAAATGGCTACAATATACAAAAATTTGGAAGATGACATAGGTTAACAGATTCTATACCTTCATCTGTGTAACAACTTTTCCTCTGTAAGCCTTAATTGCATTTATTTACTTACCCAATTCTCAAGCCTCTACAATAATTACATTGTCATTTCGGATCATCCAAAAATCATGCATCTCTGTCAGTTCATCCAACCTGGCAATCTGAGACTGGAGCTTCTCTGATTCTTTTTTTATCACTGCATCTATCGCGAAGAGCTAACTGATCCTTGATACTTGAAAGCTAGCCGAATCCACAATCTCATGTATGAAAGCAAAAAACTTAGCTTTCATTCTCTCTATATTCACCAAATTTTCACTTCCAGAAACTTGAGATTGCATGTGTAAAACTTTCAAAAACTCAAAAAGTTTGTCCATCTCCCTTTGCACTAACTCAATCATAGTCTTGAGTTCATTTGCTGATCTGCTTGAGCTCTCAATAATGAACTTGAGAGACTGCTCCCAATGAAAAAAAGGATCCTACCCAATCTTAAGGATGCCATTGGAGATTGCAACACTAGTCTTCATATCAATCACCTCCTGCAAGGTGGCTAGTTTCTCTTTCAATCCAGTGGATGCATTGTAAATGGTCTCCTAGTGCTTTGATGATATATCCTTCAACTTGTCTGCATCAAGTAGAAGGCTCCCCAAATTCTTGATGACAATGGGGCCTTGAACCTTTATCTCCTCTATCCATGCTCTTCCAATTTTCCCAAACTATCTTTCTTGCTACAGCTTCAGTAGCAAGTTCTTATTTTCTTCCGTATTGGGGTCAAATTGAGAAGATGAAGTACTACCAAGAGAAGATTTAATATACTTACCTAGCTCCTTGTTTGTAGACTTGAGGACTTCCTTGTCTGCTCAAATTTATTCTAACCTATCCTCACTCTACTCATTGGTGGTTTTCCAAATGTTCACCATTGAGTCATGCACTGGCACTCCTAGGTCCACAGTTTTTATTTGGAAATATTGAGCTGAAAGTTCATGAAACTTTCCTTTTTTCTATGGCTCTGCTATTTCCATTAAGATATGCCCAGTTGTGGAATTATGGGAAAGGGCTGCCACAAAATTTTCTTCTTTGCCTTCTTAAATTGTGGCTGAGATGAGGTGGCCTTAAAGATAAGGTCCTTTGAAGAAATGGTTTCCTCATGTCATTTCTTCTTCTCAGTGGTTTCTTCCAACCATGATTCTATGGACAACACCTTTATTGCAGACTAAAGAGCTGTAGGATCAAACATCTTTCAGGCTACTGGAGGAGTCTTCTTTTCTTGAGATGGAACATGGAAGGAGGCAACCTTAGTCATCGAAATGGCTAGAGTGTTTTCCAGCTAAGAGGAGTCCTGACCATCCATCAGGTTTGTGTCATCCAAAGCGATGATAGGAATTGGTAAGGGAGGCTTGGTCATGGACACCTCTTGTTCTTTCTTCTTTTCCTTTTCCTTATCTTCTTTCTTCTCCTCTTCATTTTTGATATTCAAGAGTGAACCACCACCACAGGTCAGAGTGATAGGAACATTCTTTTCTGAGGGCTGGTCACCTCCTTGCCTGACGGGTTACGCTACACCTGCTGAAACTGATGGCACCGTAGAAGAAGTGGTTGTTGTAGTTGATTTCTTAGTACCTAAATTTGTTCCTCTAGATGAACCTACGACATGATTTATTTTCTGTCACGCTTTGATCCATTCCACCCACTTGTCAGTTCTCTTTTTAATGCTTCTCATGGGAAGCTCCAATGAATCAACCACTGGACCAGTTTGTGGAGAGTAAGAACTAGGAAACACCTTGATTTGGTCACAGGATGAAGGATTCATGAAGAGGACATCATCTACAAGATCAAATACATCAACAACATTGTTATACATTTTAATTTCATCCAAAGATAAATGGGACCACAATTTCTCCCGTGTCTGATACTCATTAAAACATTCAGCCCAGAAATCCTCAGTATCTGGGACATGTCTGTAGGCATGTCTGAGCTTCAAGTGATCTATAAAAAAACCCATAGGATCATATTTGAGGCCTAAGAAACTCATAATCAACTAGCTTGATCTTATCCTCAAATCTCTTTACCAAATTTTGGGCATTAGATCTGGATGCAAAGGAATATGGGCCAACAACAATGGGGAAGGAAATTCTGGCGATCATCTTCACACTTGAACATAGAGTGTTCACTTCCAATATCTCTTGGTAGAGCTCCACCAAGACCACCTTATCTTCAGGATACATGGGCAATCTCTTAGGAAATCTAGAGAAGGATCCTATCTGAAGATAAGAGAAACTCGGGAATTGGATGAAAGAACATCCATACTGACTGATTTCCGAGATAGCCTCTAGCAAGAATCTTCTTTCTAGGAAACCTTGAAGTTCCTGACATATTCTCATTGTAAATGCATCATTCATAGTAGTATATTCATCAAAGATCTAATGCAATTGCAGATTTGGGTAGAACTCATATATTTTTGTCTTGTAAAAATTCTAGATTTCTGGTAAGCAGGGCCATAGGTGTTGAGTTGCCAGAGCATAGATCAAGTATAAGGACATCTAGAACTATTTCAATACCTGACAGGAATTCAACCAGGATGCTAGATTCTCACATAGGATTTCTACCCATTCAATGAACATATTTTCTACACAGATTGCTTGAACAAGAAAGAAATTATATTCAACAAGATCCAGGATCTCAGGTTTTCCATCTAATTTGGTCAGTGGGGCCAAAATATCTACATTTTCCCTCTTTAGAGTTGTTCTGAGGAGAATCTTTGGCATCTTACTTTTCTTTGATTGAGGGGTCTGGAACTAGGTCCTCTGCATGTCTTCCCTCCTTAGAGTCTTCTTTTCATTAAATATAGAAGTAGATGAACCAAATTTGATGTTGCAATACACGTATTTCACTTGAATGCTGAAAGTAGATTGGATTAGGGTTTTATCAATCATCAACAAATAGACTGATCCGAGAACATGATTTTCTTTGTCACTAGGTTTTGTTTCTCTATACATTCTCTAAAAATCTCAGGAGCTTGGACTGTCATTGAAAACCCTGTAGCTTATACCAGACCACTGTCCTTGAGCTTTTGTGTAATAGGGTGAATTAGATGAGAATTCAATCTTCTGTGGAAATCTTTGAGATCAAAGAATCTTAGAGACGTGTCAGAAATTTTTTTAAACTCACTCTCAATACCAATTAATCTGTCATAACTAGAAGCCTTAACTACCATTTACTATAAAACTAAGAACATGAGTGAAGATAAATGGCTTTCTATACAAATATGGTGAGCAGTAAATGATGGTGAATGCCAAAGAAATATCTGCTAAGATCCGATCGTTGGTGCCACATGAATGACATTAAGGTGACCTAATAGACGCAATGACATGATTACCATTAAATTTTGGTAATCAACTCCTATTTGAACTTCCCATTTTGGAGAACATAACAGCCTCAAAATCTGAAAGCTTACACTTAAATTTATGTTCATTAGCCACTTGCCAAAACAAATCCTTAGTCTTGCGGAAAAAGAACGTAGTTTCCTTTTGATGCCGAAATGAATGAACATTAGACCATTTTACCTTGTGTGGGAAAATAACATAAGAGAATACTTTTCTTGTAATCTTGTTTCCTTTATTTCAGGAAAGTATCTCTACAGCTTCACCTTTTATCCTTTTTGCACTTAAACCACTTCTTTTTTGTCAGGAGCACTTAACCTCTTATTTTATCTTTTCACGTGTGTCAGGGTTGCACCTTTGAGACCAACTTTTCCAAATGTTGCATGATCACCACCACTACTCCACAACTTGATATCTCCGAGAGTTGAAAAACTCTTTTTACGAACAAAAGCCTTATGAATCACTTATGTAAATCACATGTTTAACTTTCAAAAAAAGACATTGAGCATTACAGATCTGAGGATGACTACTTCTTATTTGGAAGATTCTATGACACCCCTTTCCCAACACACGTAAATCACCTAAACACTGGATGAAGCAAAAATATTGAAAACCCGCTAGGATCAAATAGGCAAGGAAAATAATTTATCTGATAAGTACATTAGGAGAAGGTTTCAAGATGAATGAGAAGCGAGTCACCAAACAACAATTTTACCCCCTACGACCTAAAGACCCTAGACTAAAATTTGCTAACAGCTGGCTCTTACTGGGACTTCGACATGCCAGTGTGTGAGAGGGACCCAGAGTCTCTGGTTTTGCACAACAAGACCGACAGGAAAAACAACAGGTAGGCTAAACTAAAAAACTCACAACAAGAAAGGAAACTAAACTAAACTAGACTAAGAAATTAGGAAAGAAAGTAGGAGAAACACAAAGCAAACCTACCTACACTAAAACTAACCTACAGGGGTTTCCTACTTTCACTTGAGTATTTGGTAGAGATTTAGATCCTGGCCGTTGTACTAGAATGGAAGAATCTCTCCACAAAGATATGCCATAATAAATGAATTATTCTTGTTCACCTGTACAATTTTGACTGGTCCTTTCCAAAGTGAGTCGAACTTGTGATGCTTTCCTTTGGACTCGCACCTTTTATCCCACAATAGGACCAAGTCACCTTGGATAAACTTTCTTGGTCTGGCCTTCTTATAAAAGATTAATTTTTTCACTCTCCTCTGATGATCAGTGATGTGGTCAACAAGATTTTCCCATTCTTCTTCCAAATTGGTCAGATACATGATTCATTTCTCCAGACCATTTTGGAAAACTGGATCTTCAATTACCTATTGCAGCCTACAAATGGATAACTCTAGCAGAAGTGGGAGACTAGGTTCAATTCTATAAACCAGCTCAAAAGGGGATATCTTGATAACTTGCTTAGGTGTTATCCTATTTTCCCATAGAGCTTCATGCAATTTCTTGTGCCAATCCTTTTGACTCTCTGAAACTAGTTTCTTCATTATGTTAATTAGGTTCTTGTTGCTTGACTCAGCCTGACCATTTCCTTGAGGGAAATAATTAGATGAGTGACTAAGATGGATACTATTGTTGTAGTAGAACTCTATAATCTCTGAAGAAGAGAAATATGTGGCATTGTCCATCACTAGCTTCATCGGCACTCCAAACCTTACCAAGATATTCTCCTTGACAAATTCATACACCACCTCAGATGTGGTTTTCTTGGTAGGCCTAGTCTCAACCCACTTGATAAAGTAATCCATGGTAGTTATGACATATAGGTGACCTGTAGAAGAGGGAGGATTTATCAGACCAATTAAATCAAGCCCCCATTGCTGAAAGGGACCCTCTACTACAACTCTCTTCAATGGGAGAGCAACAAACTGAGGCTTACTGGAAAACATTTGACACTTATCACACTTGGCCACCCAATTGTAGGAATCTTTAAACATGTTAGGCCAGTAGTAACACTCCTCAATATTTTTTATGCAGTGACTGTGGATGAGAAGTGTCCACAACATGCCACATTGTGGAATGCCTAGAGAAATCTCTCTTGTTGTGGCTTGTCCACACACCTTAACAAAGTTCCATCTATTGTTGTCTTATATAAATGGTCATCATAAATGACATACTTGGCTTCCTTGGTCTTTAAATCTCTTCTTTGTTTGTATGTCAATCCTTTTGGTAAATCTCGATAAGTAAGGAAATAGGCGATGTTGGAAAACAAGGGATAGAGAAGACTAATCATTAACACCTTCAGAGAATCCTCCTCTTGAGCTGTTTCCTAATTTTCAGCCATTGTTTTACACAAGCTATTTCCTCTGACCAGCTTTGTTGGCTTGAGTTCAATATCATACTCCTATACCTTTTCTACCCATGCACCTCTAGTATTTCATCCTATTTCTTGTTGTGTCAAAATGCTCTTAACAACAGAATCAGGAATATAAATAACATAATGGGAATGTAATACATAGAATCTAAAATTCTTTCTTCAGTGCCCTTGCCACCACATATGCATGCTTCTCCATTTGAGAATATCTCAATTAATGATCCTTGAGTGTATTTCTCATGAATGCAATAGGCACCTAAATCCCTTCATTTTTCTCTTGAATCAGGATAGCAGACAATGTGTAAGCTGATGCGTAGCAGTACAATATGAACTCCTTGGTATAATCCAAATGCACCAACACAGGTTCTCTAGCTATAGCGTGCTTGATAAAATCAAAGGAATTCTTCCCTAAGTCATTCCACTTAAAACTTTGACTACCCTTCATCATATCAATTATGCATTTCATAATCTCAGAAAAGTCAGGAACGAAGCACCTGAGAAAGTTTACCTACCCAAATAATAATCTTGTTCCAGATTTGCTTGGTGGTAGGTTCAATTGCTAGATGGCTTTTAGGCACTCAGGTTCAATTCAGATTCCTTCATGGGAAACAATATGACCAAGTAGTCTACCTTTGGTGACATAGAATACAGACTTCTTTGGATTAAGAGAGATGTCATGTTCTCTGCATCTCTTTAGCACTTTCTCAAGATCTCTCAAATGATCTTCTCTCTTCTTAGAGAAGACTGTTAAATCATTTAAGTATATAACTATTATTTTATCTTGGAGGTTTGCAAATGAAGATTTCATTACCCTTTGGAAGGTAGCTCCAGTATTGATAAGCCCAAAAGGCATTCTATTGTAAGAAAATGTTCCCCAAGGAGTGGTGAATATTGTCTTATACTTATCTTTCGGGTCCACCTCAATCTTGTTGAAACCTGAGAAACCGTCGAACATGGACATCATTTTAGATCTAGCTACTATTTGCAATATATGATCCATGTTGAGAAAGGTGTAATTATCCTTCAGAGAAGCCTGGTTCAGATTCCAGAAATCTACACAAATTCTAATTTCTCCATTCTTCTTCTAGATGGCCACGATGTTGGCTATTCATGTAGAGTGATGTATGGGATAGATAATTTTTGCCTCCAACATCTTGTGAACTTCTCTAAAAATGGCATCTGAAACCTTAGGATTGTAATTTTGTTGCTTCTGTAGGAAACGGACAACTTCAGGCTTGAGAGGGATCGTGTGCTTGAAGTCGCCATTCTAGAAATTTTTGAGGTCTTCATAGCCCCAAGAAAACACATCCTTATATTTGGAGAGTAGGCGTTTAGCCTTTTCTCTTTCCTTTTTTGTGCAACAACTGCCAATATTGATCATCTTATGTTTATATTTAGTGCCTATGTTCATTCCCTTGAAATCCCCTGAGGTACCACCTTTCCTATCCCTTTCTTTTCTAATATATGCATCGTGTCTATCAAAAAGTTTTTCAAGCTAGATTAGGTGTCAAGGAATTTTGTTACCTTTTAACTATTCTCCTCCAAGATCCAACACCTTCTTGCTATCTGGAGAGAACTCCTTGCAAGTACTAAAATTTCCTTCAAAGTATTGATCACTGTACTGATCTGATGCTTCCATGAAAGCTTGTATCTGCTTGTCACTGATGAAGACTTGCCATATTTTGACATTATCTGGAACATTCAGCCTAAAGAGAACTTCAACTTTGTATTTATTATCTCCTATTTCAGAATATGGGAGGAGAAGTGAAGCTGAGGAAGCCAACAAATCTGCTCTTGTGTTCTACTCTCTTTGAATAGCCTAGATTGAAGAGGCATTTAAGTCCTCTATCTTGTCCCAGACTCTATTCCTATAACTCTGTAGTCTCACATTTTTCACTGCATACTGCACTCAAACTTGCCTCACTCTCATCTCTACATCACCGAGTGCTTTAAGGATTTTTACCCCTCTTTGCATTGCAACACCAATGCCTAGCAATAGAGCCTCGTATTATGCCATATTATTAGTGTTCATAAAATACAATTTATAAGAAAGTTGTATCACGTCTCCTTTCAAGGGAATAAGAACTATGCCAGCTCCCAATCCTGCAGTAGCACAACTTTCATCAAACTCCAAGGTCCAAATATCCTAACTTTTAGTATTTTCCAGCATATCATCTTGATGATTGAAATCTGAAAAACAACATATAATTGTCGAATTCCATCTCCTAGTAGAGGATTTGTGCCTTAGGGTCATTAGACTTGATTACTGTGAATTTGGCCTTTTCCTCAGGCTCTAGCTTTATCTTCTTAGTACCTATCAGGATTATAGCATGGGACCAATCCATCTTAATTTCTCCACCTATGTCTCTACAAAAACTTCTACTTAGAAGCATACCATAGCTGGCCAGAATATTAGCTACTAGGATGGTCAGCTTCATCCTCTTTGCAGGGTGTGTGGCTAATGCAACTTTTGCATCCTTTACCTGACCGAGGAGTGGAACCTATGTAGCATCCATTGAATAACAATGGCCAAAGGTTTTGGTAAGGGTAAATCCAAGGGCTTTAGAAATGGAGGCGGGCATGACATTATCAGAGGCTCTAGAGTCAATAATATAGTTGCTTAGTTTATGACCATTCCCAAATAGGGATACATAGAATGAGTTAGGTTTCTGGCCAGGAACAGTGGCTAAGATTGAAGAATCTTCTTCTTGAAAGAGAAAGGGAAGGATGGGTTCTTCATCATTTAAAGGGTCACTATTAGGAGATTCATCACTAACAGTAGAATTTATATTAGGCTGCATTCTGGAGTTAGCATTAGTTTTACAGTAATCTACAAGCTTCTGAAGTTTAGTAGGATGAGGTTTTAAATATTGTAAAGGAGACACTTGGATTCTAGCATCCTTGTAGTATTGAATTATATCAAAGGAAGACAAGGACTTACCATTTGTTTTAGACTTTGACTGATCCTTCTTCCAAGATGAAGAAGTAGAAGATCGGGGTGCACTAGCTGAAGGACTAGGTGCAATATTACGGGAAGGAATAGAGTTTCCTATATTTTTGTCTCTTTGACCTCTTGTTTCCACTACCATTTTAATTCCATCCATGTTGGCAAATAATTCACCTTAAACTTCAGAATTAGATTCATACTCCAAAAAGAAATTACCGGAGTTGCCATGGGAAGTAGAATATTCTTCACTTTCAAGATATTCAATAGTCAGCTTGTTTCTTTAAGCTAGCTACCTGTATCTATTCATCTCCAGACAGCTATCACCATCATGGTAAGCTCTCAGATGAAAAATTCACATATTATGCTTTTTAGCTACCTCAATGGCAAGCTTTTCCTGAGCTGGTTGCAACTACAACTATTTACCTTCATGTTGTTTTCTGGGAATATCCTGGTAAGGCTGCTAAAAGGATGAGGTAGACTTTCCCATTTTCCTCTGAAGGGAAATCATCTCATTAGACAACTTTTGAAGCATTGCCTCAATATTTCTGGTTGCATCGAAAGTAGAGCTTGTGGAGGCAACACTCTGCACTTCTCGCTTCCATTTCCTGACAGCTATGAGGTCATCTTCTAGCTCAATTGCTAGAGTCTGAGCAACTTGTAGGTTATCCCCTTGCACTCATCTAATTTGGAAACTTATGTTAGGAGGCATGAAACTGATAAAGAACATCTTCTGGTTCTCAGCTATAGGCCTGCTAGCAGCGGGGATCCTGTTAGTTAGCTTGTTAAACCTTGCAATAAAGTCCCTCATAGGGACACTAGGTTCATTGTTTATTTGTGTGAGCTGATTCAAAAGTGTGTGCTTGTCTTCTGTAGTTTTATAGTGAGTTTCAAAGTGGTTCTTTTGGCAAGTTGACTACCTAAGGATGCATGACTCATTTTTTGTTGTCATCATGGCAACAATGTCATGTTTAGTTTCTGTCATGAAAGACAAAATGACTAAGTAAGAAAAATAGGGCAGACAGAGATACTCAGTGATCAACACATCAGTGCACATGCAAGAGATTGACTCAGCTTATGTGTGTTTAGATATAATTTTTATGACATGTGTACATGCTACATCTAGACACACATAGTACGGAACTACAATACGACAAAGTTACAAGTAGATCAATAGACTAGAAGTCTAGGAGACAGAGCATGGAAGCCGACTAAGTGATTTGATTAGCGTGTGTTATTTTGTGATGTAATGGATAAGTGCCTTTTGTTATATGTTTTTAATAATGTAATTAGCATTGTAGTAAACACGCTTGAAGCTGACTTGTTCAGAAGCATTGTATATTTTGTTTTAGGGCCGACTAGTGTTTTGTTTTGGGTCGTGCCTATTCAGATTTACATATATAAGTATGTAATGTAAAGATATGAAAGCAGTGTTGATTATTATGTAAGAGGAAGATAGAGAGGGATAGTACTATGAATTCAATTTATGATATATCTCTTTGAGAGAGTAAGAGCATTCATGCATACACGGAACTGATCAGACAACAGTGTCATCACATCAGTTCATTTTGATATAGTGCATGTCATATTTTAGAAGGTTTTTGCCTCCATCTTATTGTGCAGTGAGCCTAGGCAATGAGCCATATACCTTTAATAGGGTTTTTGTAAAAGAATCCTAACAGGGTCCGACATTTAACCAGGTCATTGTACTCATATTGTAAAGACTGCTTCTAACAGGGCTAAATAACTCTTACAAGTTCATTATACTTAGTACAATATTTGTGGGTACTAATTCACACCAGGGTTTTCCTCTGATCAAGGTTTCCTCGTAATCATATCATGTGTTATGAGTTGTTATGTTCAGCTTTATTCTATGTATGTTTGATTTATGCTTAAGTTGCTGAAAAGTAATTAATAGACAAACACTGATTCACCCCCCCTCTCAGTGTTTCTAACAATTTGTATCAGAGCTCTGGTCCTCAGAAAATAAGTATAACCACTTGAGGAGATCATGTACTCAATAGAAGAAAAACACTTGAAGTAGCTCTTGAAGATCTTGATAGATCTGAAAAAGAAAATGAAGAACTTAGACTGAAAGTTGATGGCTCACAAATGCTTATCAAGAAACTAAGAAAAGATTTGAAAGATTGTTCTACAAGTGACTTAGGGAAAATGATCAAAAATCTCAATGAAGAGAATATGTCTCTGAAGGATAAATTTGAGAATCTGGATGAACAACTCACAAGGAGCCAAATTGCTATTGAAGAAAAGATCAGAGAAAACAAGAAACTAGATGATGAACTTTTAAAAGAAAACATGAAAGTTCTGGAATTGGAAAACATAAAAAAGAAGTTGGAATCTGAATTAACAGAAGCAAAACATAAGATTGATAAACTTCACACAAGTTTTGATTCACTTTAATCTCAGCTCAATGCACAAAAGCAAAAAGGTGACACTATTGGTCTTGGATTCAATATAACACAAACTGAAGTCAATTCATTATAGGAAAGAGAGAAACCTCATGAAGCACTTTTAGAAGCAAAGAAAGTTAAAAATGTTGAAGAGATTAAAGTAGATCTACCAAAAAGGGAAATCAAGCAAATTAACAGAACTTGTTATGCATGCAACAAACATGGTCATTTGGAAAGAGATTGGAAAAAGGTAAGACCCTTCAATGGTTATTGTTTCTCTTGTAATAAATTTGGTCATGGGGCTATACATTGCAGAACTTAGTCACAAAATAATCAAAGAAGAATAAATCAAAACAATCAGAGAAATAAACCTTAAAGGAATTTGCAGAGCACTACATGTCAGATATGTAACTACAATGGACACACAGCAAAGAAATGAAGCATGATGAACAAAAGCATCAGACCTCCTATCATTTTTCAGACATGTGGAAAGGCATGACACATCTCAAATTTTTGTAGATCCAAAACTCAGAAACAAGATGAACCTAAGAAATCACTATTTGAAGAGAAAGGAGAAGTTAAGTTTGTTCAAGAAAATGAAGATTCAAGAAAAATTTGGGTTGAAGTAAAGAAGGACAATGATGTTGACAAAGTAGTTGATACATCCACAGTGGACTCACGCTCTACTTCTTCTTAAAAAGACTTTCTTGGTCTTACGGGGAGCTATTCTAGCTCAAGACCCCTGCACGGTTGGTATACTCACCTCTGAGTATGCGCCTATGAAATCACGGTTACAAGAAAATTATATTGCTATGTGCATTAACGTATTGTCTAAAATGCATCAGGATCAAAGTTTCAAAATCACTGGGTAATTTGCATATGGTATTAAACATTAAATGCGGTAGATTGTATAAAAAGAAACAAAGTATTCGATCATCTTCACACTTTCATTAGAAGAGCACAGAATTTGGAGAGCATTAGAGCACTAGACATCAAGGCACGAAGGTATAACAGATTTGGCAGTTGAGAAAATGGACAAGAAGATTGAAATGGAACCCTAGCAGTCGCGCTTTTTTAGAATTTCATGAAACCCTACTTAAGCTAATACCAAGTAAGTATGGCGACTCCAATTGTGTTTTATATAGCAGAGAGGAAAAGGTTTGTTTTCAAGAGGCATCCATTCAAATCGATACTGGATGATGTGGAAGGGGCTTCCTCCAAAACCCCACTAGGTGTTCACGTGGAAGATATCCGCGCGTACATATACTATAAGAAGGAAACAATAGGATATGTTAAAATAGCTACTCATATGGCATCCATGATGAAACCTAACTACACATTCAAAGATGAATTCACGCACTTGATTGATAACCCTATCTTCAAGTATTCTAATGCGCATGAGTTTGATGAACCCGAATGGGTAAAGATTTTGTTGAGTAGAATACATGATGATCTTTACTAGATTGGTGAGGTCCCTGTGCATATCACCACTAACCTAATTCATGAATTAACCGAACTTCCCAACACTAGACCACTCTTTCCCACTGGTAAGGATGTCAAAAAGTAGACTGAACAAGTTTGTCTATCCAGAAGTGACAAGTGCGGAATGATAGTTGACCCTATCAAAGAAGATGATATAAAAATTCTGACCATGACACTTAGTTATAAGTTTTAGCAATCCAGCAAATTGAACAGTGTCTTTGCAGCAACAGTCCTGGTAGCTATAAGAATGGTGAAGGATAACACTCAATACAACCTATGTGAGATGTTGCACGGTCAATTGATTGACAACATCTGAATCATCAAACATGACAGAAGCAAGACATGTAGGTTTGGATCTTTAATCATCTACTTGTATTTCCATATAGTTGGAAAGGTTGCAAACCTCTACCTAGATAGGAGCAAACCCACAATGTCTTAGATATCACTCAAGGTCACATCAGAAAGTAGTGCAAGGGATGCCATGGATATGGATATAAAGACATTTAGAATCATAATGCAGAATAGGTTCAGACTATCTGAGAAGATAGTTGACAAATACAAGGATACCATATGCTTCATGGTAGAAATAGATTGCACATGCATGGAGGCAGTTGAACCAAGAACCAAATGGATTCATCCTCTTGGTTATGAACTGGAAGAACATGTGCTAGAAGGATATGCACAAGTTCTATTGTCAGCATCCAAAGATCCCAATGAGCCTAGGTGGGGCACCTATAGAGAAAAGACCAATGAAGTGGATACTATCTTTCACAGTGCTGATAACAAAAGGAAAGCTTCCAGAATAACATCCAACATACTGAAAGTTCATGGAGTCAGTCAAGAAGATCTTGACAAAGCAAGAGATCCCAAGATAACAAAAGAACTTGAGAAAGCTAAACATATCTAGAAGAAGAAGAAAGTAGAGAGCACCTTTGCGCCCTCTACCACCATTGACTTAGATTCATCTCCATTGTCTACATCAAGCAAGAAGACTAGAGGAAGAAAATAGGCATCTAAAAATCAGCCATCCTCAAGGAACACTTGGAGCAAAGCTAAGAATATTCAAGTTCCACCTAAAGTAGGATTTAGACCTAGTCTAAATGTGTTGAGGAACAAGATTGTTAATGAAGGGAGATTAGATACACTGTCTAAAGTATATGACAAGTATCAAGAAATTGATAAGAACAAGATACACTCTATGATCATATCTCATATGATCAAGTTCAAAAAGATAGTTCTTGAACTCAAGATAGTGATACTGGATCAGTTATGGAACTTGTTGGAGATCATGAAAAGACATGCAATTGAGGAAGACATGAGGATAAGAGAAGAAACATTGGATACTCTTCTTCTTGTATTCTCACATGATGAGAAGTCTATATTGTTAGATCTGGTGAAGCCTCATCTCCAAACTAAGACAAGGACCCTACAAATAATGAACAAGGAGTATGAACAGATAGGTAAGGAAATTAAAAAGGCATTTGCACAAGTCTTTATGGATAGACACATGTATCCACCAACGTCACCTATAGCTAAAGTTACTCCAGCTCCTCCCAAGTTGGCTACAACTCCAGTGATTTAGATTGTGTCCATGAAAGTTCCACATGCCTCAGCGCCCACAGTGACAATAGATTCTGATACAGATAAAGACTTAGAAGACACTATAGTAGTTGACAATGTCAAGATATTCATGACTACATTTGAATAAGATATGGAAAAAGTTGATAAGGCATTTGTAAGCACTGAAGAAATGTGCACTGATGATACCATCACACAACAAGATGAAGTTCCCATCAATGATCAAGTTGATATAAATGAAGATACTCAAGATGATATGCAAGGTTACAAGACGCCAATAAAAGAGAAACTAGTGAAGGTTGAATGCGTGGATACCAGTCAAAACACTATATTCTCACCATCCACTCAACCATCTACCTCATTGTTGTCAAGGTTAACTCCTGATTCAAAAAGCTTGGATGCATGGGGAGAAGAAGACTTAATCAAAATCAGCGTTCTTGCTATGGAAAAAGAAAAGGAAAAACAAGTGATGAGGAACCCTCACTTCTTGGAAACAATGAACATTTTGAATGACTTAGTGCCTACTAATCAGAAAGTAGCCAAAGTCCAATCAGTTGAAGATGTTGACAAAATTTTCTCAAACTCCAAGTCACATTTCATAAACTTAGTAGAGTCTGCTACTAAGATTGCAGAAGATGAATACAAGAAGGAGAGAATGGATGATTTTGTAAAGAAATTTACCTTAGACTTGAACTCCTTAAAGATTGGGCAGTCTATATTGAAGGAGTTGGCAAATAAAGGAAAGAGAGTCATAGAAAAATGTATGGATAGAGTAAAGCTCACCTCTAAGCACACCAAAAAGGTAGAAGAGGTAGAGTTAATGATAGATAGCATAAGAAAATCAGTTGAAACTTTGACGCAAGACATGAACATATGTAACAATGTCTACCAAGGGAAGTTAGAAAAAATTGAGAAAGCAAAGTTAGAAATCAGCAAGATAAGGGTAAGGAAAACACAATTAAGAAATGCACTTGAGCCATCCTTAGTAGTCCTCAATGAGAAAATCAAAAATATTGATGCCACTATTGTGACATATGATCAAGGTCCCTACATGGATCTGATAAAGAAGCTGACATATGCATTGTGTACGCATCTACAAACAGTTGATTCTATGAAAGCATTTTTGCAGAAAGAGATCCAATCTCTTAAAACTGCGTACCCTGAAGTGTATATGGAGTAAGTATGGAGTAGAATTACCAATTTTTGTACGCCTTTTTCATTAATTTCAAAGGGGGAGTAATATAGAAAGTGTATATGCAGAGAAGTATATGTATATATGATGATATACAGTCACTTTTTGTGTTAAGTCATTTTGAGTAACTTGGCCACATTCATTTATTGCCATAAATGACAAAGGGGGAGATTGTTGGCAAGTTGACTACCTGAGGATACATGACTCATTTTTTTTTGTCATCATGGCAACAAAGTCATGTTTAGTTTCTGTCATGAAAGACAAAATGACTAAGTAAGAAAAATAGGACCGACAGAGATACTTAGTGATCAGCACATCAGCACACGTGCGAGAGATCGACTCAGCTTATGCGCATTCAGATATAAGTTGTATGACATGTGTACATGCTACATCCAGACATGCATAGTATGAAACTATAGTACGACAAAGTTACAAGTAGATCAATAGACCACCAGTCCAGGAGACATAGCATGGAATCTGACTAAGTGATTTGATCAGCGTGTGTTATTTTGTGATGTAATGGCTAAGCACCTTTTGTTATATGTTTATAATAATGTAATTAGCATTGTAGTAAACATGCTTGAAGATGACTTGTTCAGAAGCATTGTATATTTTGTTTTAGGGCCGATTAGTGTTTTGTTTTGGGTCGCACCTATTCGGATTTGCATATATAAGTATGTAATGTAAAGATATGAAAGCAATGTTGATTATTATGTAAGAGGGATATATAGAGGGATAGTACTATGAAGTCAGTTTATGATATAGCTCTTTGAGAGAGTAAGAGCATTCACACATACACGGAATTGATTAGATAACAGTGCAATCACAATAGTTCATTTTGATATAGTGCATATCATCTTTCAGAAGGTTGTTGCCTTCATCTTATTGGGCAGCGAGCCTAGGAAGTGAGCCATATACCTTTAACAAGATTTTTGTAAAAGACTGCTAACAGGGTCTGACATTTAACCTGGTCATTGTACTCATATTGTAAAGACTTCTTCTAACAGGGAAAAGGAACTCTCACAAGTTCATTATACTTAGTACAATATTTATGGGTACTAATTTGCACCAGGGTTTTCCTCTGATAAAGGTTTCCCCGTAATCATATCATGTATTATGAGTTGTTATGTTAAGCTTCATTCTATGTATGTTTGATTTATGCTTAAGTTGCTGAAAAGTAATTAATAGACAAACACTTATTCACCCCCCCTCTCAGTGTTTCTAACAGGTTCTTCATATCATTCCAACTAGTTATGCATCCCATAGGGAGATGTTGAAACCAGTCAGCAACATTTTTTATTAAAGTCTCTACAAACATTCTTACTACCACATCTTCATGCTTTGGATTTACAATGATGCATGCGGAAAAGAAGGTTGGAATATGCTCATTAGTGGATACTTTCCCATCTCCATTGAACTTTGGCAAGTTCTTTTGCGAAGCTCATGGTAAGTCATTATTAGCTCCTAGATGAAGAGGCCCAATGGCATTACCCCAGGGGATGACCATTGAAATATGGAGGATTACTGATACAACCTAAAAATTGATGTTGGTAGGAGCAGTTATCCCATGAAGAGTAAGGGAGTTACATAGGAATGAGGTGGTGTTTCATATGATAGGAGGTGTAGAAGAATGGCTACACATATGAGAAACAGGGCATGGTGGTGGAAAAAGAGCACCATAGATACCTAGAAAGACTAGATCATGGGTGTTGGTTGTTCCTCTCCTAATAGGGTCTTCTAACAAAGGAAACCTATCCTTCTTCAATTATTCAAACATGGGATCTTATGTCCTTGTCTTTAGACACTTTGGGTATACCTAGGATCTAGAGTTACTAAACTTTTTTACTGCGACTGCGTAGCTTTCAATCTTCTTGCTCATCTTGGATGTGAATATTAGGTTGCTCTAGTGGGACTTGTCCTTCATGAGGTAACACCATTTCTCCTTAAGAGTGATATGCATAATGTAGCATTAGGAATGCCAAACAGATAAGTTCTAAGTCACTTAGTAGAGCCACATAAAAACTTACTAATTAAGCTTATGAATATTATGAGTTCTCCCTAGTAGAGTCGCCAAAAAACTGTTGGTTTACAGTTTGTCTACTTTAAATTTGATTTATATAATGAGTCTTGAAAATACCCAATGTTGTCTTTAGTAGAACATAAAGTAACTACAAACTGGGTCAATGGTAGGAATCTATCAATGACCCCTGAATTGAAAGGTACAATATCCCTTATGTGAAATATATGCAATGAATTTTTTCTTTCAATTTTTAGTGGTATGCTCTTAACTGAAGAGAAGATGAGTTTTAACCAAGTTGCTCAGAGCTTCACACAACTAAGGCAATGAAAGGGGACTTACTCAATTATATTCAATCTAAAATGCAAACTAAAATGCAAATTTATATGCAGTACGGGATGAATGCAAACTACCATCTACCAGTAGAGATTAAGAAAGAAGGTGTAATAATGCAATTCACCAATTACTAAGATTGTGAAAATTTGAGAATACCTAGATTATCTTGATCTCATTCTCTATTAACCTGCTTCCCAATCCCTTATGCAAGAATTAATCTATTTAACTAAGATGTGCAATGAAAAGAAATTGAGTGCTTATCCTAAAGACAGTAAACATACAATCTACTAAATGAAAATAACAAAACCCGGTTCATAAATATTCATTCAATTTCCAGTATTAGCATCCTCATTCAAAACATCACACAACTAACTAAGATGAACAACAAAAACTACTTAAAACTCAGAGTTGCACATAGTAGTCCCAGCTATAGGGGTTCGCCCAAAGTAATTTTGCTGATCTATTTACTTTATAGAAATTTACATTTTTAGGTCTTCTCAAAAATGATCTGTTACTATAATGATTTCCTATTTAAAATATTTAGAGAGGAACATTCTAATAATAAACCTGGTTGGTTACAAAAACTAACAAATCTAACAAAATGCCCAAAATGGCTACAATATACAAAAATTGGGAAGATGACACATGTCAACAGATTCCATGCCTTCTTATATATAATGAATTTTCCTTTGTAACCCTTCATTGCATCTATTACCTTGCCCAATTCTTGAGCCTCTAGAATGATTACATTTTTAGCTTAGATCATCCAAAAATCATGCATCTCTGTCAGTTCGTCCAACCTAGCAATATGGGATTAGAGCTTCTTCGATTCCTTTTTGATCACTGCATCTATCGCGAAGAGCTCACTAATGCTTGACACTTGGATGCTAGCCGGATCAACAATCTCATCTATGAAAGCAAGAACCTTAGCTTTCATTCGCTCTATATTCACCAACTTGTCACTTCTGGAAACTTGAGATTCCGTGTGCAAAACTTTAAAAAACTCAAAAAGTTTGTCCATCTCCCTTTGCACTAACTCAATCATAGTCTTGAGTTCATAGATTGCTTGAGCTCTCAATCACAAACTCTAGAGACTTCTTCCAATGGAACAATGGCTCATGCCTAGTCTTATGGATGCCATTGGAGATTGAAACACTAGTCTTCATATCACTCACCTCTTGCAAGGTGGCTAGTTGCTCTGCCAATGTAGTGGATGCATTGTAAATGGTCACATGGTTCTTTGATGTTGTATCCTTCAAATTGTCTGCATCAAGTAGAAGGTTCCCCAAATTCTTGATTAAAATGGGGCCTTGAACCTTCATCGCCTCTATCCATGTTCTTCCAAATTTACCAAACTATCTTTCTTCCGGCAGCTTCAATAGCAAGTTCATACTTTCATCTGCATTGGGGTCAAATTGAGAAGATAAAGTATTGCCAAGAGAAAATTTAATATACTCAGATAGATCCTTGTTTGCAGACTTGAGGACTTCCTTGTCTTCTCAGAGCTCTTGTAACATGTCCTCAATCCACTCTTTGGTGTTTTTCTAGATGTTCACCATTGGGTCATGCACCAACACTCCCAGGTCCACTATTTTCATCTGGAAATCTTGATTTGAAAGTTTATGAAACTTTCCTTCTTTATGTGGCTCTACTATTTCCATTAACATATTCCCAATTGTGGAATTATGGGAAATGGCCACCACAGACTTTTTCTTCTTCGCCTTCTTCAATGGTGGCTGAGATGAGGTTGCCTTAAGGATCAGGTCCTTTGAAGAAATGGCTTCCTCATGTCATTTATTCTTCTTCTCAATGGTTTCTTCAAGGAATGAGTCTGTGGATAACACCTTTATTATAGACTGAAGAGCTGCAGGATAAAATAGCTTTTGGGCTACTAGAGGAGTCTTCTTGTCTTGAGATGGAACATGAAAGGAGGCAACCTTAGTCACCAAAAGGGCTAGAGTGTTTGTCAGCTAAGAGGAGTCCTGACCATCCATTGATTTTGTGTCATCTAAAGTGATCACAATAATTGGTGAGGGAGGCTTGGTAACGAACACCTCTTGTTCTTTCTTCTTTTCCTTTTCCTTTTCCTTATCTCCTTTCTTCTCCTCTTCATTTCCAATGTTTGAGAGTGAAATACCTCCATAGGTCAGAGTGATAGCAATATTATTTTTTGGGGAACGGTCACCTCCTTGCCCGGTGGGTTGCATTGCACCTGCTGAAACTGATGGTGCCAAAGAAGAAGTGGTTGCTAGAGTTCATTTCTCAGCACATGAAGTAGTTCCTCTAGATGAAATTGTGCTAGAAGTTCTTTTCCATCATCCTCTGGTCCATTCCACCCACTTATCAATTCTCTTGTTAATGCCTCTCATGAGAAGATCCAATGAATCAACCACTGGACCAGTTGGTGGAGAGGAAGAAATAGGCAACACCTTGATCTGGTTGCAAGATGAAGGATGCATGAAGAGGCCGTCATCTAAAAGATCAGATACATCAACAATATTTTTATACATTTTAATTTCATCCAAAGATAAATGGGACCATAATTTCTCCTGTGTCTAATACTCATTAAAACATTCAGCCCAAAAATCCTCAATATCTGGTACATGTCTGTAGGCATGTTTGAGCTTCAAGTGATCTCTAAAAAAACCCATAGGATCATATTGAGGCCTAAGAACCTCATAATAAAGTAGCTTGATCTTATCCTTAAAGCTCTTTACCAAATTCTTGGCATCAAATATCTATGCACATAAATATGGACCAACAACCACGGGGAAGGAAATCCTGGCGATCTTCTTCATAGTTGAACATAGATGTTTACATTCAATATATGTTGGTAGAGCTCCACCAAGACCACCTTATCTTCAAGATACCTGGGAAATCTCTTAGGAATTCTAGAGAAGGGTCCTATCTGAAGATAAGAGAAACTCAGGAATTGGATGAAAGAACATCCATACTGACTGATTGCTGAGATGGCTTCTGGCGAGAATCTTCTTTATGGGAAACCTTGAAGCTCCTGACATATTCTCATTGTAAATGCATCATTCATAGTAGTATATTCCTCAAAGCTCTGATGCAATTAAAGATTCGGGTAGAACTCATATATTTTGGTGTTGTTGTCAAAATTATGGATTGCTTGCAAGCCGGGCCACAGGAGATGAGTCGCCAGAGCATAGATCAGGTATGAAGACATGTAAAACTATTTGAATCCCTGACAGGAATTCAACCAGGATGCTAGCTTCTCACATAGGATTTCTTCCCAGTCAATGAACATTATTTTTGTGCAGATGGCTTGAACAAGGAGGAAATTATGTTCAACGAGATCCAGGATCTCAGGTTTTCCATCTAATCTTGTCAACAGGGCTAGAATATCTACAATTTCCCTCTTTAGAGTTCTTTCAAACAGATTCTTTTGCATCTTACTTTTCTTTGATCAAGGGGTCTGGAACTAGGTCCTCTGCATGCCTTCCCTCCTTAGAGTCTTCTTTTCATTAAACATAGATGTAGATGAACTAAAGTTGATGTCGCAATACACGTCTTCCACCGTAATGCCAAAAGTGGATTGGATTAGGGTTGTATCAATTGTCAGCAAAATAGATTGATTTGGGAACAAGATTTTCTTTGTCACTAGGTTGTATTTCTCTATACATTCTTTGACAATCTCATGAGCTTGGACTACCATTGGAAATCCTACAGCTTCTACCAGACCATTGTCCTTGAGCTTCTGTGTAATAGGGTGAATTAGATGAGATTTCAATCTTCTGTGCAAATTTCTGAGATCAAAGAATCTTAGAGATGTGTCAGAAACTTCTTTCAATTTACTCTCAATACCAATTAATCTGTCGTAACCAGAAGACTTAACTACCATTTACTATAAAACTAAGAACATGAGTGAAGATAAATGGCTTGTTACACAAATACAATGAGCAAAAAATGATGGCAAATGTCAAAGAAATAGCCGCTAAGATCCGAATGTTGGCACGACACGAATGACATTAACGTGACCTAAAGGACATAACAACAAGATTAGCATTAAATTTTGGTAATCAATGGCTATTAGAACTTCCTATTTTGGAGAACATAATGGCCTCAAAATCTGAAAGCTTACACTTAACTTTATGTTCATTAGCCAATTGCCAAAACAAATCCTTAGTCCTACGAAAAAAAAACATACTTTCCTTCAGATTCTGAAATGAATGAACATTAGACCATTTTACCTTGTGTGGGAAAAGAACATATGAGAATACTTTTCCTGTAATCCTGTTTCCTTTGTTTTGGAAATGTATCCCGGCAGCTTCACCTTTTATCCTTTTCACACTTAAACCACCTATTTTCCATCAGGAGCACTTAACCTATTATTTTCTCTTTTCACTTGTGTCAGGGTTGCACCTTTAAGACAAATTTTTTTGAATGCTGCATGATCGCCACCACTACTCTGCAACTTGATATCTTTAAGAGTTGAAAAACCCTTTTTACGAACAAAAGCTTTATGAATCACTTATGTAAATCATATGTTTACCTTTAAGAAAAACACATTGAGCATTACAGATCTGAGGGTGACTACTTCTCTAATTCGGAAGATGCTATGACAGCCCTTTCCTGACATACCTAAATCACCTAAACACCGGATGAAGTAGAAAGATTGAAAACCTGCTAGGCTCAAATAGGAAAGGAAAATAATTTATCTGATAAGCAGATTAGGGGAAGGTTTCAAGATGAATGAGAAGTAAGTCACCAAAGAACAATTTTATCCCCTAGGACCTAAAGACCCTAGACTAAATTTTGGCAATGCAAAAAAATACAAAGATAAAATTCAAGATCAATTATAGATCTTCTGCAACACATACATTCATGATCCAAATTGCTAGATCTAGCACTTGGTCTTCCTTTGTAATATGATCCCCCAATGTTCTGACCCTAAACTAAGAACCATTACAACTTAAATACAAAAGGAAAACAATAGGCCAGCCTACAAAACAATCATTGGAGAAACCCCTGACCCAAATTTAGGTCCACATAATCCCCAATAAGAGATCCACCATAAATGCTACAATCAAAATTAAATACAAAAGTCGGCCACAAGATCTAACTCCAAAATAAGTAACTCAGGAAAGGGATGGCTGAGAAACAGAGAGACTCAGACAAAGAACACCCTAAGAAATAGAGAAGAAAACCCAAGCATTAGAGGAAATGAACTCGGTAACAAGCATGACCTAGTGACAAAAATGCACAAGCATGCAAGAGCAACAGAACCTGAGCATTAGGGACCAACCTGAAACAAGCATAACCAAGCGACAGGGCTGTAGCAATAGAGTCATTCTCTGAGATGTCTCTAAACAAATTAGTTAACAAAGAAAAACATATTTTTGGTCAAAAAGGATTGCCAAGGATCCTAGGATGCTCCTGCATCATTTTCCTCTTTTGATCAACAATATGTACATAGGATAAACAACCAAAAACTCTAAAATTAGTAACATTAGGATTTTTGCGCATACAATTCTTCATAAGGAGTTTTCATTTAAAATTCTCTAATGGGACTATGATTGAAAATGTAGATAGTTGTAACAACTACATTAGCAGATAAAGTATTATTTAACCCTTTAGTTAGTAACACACTCCTTTTCATTTCAACCACTGTACAATTTTTCCTTTCAGCCACCCCATTCTATTGAGGTTTGTATTCCTTTCAGCCACCCCCATTCTATTGAGGTGTGTATGTAGTGGTGAGTTGTCTTGTGATTCCATGCAAATAAAACAAATTATTAAAGTCTTCGAAGCAAAACTCTCCTCCACGATCAGTCCTTAAACATAAATAACTTTATAACCTTTCTCCTTTTCCACAAGGCCTTCAAGAACATTTCAAGCATATCAAAAGCCTCATCTTTTGACTTCAAAAAATAAACCTCCTCTAATCACATGTATTGTATTGGTAGTCTTGTGTTCGATTCTAGCCAATGGTTAGCTTAGTTCCACGTTTTATGATAAAACACGTCCCAAGGCACTCTCTATTGTCAAGGCTATGGTAAAACAAGTAGTTTCCAAGGAAAAATGCATAGGTTCATCGTTACACTACCTTCACATTCACGACTATTTTTTTTAACATAGGATTCTCCCTTTCCTTCTATGATATCTACTTTCTTGATCTCTTATATCACTTTTTAAATATAACTTTTATCTCTTAAATTGTTGTTTTAACTTCTAGTAGTGTGATGGGTTGATTTTGTTGGACGACTCTGCAAACTTTACTAGAGAAAAAATAGTGGCTCCTAATAATAATAATTTTGTGTTAGGATTTGACATGATAGACACCATTTAGACTCGAGTGGAAGCAAACTACCCTGGAATTGATTCTTGTGCTGACATTTTAGCCATTGCTACTTGTGATTCAACTGTTCAAGTAGATAACCAACTAATTTACTGTTTGATTTGGTTTCAGGTGCTCATACAATTGGTCAAGCATGGTGCACCAACTTTATAATGCACATCTACAATGAAACAAACATAAATAGTGCCTTAGCCAGTTCTATTACTTGGCTAACTCCCTAGGAACTGGTGGTGACAATAACTTCTCAACCTTAGATGTTAAAAGTCCCACTATGTTTGATAACATATATTACATAAATCTTAAAGTCAGAGAGGGCTTCTTCACTCTTATCAGGAGCTATTAAATGGGGGGTCTACTGATTCTTAGGTGACTACCTTTTCTTCCAATCAGGACAACTTATTCAATGATTTTGCAGCTGCCATGGTGAATGTGGGAATCATAAAACCTCTAACTAGTATGAATGGACAAGTCTGAAGGAACTGTAGGAAACCCAATTAGCTAATGTGTTTTATGGCATAAATAATAAAGCTAGGTACTATATTATGGGGCATGTATCACATGTAGTTCTTTAAGACTGTCACCTTTATGAACTACTTCGAGATGAAAAACAAGCTTTTTGAAATTAATCAAGGATAACTTGCCTATTTTACATTGAAGAAAATTTTTGGCCAATAGGGTATTGTTGTGACCTTTTCACACATTGCCCCATTGCAAATGGGACCCTGCTCTATTTTTTTTGGCCTTTTATTTTTTTATTTCATTCCTGGTATATTTTGGCTCAACCCCCTAAGGTTCCCCGTGTTTTGATGTGGGAATTGGTAAAATTTTGCCAAGTCTAGAAAAGTGTTATCCACCTAGCTCCTAGAATGAAAATTGTGTTTGTCAATGAATTAGGTCAAGTGTGAATGAGAATTGATCTTTCAAAAAATAATATCAATGAAATTTTGAACGTCTTGACATACTTGCTATTTTTGGAAATTTCTATTTTTAGTATGTCTATTTTTAGTAAGTTTCACTACGTCCCAAAATGGCATAATTTTGAGTTTGGAAGTACTTACTATTTTTAGCAGTGTCTATTTTTAGTAAGTCTATTTTTTTCATTGCCACCTCCATTGGCCTTATTTTGACTTTGGAACAACTCACTATTTTTAGAAATTCTATTTTTGGCAGGTCTATTTTTGCAACAAGTGAGCTATAGATGATAAACGGGTATCCAATTATATATCCAGAAGAATGAGAAAGCAAGGTCATCAATCAAAAAATGGTTCAGTCTGGAAAAAATCTTTAAATATCCAAAAGTGGAAAGGCATGAAAAACATAATAAATTCCAAAATTTTAGAAAAATGGAAAATTCTAAAATCTTAGAAAGTTCTGAAATTTCAAAATAAAGAAAAATCCTCAACTTCAAAAAAATTCACGACCTCTCAAAAATCTCACCTCCAGGAGTGCTGGAGTGCAAGTTAACTCGGTCAGAGGAGAATTTGCAAACAAAATAAAATCCTCCAACATGTGAAAATTTTGCAAAGTTTTAAAATTCCAAAAACCTTAAAATCAAAAAGGTGAAATTTTGGAAATCATGGAAAATTAAAAATCTTCAAAGCTTGGAAAATTCCAAAATCTTGAAAAATTTGAATAGTGGAAAATCTTGGAAAATTCTAAAATTTCAGAAAAGTGGAATATTTTGGAAAAATGGTTGAGCATTGGAAAATATCTCCTTCATGGAAGAAAAAAATGGGCAAGTGTTCAAAATTTCTCCATCATGGAAGGAAAAATAACTAAGTCTAGGAAAATGGGTAAGTGTTGAAAATCTTGGAATATTCCAAAATTACATGAAATCTTGAAATTCTTCAAAAAATTCCAAAATATTAGAAATGGGAATCCTTGAAAAATAAAGAAAAATGAGGGACAAAGTGAATTTAAAGCATGAATAGAGGAAGGTGTGAAGTTTTGAAGAGATAGAAAGATAATTTTTAGAGAGAAAATGTCTGTCTAGAGAGATAAATTTGCAAAGAGTTTGAAGAACAAAAGGAGGCATGAGAATGTGGTGTAGAGCACCTCCCCTTTTGATGTGTTTAGTATTTTTTAGGGTTATTTTAGGTTTCTTGTGTGATTTATAATAAGATCAACTAGGTTGGATCTAATTTGGTTCATCTCCATGTTTGTAAGAGCCAAATGTGCTCATAAGTGATATTGTGGTCATTTTGGCCTAGAAAGGGAAAATTTGGTCCTTTTGGGTAACTTGGGTTTATAGTGTCTTTAAGGACCCTAGGTAACCTAACTAGAGTCATGGAATTCAAACTCATGCATCGAGTTGACTAAAAGAGTCAAAAAGCAAAAATACTAAAAATTTTCTTGCAATTTTTGAAAGTTGCTTGAGAAACTGTTGCAACCTTTTGCAAGAAGTTGAAAATGGGAGTTGGAGTGGTTGTAACTACCCATGCTTGGGTATTTGAGCATGGATATATTATTTTAAGAAGGTTTATGAAGTTTTGGATTGCACAACTTATTTGTGAACCCTCTGTACGAATGTTTTGAACTATGTACTTGTAATTCATAGTGCCTTCTGCATTCTGTACGGGTGTGTATGGATTGGGAAAGGAGATCAAACCCCATGGGGGGTGTAGTATTTCAAAATATATTTCATTTACACATTTTAGTTTGCTTTGAATTTATAGGAGTGTAGAGTTATAGTAAATTTGAAGCCACTGGTCTGCAAGTTCCATTTGCAGAGTTGCAGAGGTGAAAATGGCTCTAACCTAGACATCCACCTTTAAAAAATGGCTAAAACCATGGGGGATGAATGGTTAGGGTCTGTAAATATTGATTTTTCATTCATTTTTTAATTTTCAATGGATTTTCTAGACCAAGAGTGAAGCCCTATGGCTGACTGCTAGGAGCAGGTGAGCCTGGACAAGGTCAAGAATGAATTGTATCAAGCACCCATGATCTTGGATGGTTAACTTAGTGGTATGTGTGGAAGCCCTAAAGTGTTCCCATGAAGAATAAAATGGTTAGAAATTATGATAGGAAGTTTGAACAACAATTTTATGGCATTTTGTCCTGACTTGTCCAGAGACCTAGAATAAAGGTTGAAAACTAGGAAATTATGAAAAATAGGGTTGTGGTTGCCTTGAGAAGCTAGGATTTTGGATTCTAGTAGAGTTGGTGGAAACCTTGAATATTTTAAAGGTCTTCAATGAGGTTGTTCTGAATATTTGGGAGCTTTAAACCCAAAACAGTGAAATTTGACCTACTAGGAAATGAGCCAATTAGGCATCCTAGTGAATTTGACAATAATTGGATTGCGAAAGTATCTAGAATTGGAAAAGGTTCTAATGGAATTTTGATGGTCCAAGGACATAGACAAGAGTCTATTGAATTTATGGGAAAGATCCTAAGCAAGGGTTTGGGATTCTTGGGGAAGTTATGGTGGAAAAACCTATGAAATTGAAGAACTACGGTGACTAGTTGAATGCAGGAGTATTTGTGTCTTCAACCAAATCAACTATACATAGGAGGCAAGTTGAGAGACTAGATTTTGGAGATCCATATGGGAGAATTACACATGGAGGGATAACTATTGGATGGTGGGAAAAAGGAATCAACACTTTTGGAGGAAGAAATAATAGAACCCTAAACCATCTAGATCAGAGTGGTATCAGAGCTAGGTTTTCTTGAAGTCTGTATATGTCTTAAGAAAAGGAGAGTCGAGATTTACAACATGCCTCCTAATGCAATGAGTAGGGATGCCATTGTGGAATTGGTTCAGGGCCTCTTTTAGAATGCTAGTGTGTCAGAAACAAGGAGTAAGAAGAAAGTAACTGAATGGGGAGAAGAGAGTGATGATGAAGGGAATGAAAATCAGTAAGGAGAATCTAAGGAAAAGAAGTGGAGATGGATAGAGATCAAAAGCTATTATTGGATGCCTTTAATTCCATCAACAAAGATAGTATGGAACACATACCCTACTATTGTGGCAGCTTGAATGGTGAAGATTTGTTGGATTGGCTAGAGACCATAGACAATAATTTTTATTACACAAAAGTGGCAGAGGAGAAGAGGGTCATATATGCCAAGGCTAGACTCTAAGGATCTGCATTGGTGTGGTGGAACATGAAGCATGATCATAGGGTAACCAGTGGAAAGAAGAGGATAGTTTCTTGGGAGAGGATGAAGATAATATTGAGGGCAAAATTCTTTCCAACTGATTATGAGATTCAAATGTATCAAAAGTTGCAGAACTTAAGGCAAAAGGAGATGACAGTAAGTTCTTATACCGAGGAGCTTCACAAATTGAGCCTAAGGGAAAGGAGATAAGAAGAAGAAATGGAGAAGGTATCAAGGTACCTAAATGGATTGAGGCAGGGAATCCAAGATGAAATTAGAATGATATCTCCTGACAGTATGCATAAGTATTTTCAGTTAGACTTGAGAGTAGAGGATAAGGCTAGGAGGAGAAATGATTTCCATCAAAGAGGAAGGGGTGCTAACAATAATCGAGGATTCAGAGGTAGTAGTAACTTTGGCTAGGGAAAAACCTCAAGTAGGCCAGAAGAGAATCAGTCTATGGAAAATAGTTGGAGGAATCATTATAGAGACTCATTTCAAAGAGGAGAATATAGAGGAAGAGGGCCTCCATGAGGTAGATTTCAGTCTGAAGGAAGGACAAATTTAGTTTTCACTTGCAGATGCTATAACTACAATCAAGTGGACCATACTATGGGCAGGTGTCCTAACAAGACCTCCATATCATCTATGGGGGAAAAAAGAAATCAGTTGGTGCAAGAGGATGACACTCAAAGTGTCACTTCTCCTATCTCCAAAGGAGAGCCAGTATTGGATGGGAAGAATCTAATGTTGAGAAGGACTTTGTTGAAAGTTCGTAATACTATAGAGCCACCACAAAGAAAGAATTTGTTTAAGAATACTTGTAGGTCTCATGGAAAGATCTGCAAAGTGATAGTGGACTCTAGATCTACTGAGAATATAGTATCAACATAGATGGTGGACAAACTAAAACTTAGAAGGATACCTCATACCAGTCACTACAAGTTATCATGGCTAAAAAAGGGACAAAAAATAGTAGTGGATGAACAAACTATGGTGGAGTTTTAAATAGGTGAGTATAAGGACAAGGTCCAATGTGACAAACTGCCTTTGGATGTATGTCATCTTCTTTTAGGATGTCTATGGAAATATGATGTGAAGGCTATTCATGATGGAGAAAATAACAATTATGTAATTACCAATATAGGGAAGAAGTTTGAAATGGATCCATTGCAGGAGCCTAATGAAGAGAAGCATGTGGGAATCAGTGTGATGCTCTTGAGTGGAAAGGAGTTTCTAAAAGCTATGAAGAAGGAGAGAGGAGTCTGTTTTTTAGTGATAGTGAATCCAAAAGAGGATACCAAGGAGAAAGCCAACATGCCACCAAAGGTACAAGCATTGTTGGAAAGGTATCATGAAATTTTGGATAATGGTTTTCCAAGTGCATTACCACCCATGAGGGATACGAGTCATCAGATAGACCTCATACCTTCAAAGAATTTGCCAAAAACAAGATAGCATATAAGATGGCACCAAGTCAAAATGCAGAGATAGAAAAAGAGATTCAAGATTTGTTGAAGAAAGGACTGATAAGGAAGAGTTTGAGTCCTTGTGCTGTGTCGACTATCCTTTCACCTAAGAATGATGGAAAATGGAGAATTTGTATGGGTTCCATGGCTCTAACGAAGATCAAATGCCCTATATTGAGGATTTGATGGATAACTTGGGTGGTTCTTGTTATTTCTCCAAGGTGGATTTGAATTCAAGGTACCAATAAAAAAGGAATAGGCCTAGTGATGAATGGAAGACATCCTTCAAAACCAATGAAGGGCTGTACGACTGACTAGTAATGCCTTTTGGCCTAACTAATGTACCTAGCACATTCATGAAGCTCATGAATGAAGTGCTAGAATATTTCATTAGTAAGTTTGTAATAGTATATCTTGATGACATATTGATATTTAGCAAGTCCAAGGAGGAGCACATGAACTATTTGGAGAAGGTATTGAGGAAGCTACATCAAGATAAGTTGATGATCAATCAAGAAAATTTCTTGTTCCTAAAAATTGAATTAGTGTATCTTGGTTTTGTGGTTGCTAAGGGATGTATGAAGATGGACCCTAATAAGGTTATGTCAATTTTGGAATGGCCTACACCTAGGTCCATAGGGGATGTTAGGATTTTTCATGGATTGGCCTCCTACTATAGGAAATTTATGAGAAATTTTAGTCATGTATGTGCCCCTATCCTCAGCACTATCAAAGGAGGAATCAAATGTCAGTTTAAGTGAACTACAGCAGAAAACCAAGGAAAGACTACCCAAGGGTAAGCCAACCAAATTACTCATGAAGAAGATATGACCAATGAGGATATTGAATAAATATGGCAAAATGCATATGAAGTGGAGTTACCTCCACATTTGGGAATTTCACCAATCTTCAATTAATGTGACTTGTATCCCTACAAGGGACCGTCCTCAGACACTGGACAACAAACTCTTTCAGAGTGGGAAGTTGTAGATTGGATCAAGGGTTTCCCTACCCCACACCCTCTATAGTTAGATAGTATACTTGATTCTAAGGTGATAAAGAAGACAAGTAAGGGAACCTACAAAGAGAATATAATCAAGTAGCAGGGACTACCTCAAGCTGAAGCCACTTGGATAACAGAGACAGACATTCTGAAGCATGGGGTCACCATTGAAGACCTCCTAACTCAAGCGACTTCAGTTATTTGTGCTAGGGGAGTATGGTGCAGAGAACCTCCCATTTTGATGTGTTTATTATGATTTAGGGTTATGTTACATGTCTTGTGTGAGCTATAATAAGATCAACTCGGTTGGATCCAATGTGGTTCATCTCCATGTTTGTAAGAGCCAAATGTGCTCATAAGTGATATTGTTGTCATTTTGGCATAGAAAGGGAAAAGTTGCTATTTTTGGTTAACTTGGGTTTATAGTGTCTTTGAGGACCCTAGGTAACCTAAATAGAGTCATGGAAGTCAAACTCATGCGTCGAGTTGACTAAAAGAGTCATAAAGCAAAAATACTAAAAAGTTGCTTGAGCAAATTTTGCAACTTTTCACAAGAAGTTGCAAATGGGTGTTAAAGTGGTTGTAACTACCCATGCTTGGGTATTTTAGCATGGATGGATGATTTTCAGAAGGTTAATGAACTTTTGGAATGCAGAACTTATTTGTGAACCCTCTGTATGGAAGTTTTTGACTGTGTACTTGTAATTCATAGTCCCTTCTGCATTATGTATGGCTGTGTACGGATTGGGAAAGGAGATCAGAAACCATGGGGGTGTAGTGTTTCAAAATATATTTCATTTACATATTTTAGTTTTCTTTGAAGTTATAGGAGTGTAGATTTATAGTAGATTTGAAGCCACTAGTTTGCAAGTTTCATTTGCAGAGTTACAGAGGTGAAAATGGCTCTAACCTAGACACCCAGCTTTAAAAAATGGATAAAAACATGGGGGATGAATGGTTAGGGTCTTTACATATTGTTTTTTCTTTAATTTTTTCTTTTTCAATGGAGTTTACAGACTAAGAGTGAAGCCCTATGGCTGACTCCTAGGAGCAGGTGAGTGTGGACATGGTAAAGAATGAATTGTATCAAGAACCCATGATCTTGGATGGTGAACTTAGTGGCATGTGTAGAACCTTGAAATTGTTCCCATGAATAATAAAATGGTTAGAAATTATGACAGGAAGTTTGAAGAAAAATTTGATGGAATTTTGTCCTGATTGGTTCAGAGACCTAGAATAAAGGTTGAAAACTAGGGCCTTGTGAAAACTAGGGTTGTGGGTACCTTGAGAAGTTAGGATTTTGGATTCTATTAGAGTTGGTGGACACCTTTAATATTTTCATGGTATTCTATGAGGTTGTTTGGAATATTTGGTAGCTTTAGACCCAAAATAGTGAAATTTGACCTACTAGGAAATGAGCCAATTATGCCTCCTAGTGAATTTGACAATAATTAGATTCGTAAAGTATCCTTAACTATGGGAAAAGGTTCTAATGTAATTTTTATTGTCCAATGAAATAGAAAGAGTGTATAGAATTTATGGGAAAGATCTAAAGGAAGGGTTTGGTATTCTCAGGGAAGTTTTAGTGGGGAAAAACAAGGAAATTGAAGAACTAGTGTGACTAGTTGAACCTAGGAGTATTTGTGTCTTCAACAAAATCAACTATACCTAGGAGGAAAATAGATCAAATGGGTCTTGGAGATCCATATGGAAGAATTACACATGGAGGGATAACCATTGGATGATTGGAAAAAGGAATTAGCACTTTTAGAGGAAGAAAGACTAGAACCCTAAACCCTCTGCATCAGAGTGGTATCAGAGCTAGATTTTCTTAAAGTTTGTGTATGTCTTAAGGGGAGGAGAGTCAAGAGGTTGAAAGTATACCTCCTAATGCAATGAGTATGGATTCCATTGTGGAATTGGTTCAGGGCCTGTTTTAGAAGGCTAGTGTGTCAGAAATAAGGAGTAAGAAGAAAGTAACTAAATGGGGAGATGATAGTGATGATGAAGAGACTGAAAATCAGCTAGGGGAATCTAAACAAAAAGACGTGGAGATGGATAATGATCAAAAGGTATTCTTGGATGCCTTTAAGTCCATCAACAAAGATAGTATGGAACACATACCTTACTATTGTGGAAACTTGAAAGGTGAAGAGTTGTTGGATTGGCTAGAGGCCATAGACAATTAATTTGATTAAAAAGAAGTGGCAGAGGAGAAGAGGGTCAGATATGCAAAGGATAAACTCAAAGGATCTGCATTGGTGTGGTGGAACATGATGCAGTATCATAGGGTAACTAGGGAAAAGAAGAAGATAGTTTCTTGGGAGAGGATGAAGATCAGATTGAGGGCACAATTCTTGCCAATTGATTATGAGATTCAAATGTATCAAAAGTTGTAGAACTCGAGGAAAAAGGAGATGACAGTAAGTGCTTATATTGAGGAGTTTCACAAATTGAGCCTAAAGGCAAGGAGACAAGAAGAAGAAGAAATGGAGAAGGAAGCCAGGTACCTAAATAGATTGAGGTATGGAATCCAAGAGGAGGGTAGATAGGAAGAGGGCCTATAATAGGTAGATTTCAATCCCAAGGAAGGAAAAATTCAGTTTTCACTGGCAGATGTTATAACTCCTGTAAGATATGAAATAGGGTTTTGGGGGGTTTCTTAGGAATTTATATGGTGTTGAAAGAGGATAAGGTGATTTTATTGTTAATTGTTGTTTGATTTGATTAAAGCGTGTTGAATTCCTTAACCCTATTTTATATTTACTTGAATTTAATTTATTGTGTTTTGCAATTGTGTTTAAGGAGAAGATAAGATGTTCCTTTTCAACCCTCAAATACAAAAATGGGAGATCCAAGTTGATCAACCAAAGAGAAGGGTTAATGCACAAATGAATCAACTATTTCGAAAGGAGAATAATAAAGGAGATACCTTAAATTATGTTAATTATATGTATAGAAATTATATATGATTGTAATTGAAGAGATAGGATAAATACACTAACCTTGAAATATTACAGATCAAAGAATGTTGTTTTATGAGGTTTGTAGACTATTTCATGAAAAACTGACAGTTGATACCAAACCAAAACGCAGAGAAAAACAAAACCCATAAATTGTTTTCCATTACAATGTCGTCTTATGAAAAATTTCAACCTTGACCCACAAATGTCAACCTTGACCCAATAATGTCGACCCTGACCTACACAGATCTGAAAGTGACTTTGTTTGCGGATCCCAAAAGTTTTCTGAAAAGGGTATCCAGATCTAGTCTTAAAACGGTAATCTTGAACCTGTACCTACAAGAAAAATGATTTTTTTTGTTGTGGGGAGGGGGGGTTTTCCTTGGTCAAACCCTAGTTTTGGAATTAACCTAAAATATATGTAATTGAAATTGCAGAAATGGAAAAAGTAAATGCATAAATTCACCTTGCTTGAAAAAGTCCTTGTGGCGGATTCGAATCCTTGACTCCACAAGTATGCTTCAAATGTAGAATGTAGAAAGGTAGGATGTCCTCAATCTCTTTCTTGTAGATCTTCAACACCATGTCTTGAATGGGTTCTTGAATATGGAATAGGATTGGAAGAAGGTGGATGGAGAGATCACCAAAAGGGCACCTTGTAGCTTCAATCCTTCAATGGCCTCCAATGGATCTCCTTCATGAAAATGGATACTTGAATGGATGAATGCTTTCTTGAAATCTTTC
>MU224621.1:559202-592065 GCA_018584345.1 Thuja plicata
TTGGAAGAGGATTAGTATAAGTAAAAGGCACACTATGATATGAAGGTTGTGAGGTAGGTAAAGATACCGGTGGAGCACTCACAGGAATAGGTGCGCTTGGGAGAGAAGTTATTATCAAAGGAGGAGTGTAAGTAGGAATACTAGGTAGAGGAATAGAAGACGATCCTACACTAGTGACAATAGGTGTGACCCCTAACTCTTGAGCTTCTTGAGCTAAAGGCTTAACATTCAAATTCACAAGGTGAGTAATACTACGCAACAAATTAATACCTTGATCATTATCACGGAGAACTTTCTTAAGAGCCTTTATGGCTTGGACAGAATCTTGATTATGGTTTTCTTGGATAAGCCAATTTCCCATTTTATTAAGTTTGGTTGAAATATTTTGCACTTGTTCAAGAGGAACCCTTAAAGCATCATGTTCATCATGAGATGAGTGAGAAGAGTGATGCTCCATGGAAGGATTAGAATCATGAGCTATTAAATTTTCATCTGGGATCCTAAGGAAAGGAGAGGAAGACTCAGGATTAAAGGAACCCATAAGTCGATATCCTCTTATAACCGGGATACTATAAGTAGGACTAGATGTGATAAATCTCATACACCAATACAATGCAAATGAACTAACATAAAATTTTGATCTATTGAATTGAAATGCAACTTTGAAAGAACATGCAAGATCTACCATAAACAATTTAAATCTGACACCAAAAAGAAAGATTTTTCTATTGCGGGTTCACCAAAATGTAAGATATGAAATAGGGTTTTAGGGGGTTTCTTAGGAATTTATATGGTGTTGAAAGAGGATAAGGTGATTTGATTGTTAATTGTTTTTTGATTTGATTAAAGCGTGTTGAATTTCTTAACCCTATTTTATATTTACTTGAATTTAATTGATTGTGTGTTGCAATTGTGATTAAGGAGAAGATAAGATGTTCCCTTTTTACCCTCAAATGCACAAATGGGAGATCCAAGTTGATCAACCGAAGAGAAGGGTTAATGCACAAATGAATCAACTATTTTGAAGGGAGAATAACAAAGGAGATACCTTAAATTCTTTTAATTATATGTATAGAAATGATATATGACAGTAATTTAAGAGATAGGAGAAATGCACTAACCTTGAAATATTGCAAATCAAATAATTCTATTTTCTGAGGTCTATAGACTATTTCTGGAAAAACTAACAGTTGATATTGAACCAAAATGTAGAGATGAACAAAACCCAGAAATCATTTTCTGTTTCAATGTCATCTTATGAAAAAGGTCAACCTTGACCCACAAATGTCAACCCTGACCCAATAATCTTGACCTTGACCTGCACAGATCCAAAGGTGACTTTGTTCACGGATCTTGAAAGTTTGCCAAAAAGGGTATCCAGATCTGGTCTTAAAATGGAAATTATAAACTTGTACCTACAAGAAAAAGGAGTTTGTTTGTTGTGGGGGAGGGGTTTTCCTTGGTCAAACCCCAGTTTTTTAATTAACATCAAATATATGTAATCGAAATTGCAAAAATTGACAAAGTAAATGCATGAATTCACCTTGCTTGAAAAAGTCCTTGTGGCAGATTCAAATCCTTGAATCCACAAGTATGCTTCAAATGTAGAATGTAGAAAGGTAGGATGTCTTCAATCTCTTGCTTATAGATCTTCAACACCAAGTCTTGAATGGGTTCTTGAATATGGAATAGGCTTGGAAGAAAGTGGATGGAGAGATCACCAGAAGGGCACCTTGTAGCTTCAATCCTTCAATGGCCTCCAATGTATCTCCTTCATGAAAATGGATACTTGAATGGATGAATGCTTGATTGAAATCTTGCTTGATTTCTTGCTTGAACTTCACTTTATAATGCTTGTTCTCAATTAGGAATGCTTGATGCTTGATTAGAAGACTTAGTTAGCTTGATGATGGTTAGAGAAAATGAGAGAGAAAGCTTCTCTTTTATGTGGAATTAGGGCACAATTTCCTAAGGAGGCCTACATAGGAGGATTAAATTTCCATTAAAGCTTTTACCCCTAGGAGAGGACATATATTAAATATAATTTAGGAATCAACGCTTCAAAACCTGAAACAGCCGACCCAGAAGCGGGAAATACTTTTTGCAAAGGCTGACCTCTTGAAACTGCATGACCCTAGGGTCTAAATCCTGGGTCAAGGTCAAGGTTGACCCTGACCTAGGTCATGGTTGAGGTCGACATAGACCTAAAATGTCGACCTTGACCCTGAAGCCAAGAATCACCAGTCTGTAGTCCAGAATGCAGAAATCAGGCCAAACAGGAGTGGAAAGAGGAATAGAATAGGGACGAAGCCATGTCAAGATTAGGAATCCATTCAAGGCACTTGCCATGACCCCAAACCACTTAATTAAAAGGCTAAACATTTCTACAATGGAAGTGTTTCAATTTTCCGATTATACAACTCCAATCAAGTGGGCCATACTAGGGGCAGTTGTCCTGACAAGACCTCCATATCATCTATGGGGGAAAGAAGAAATTAGTTGGTCCAAGAGGATGACACTCAAAGTGTCACTTCTCCTATCTCCAAAGGAGGGCCAATATTGGATGGGGAGAATCTAATGTTGAGAAGGACTTTTTTGAAATTTCCTAATACCATAGAGCCACCTCAAAGAAAGAATTTTTTTAAGAATACTTGTAGGTCTCATGGAAAGATCTGCAAAGTGATATTGGACTCTAGATCCACATAGATTAGTATCAATAGAGATGGTGGAAAAAATAAATCTTAGAAGGATAACTCATACCACTCCCTACAAGTTATCATGGCTAAAAAAGGGACAACAAATAGTAGTGGATGAACAAACTATGGTGGAGTTTGAAATAGGTGAGTATAAGGACAAGGTCCTATGTGACATACTGCAATTGGATGCATGTCATCTTCTTTTAGGAAGTCCGTGGAAATATGATGTGAAGGTTATTCATGATGGAGAAAAGAACAATTATGTAATTACCAAGCTAGGGAAGAAGTTTTGAATGGATCCATTGCAGGAGCCTAATGTAGAGAAGCATGTGGTAACCAGTGTGATGCTCTTGAGTTGAAAGACATTTCTAAAAGCTATGAAGAAGGACATAGGAGTCTGTTGTGTAGTGATAGTGAGGCCAAAGGAGGAGACCAAGGAGAAAGCCACATGCCACCAAAGGTATGAACATTGTTGGAAAGGTATCATGACATAGTGGATGATGGTTTTCCAAGTGCATTACCACCCATGAGGGATGTGAGTCATTAGATAGACCTCATACTTGTAACAAATTTTCCAAACAAGGCATCATATAAGATGGCACCAAGTGAAAATGTAGAGAGAAAAATAGATTAAAGATTTATTGGAGAAAGGACTGATAAGGAAGAGTTTGAGTCCTTTTGCTGTGCCAACTATCCTTGCACCTAAGAAGGATTGAAAATGGTCGATGTGTACAGAATCTAGGGCTATAAAGAAGATCACAATTTGATATAGATTTTGAGGATTTGATGGATAACTTGGGTGGTTCTTTTTATTTCTGCAAAGTAGATTTGAAGTTAGGGTATCAACAAATCAGGGTAAGGCCTTGTGATTAATGGAAGACAACCTTCTAAACCAATGAAGGGTTGTATCACTGGGTAGTAATGCCCTTTGACCTAAATAATGCACCTAGCACATTCATGAGGCTCATGAATGAAGTACTAGAGTATTTCATTGGTAAGTTTGTAATAGTATATATTGATGACATTTTTATATTTAGCAGGTCCAAGGACGAGCACATGAAGCATTTGGAGATGGTACTGAGGAGGCTACATCAAGAAAAGTTGATGATCAATCAAGAAAAGTGTGAGTTCCTGAAAACAAAATTAGTATATCTTAGTTTTGTGGTTGCTAATAGATGTATGATGATGGAACCTGATAAGGTTAAGTCAAATTTGGAATGACCTACACCTAGGTCCATAGGGGATGTTAGGATTTTTCATGGATTGGCCTCCTACTATAGGAAATTTGTGAGAAATTTAAGTCATGTATGTGCCCCTATCCTAAACACTATCAAAGGAGGAATGAAATGCCATTTTAAGTGGACTATACCAGTAGACCAAGGATTTGAAATGTTGAAAAAGAGGATAGCATATTTAACTACAATTAGGTCCCCCAACTTCAACCAGTTATTTGTGGTGGAGTGTGATGCTAGTAAGCTAGTGACAGGAGCAGTGTTAAGTCAAGAGGGACATCCAGTGGCATTCTTCTTAGAGAAGTTGAATCAGGCCAACCAAAAGTACTTCACCCATGATTTGGAGTTGTATGCAATGGTACAAGCCCTTAAAAAATGGAGACACTATCTCCTACTAAGGGAATTTGTGGTCTACACAGATAAACATGCCCTTAGTTTCTTGAATGGGCAAGAAAAATTGAACCAAAGACATCTTAAGTGGGTAGAGTCTTGGCAAGCCTACACCTTTGTTATCAAACACAAGAAGGGAGTTAGAAACAAGGTTGTTGATGGTTTAAGAAGAAGAGTGTTGGATATGGAGGAGATACAATAGAAAAGTGTAGGAATGGATGATTTGAAAGACCTCTACAAAGAGGATAATGATTTCAAAGATGCCTATGAGGCATGTCTAAAGTTCCAAGAGGGGTTAAAAGCGGAATTTACTGACTATATGTTGCAGGATGGACTATTGTTCAAAGGACACCTAATGGGTATGCCTTAGTATTGAATGAGGTAGAACATTGTGGAGTAGAAACACCATGGAAGGTTGGGAGGCCTCTTTGGAGTGGATAAAACACTTGAATAGGCATTACTATTGGCCTAGGTTATAGTTAGATGTTAGGAAATTTGTGAAGCAATGTCATATATGTCAGAGGGATAAAGGAAAAAGTAGTAACAATGGATTGTATCAACCTCTATCCATACCTCTGAGGCCTTGGGAGTGTCTAAGTATGCACTTTAGTTTGATGTTTCCAAAGACATCAAAGGGACATGACAATGTGTTTTTTGTGGTGGACCATTTTAGTAAGATCACATACTTCATTCTATGTAAGCAAAGCAATTATGCTTCACATATTGAAGGCTTATTCTTCAGAGACATTATAGGAATCCATGTACTGCCACTAAATATAGTAAGTGATAGAGATAGTAAGTTTGTGGGTCACTTTTTGAGGACCCTTTGGAAGATGCTAGGTACAAACTTGTCTTCCTCTTTAGCCTACCATCCAGAGTTAGAAGGAAAAACAAAGGTAGTAAATAGGTCACTTGGGAACATGCTAAGATGTTTGAAAAAGAAGCACGGACTATCATGGTAATATATCTTAGGGCAAATCTTGTATCTTAGGGCCAATCTTGTAATATATCTTAGGGCCAATCAAGCATGGACCAATCTTAAATGTATGTGACTTGTATCCCTACAAGGGACCACCCTCAGAGACTGGACAACAAAATGTTTTAGAGTGGGAAGATGTCGATTGGATCAAGGATTTGCCTACCCCACACCCTCTATAGTTAGATAGTATACTTGATTCTAAGGTGATCAAGAAGACAAGGAAGGGTATCTCAAAAGAGAATCTAATCAAGTGGTAGGACTACCTGAAGCTGAAGCCACTTGGATAACAGAGAGACATTCTGAAGCATGTGGTAACCATTAAAGACCTCCTAACTCAAAGGACTTGAGTTCTTTGTCCTAGGGGAGTATGGTGCAGAGTACCTCCAATTTTAATTTGTTTAGTATTTTTTAGGGTTATGTTAGGTGTCTTGTGTGAGTTATAATAAGATCCACTAGGTTGGATCAAATTTGGTTCATCTCCATGTTTGTTAGAGCCAAATGTTCTCATAAGTTATATTGTGGTCATTTTGGCCTAAAAAGAGAAAAGTTGCTATTTTTGGGTAAATTGGGTTTATATTGTCTTTGAGGACCCTAGGTAACATAACTAGATTCATGGAAGTCAAACTCATGAATTGAGTTGACTAATAGAGTCAAAAAGCAAAAATGTCAAAAAATTGCTAGCAACTTTTGAAAGTTGCTCGACCAACTTTTGCAACTTTTTGAAAGAAGTTACAAATGGGAGTTGGAGTGGTTGTAACTACCCATGCTTGGGTATTTTAGCATGGGTGGATGATTTTTATAAGGTTAATTAAGTTTTGTATTGCACAAATTATTTGTGAACCCTCTGTACGGATATTTTTTATTGTGTACTTGCAATTCACAGTGCCTTTTGCATTTTGTACGACTGTGTATTGATTGGGAAAGGAGATCGGGCCCCATGGGGGTCTATTTTTTCAAAATATCTTTCTTTTAAATATTTTAGTTTGATTTGAAGTTATAGGAGTGTAGATTTATAGTAGATTTGACGTCACTGGTCTGCAAGTTCCATTTGCAGAGTTGCAAAGTTTAAAATGGCTCTAAGCTATACATCCATTATTGAAAATGGATAAATCCATGGGGGATAAAGGGTTAGCATCTGTACAAATTTGTTTTTTTTCATTTTTTTCTTTTACAATGGAATTTCTAGACCAAGAGTGAAGCCTTATGGATGACTGCTAGGAGTAGGTGAGCCTGGACAAGGTAAAGAATGAATTATATCAAGCACCCATCATATTAGATGGTGAACTTAGTGGAATATTTAGAAGACCTTAAGTGTTCCCACGAATAATAAAATGGTGAGAAATGAGTGTAGTAATTTTGAAGAACAATTTGACGGCATTTTGTCCTGACTATTCTAGAGACCTAGAATAAAGGTTGAAAACTAGGGCCTTGTGAAAACTAGGTTTGTGGATGCCTTGAGAAGCTAGGATTTTATATTATAGTAGAGTTGGTGGAAACCTTGAATATTTCAAAGGTATTTTGTGAGGTTTTTTGGAAGATTTGGGAGCTTTAGACCCAAAACAATGAAATGTGATCTACTAGGAAATGAGCCAATTAGGCCTCGTAGTGAATTTGACAATAATTGGATTGGTAATGTATCCAGAACTATGGGAAACAGTTCTAATAGAATTTTTATGGGCCAAGGACATAGAAAAGAGTCTATGGAATGTATGGGAAAGATCCTAAGAAAGGTTTTGGGATTCTTGGGGAAGTTCTAGTGGAAAAACATAGGAAATTGAAGAACTAGTGGGACTAGTTGAACCTAGGAGTATTTTTGTCTTCAACCAAATCAAATATACCTAGGAGGAAGGTTGATAGAGTGGGTCTTGGAGATCCCTATGGGAGAAGTACACTTGGAGGGATAACCATTGGATGGTTGGAAAATGAAACCAACATTTTTGGAGGAAGAAAGACTAGAACCCTAAACCCTCTACATCATAATGTTAGAGAGGGGATTTTTTTTTTGAAGAGAGTAAATATGAAAGAATTTTTATGAGATTCTTATGTCAATTATTTCATTTTTTAGGGGGGTGAATTTCACTCTTGCTTGATCAAGGATGACTTTCAAATTCCAAAACTCTAATTGCAGTGTTGAAGGCCTCCAAGTTTCAAACAACCCAACTCAAGGAATTCAAGGTTTAGGACTTTAAAAGATGAAATTCAATCAAGAAATACAAGAGCATGGAAAAGGGAGGTTCTATGTGATGAAAATAAAGAATTACATAATCATCAACAAAGGATTCTTGTTCATAAATTTCCAAGCAAGTACATGGAAGGATAGAAATGTTCAAGCATAGATAGTTTCAAAAGGAGTATTCAAAGTTAGAAGTGGGTTACAAAATGATGCAGTTACAAAAGACTCAAGCCTACATGACACCCAATATGTTGACATGGTTCCTAGTAATCTTCACCAGCTAGTCAAATATTCCCAAGTCAAAGTTCATTGTATTTAAGGAATAAAATCAAGCACATGTTATTCCTTGCAAAGGAGCATTTAATGCATAACAAGGATTCATTTTTCCCCACTCTCTTGCTGGATGAACATGCATACTAGGTACATATTTCCCACTATGGTAGTGGATTCCTTTTGTAATAATTCAGATTCCTTCTTCCTTGACCTAACCCTAATTAAGGTTAAGGTGGAAAAATCTAGCCATCGGTTATTATTTTGATCCAGGCCACCCATTGTAATCAGGGACCATTATAAAGGCCTCATTTCTCATTTGTAAAGAAGCTTATTTTTTAGATTGTTTCTAAAGAGATACTAACACAATAAATTTTTCATTGTTGGTTTCTTGGTGAATACTTGATGTGTTTTAGTGCTTGCTTGGTTTCATAATTCCCTCATTTAGTTTAGATTAGTTGGATAATGTTATATGAAGTGTTGTGATTGCAATGATAAATCTGATGGTGTTCAATGAGTTCCTTTGGTTACCACTTTTGACATTTTAATGATTGTAAATCATGGTGCAAAGTAAGCTTGAACCATATTCATGCATACGCTTAACTTTTTTCATTCATGTACATTCTTCTTCATGATGGTGTCCATGGTAGTATGAAAATCCTTTGCATAAACCTTGAAGATTGTACTGGTTCTCATATAGTTGTAGTAAAACTTGGCAAAGAGAAGCCTGGCTAGTGGGGAATTTGTCCATTGAAGTATTGACCATTGCCATCATTTCCCTTAGGAGTAGATTAAAATTTCTGAACCCTATTTCCTTTTAATTTTTTCATATTCTAAAAACACAAAAAAGGTGTTTCATTGCAAATATTTCTAAGACTGAAAACATAAGGCCCCTTGTGATATTTAGAAAATCACATTTACTAGTGAGCTTATCCATGGTCAAGACCTGACATGCAATGAAAATTGGAGTGACCTATATGATCTTCTCACAATCTTAGTAAATACAAAACTTTGATCAAGAGAGGATAAGATAATTCAGTATTTTGTTCTACTATTTGGTGGTTCTTAAAATGAACATCAACTAAAACTAGTGCTAGGAGGGAGAATTAAAATTCATGCTTGGCAAAACTTGGAAAATCAAAACTTTGGTGTTGTGCAAACCCTCCGTCTTCATGCCATCAATAGAAACTAGTGCTAGAACGAGGGCTAAATTGAAATTCATTTGCCAAAGCATTGGTGGTGTTCAAACCCTCCATCATTGCACCATCAACAGAAACTAGCGTTAGAAGGAGGGATGAATTAAAAATTGATTCTTGGAGAAAATTAGAAAACCAGATCATTTGTGCTATGCAAACCCTACATCGTCGCACCATAAACAAAAGATGGTGGTAGAAGGAGGGCCAGGAATTAAAATTTATTTTTGGAGAAATTTAGAAAACCAAATCATTGGTGTTGTGTAAACCCTCCATCATTGCACCATCAATAGAAACTAGCGCTAGAAGGAGGGCTGAAATAAAATTGATTCTTGGAGAAATTTAGAGAACCAGATCATTGGTGCTACACAAACCCTTCATCGTTGCACCATCAATAGAAAATGGTGCTAGAAGGAGGGCTTAATTGAAAATCACTTGTCAAAGCATTGGTGGTGTGAAAACCTTCCATCATTTCTCTATCAATATAAATTGGTGCTAGAGGGAAGGCATGAACATCAAATTGTTCATTTCACAATTAAAACCATCAAGTGAAGAAATTACATTTGCTAGAACTTGTATGAGCTTTCAAACATCAAATCATAGATATGTTGGATCTCTCAAAAGTTAAAAAATCCAAAAGCCAAAAAATAGAAAAAGCCAAAAATAAAAAATGAAAACAAATCTCAATGGAGGAAAAAACATTTCATATATCTTTTAATCAAGACAATCTCCTAGTGGATATAGTTTAGATTCAAGAGGACTTGAATGCACAGTTGCACCCCATGAATTTGTCTCAGTTTTCAATACTAGGGAGGTGTCAGATTCATGAGAGTACCAAGCATGAGGAGATGAATTTCTTGAACTTATTGTTGAGGATAGAGCAAGTGTTGAAAGGGAAGATTTTCTTTTCAGATGTTCTGAAGCCAAAATTGTGTATAAGGCATGATGGTGATTACAATAGAAATAATCCTTTCTCAAGATTCAAGTTAAGAATTTAGAATTAGATTGAGATTGGTAATATACAAATTGAAGGCGTGTTCCTTCCTCATTGATGTCAGATTGACAATGCATCTCACTCATAACTCACTTGTCTAAGTTGTGGAGAAGTCATCAATAAAGTTAGATATCAACTTAGATTATTAGAATTACCATGAAAATGCATCCAAAATGAGCATCTTAATCCTACAACAAAAGAACAAAGCATTGCAATGTCATCATATTATGGAGGAAGAAAATTAGAAGAAGATGGTACAATTGAATAAAGCATTCTACATGATGAAGATTGTTCCTACATTACACCTGAAGAAGAAGCTAATATATCCCAAGTGCCCATGAAAGGCCCCCATGCATGCAAGAAGTAAAATTTTTTAAGCCAAATGGAAAAAAGCCAAAAGTTGCACAATGTATCAAAACACATTGCCAAATGCATTTTGTATCTTGCGCAAATCCAACACCGAAGGAGTTAATGCCTGCACAGAGTATATAAATTCTAAAGTGATCTATGGAGACAAATATCATTGCAAATAGCATTCAAACAAAAAAAATGTTTGAAGTATTGCACATATATAGGAAGGATGTAAATGGTTTTGGCAATGTATTTGCTAGAAGATTGCGTAGCCTTTAAGACAGATTGTGCAAGCTTTGGAGGAAGGTGTCTTTTGTAGGTTGAGAGTTTTAAAAGGTATGTTAAGAGACCTTAGTCCCACATCCACTGTGCAATAACATTCCCAAATGTTTATAATGTAAAATTTTTTTTTATGTAATATGAAGTGAAAGGAAAGGGAGTCCTTGGCAGGCCCCTTAGCTAGAGCACTAAACAAGGCGACGGGCCCCAATTATTTTGACTCAACATGCACGAGAAGTATGAAAAAATAAGGATTTATAAGAAAAATGGCTCACAAGGTAATATGAAGAACAAAGTCTAGAGACTCTCCACGTGCAGGTGGCAAGTGCATTAGAAAGCATGCCAGGAGGAAAAAAACCCAATATTTGTGGTACTCGCGAGTGTGACATGGCATGTGAGTTAGTGTAAAAGACTATAGGATTGGCGTGAATCCCAGGGCAATAAAAAATCGATGGAAAACCTAATGACTTAATGAGAAAGTTGCAAGGAAGATATGTTTAATCCATTAAGTCATGCTGACATGTGGAAGAGGTGACACTGAGGTGACAAGGTAGCGATGACATGGTAGTGTGTCAGGAAAGCTTCCAAGTTGGGCACGAATCTCAAGGTAGTGAAAATCAATAGATGAACTAATGACTTAATAAGAAAGATGCAGGGATCTTAAGCATAAGAGATTAATCCTTGGTGACATGTGGCACCCCAAAAATATGGCAAGGTCATGTGCAATGCAGAGGTGGCTCTTCCATAGCCAATTAGAGAGTAATATTTGGCCGGATAGGTTGCAGGGTAGGTGACATGGTGCGTAGTAGTCACAAAAAACCAATCAAAGGGTGCCATGTGGCTCAATCTGGTGCACTGTAGATTAAAAGGGATTAATATGAAATTTAAATTGAATTTAACTCAACAGAAAAAAGGTTAAAAACATGGAGTTTGAAAGAGATCTGAGGGTGGACTTAATGGCTTAAAAGGAAGATGCGTGAGATCTAATGGCAAAGCCATTAATCTTGATTGACAAGTGTCACAAGATGATTAAATCTGGGTGAAATAAGGATAAAAGATAAAGTATGCATATATTTAAATGAAATGTTATCTCAATTCAATAGTCTAACTAATGAAAATGCACAAATATTTCAAATCTGTTGAAAATGGTATGCATGAGAGGAAGAGTTTGATTTAATGGTTGAGGTGGAAAATTTTATCCCAAATACCAAGTATCATACACTGTCAGAAAGGTATCAAAATGAGGAATTTGTTTTTGCAGTCCATTTTGGTGCAAGATCAAATCAATTTGAATAGAATGAAGAAACAATGACTCATCTTAAATTCGGGAAAAACAAAGAAGAAGTTTCTACCGATAAAATCAAATTTTTGAGCAATTGTAAGAGTTTCAGTTCAATATATTTGGGAGAAGGGATGGGTGTTGAAGGGAGGATGAATCTAATGGTTTTTGTCTTTCTACTTATGTAGATTTGTTCCATTGTTATAGGTTTCCAAATCCAGGTTTCCATAGTGAGTTGTAGAGTACTGGCTCCAGGGCTGTCCAATTATTTCATGGTTCCATTAGGATATAGTTTATTGGGTTGTATTAGGTTTGTTATTAGATAGAATAGATATTTTTCATATCTTTTACATATTGTTGAAGTGGTAAATGTTGTAGATTAGATTGGTATAGAAGCAAGATTCATCACATTTAATGAAAATTTTCTAAGATTGAAGTCTCTCCTCCATGTTGTTCATTTGGATTATGAATTTTCTGATTCATTGCATTGATTCATCTACGTATGTGTTATTAGTCCTTAGTTTTAATTTAGAATAAGATTAAATAAAGCTATGGATACGACACAAGTTTCATCTATTCTGCATAAGGATTTGTATAAGTAGTGTATGTTACGATATCATTTGTATTCATGGCTTTGAGTCTTTAACAATAGTTTTTTTCTGTGTTGCTCCTGAACTAGGAGTATTTCCCAATGGACAAGGCACGGATCATAAATCAATATATTCCTTGTTGATACATGAAAAATCAGTCTTGGCTATGTTCTGCAAATTGAATTTAAACTGTAATATATCTGTAGGTTTTATGTGGTTTACTGTGTTTTACTAATCTCATGCTCCACTTGAAGGTCAACGTTTAATGGGTGATTAGCCAGTCACCTAGTATCTCCCAGTTGTGTTGAAGCCATTGTGAGATATCTACTAATTGATGCCAAACATAGTATTGAAGGCATTGAAGGGTGTCCCCCCCTTGGTTTTGCAGAACCTAAAGATTAGAAGGATTGATCTGCATCCTTGTTAATTGGTCCTTTTTAGTCTTGGTTCAGTACCAGGAGTTGGCTACTCTATAAATTCTATCAGAAAGTTAAAAGGTTGTTGTTCAATAATTACATCATAAAAAATAACCAACAAAATGGCAACTCTACTAGGGAGAGATAGGGAAAAGTATTTTAAAACCTTTTGAAGAGTCTCTGGTTTTATATTTGCAGTAAATAATTTAGGTTTATCAAGTTGAGCTAGACTCCTGGCCAGTTTGATTATATTTCTAATTATTTTCTGACATATACATTTGAGGATAATAGTTCTTAATATTTGTAAATCTGAAAGTTCTTCAGATCCTAATTGTCAGCCTAATTTTTTTTGTCAAAAGAATTATGAATGTCTTCTTTATGAAAGAGATGTGTCAGATCCAGTTGACTTGCTGAAATTCTACTATCTTTGTTGGAATCCAAACTTGTCCTTGTTCTATTAATGTTTTATTCTTTTTCATAGTAGTGAGTGGTGAATCTGAAATATCTCTGCACCAGTGTGCATTTAATAAATAAATTTGATGATTAGTGGGAGACATTTGCAGAAAGGATTTAGCAGATGCTCAAAAGATTCAGTGGTGGATCAACCAAATTAGAAAGGAATAAGGAGAATGATAGGAGCAAGATAATTATCCAGGTAATCCTCATTTTCTTTGAGAAAGAATAATAAATTGTTTCCCTATCATGTTATAGAAGCACTAGTTAAAAGGGAAAAGTATTGAAATATGGTTTCCATACTACTGTGTTGTTAGTTTCAGCTTTCATCTTTGGTTGTGGTATGCAAGTGGTTTGAAAATTTTGGTCAAGTTCTTTATGGTCAAACTGAAGTGTTGGTGAAGTCATTTAGGAATTTATTTTGTTTATTTCCAGCCTTGTGTATGTTGAGAGTAACCGTGCCTCTTAAGATGTCTCAACAATATAGTAAACAGGGTTTCAGCATTAAGTTGTATGCAACGCTGAATTTCAATGGCATTCCGGGTTACCCTAATTTTATTCCATCCAAAATTAGAAAACATTTGCCAAAGTTTAGTGGTATAAGATTTGAATTGGATGAGAAGCATTTGAATGAGCTCATTAATTTGATAGAGGACTTTGATGTTGTTCATTAGGATATCATTATGAAGTTGTTTGCACAGTCTTTGAAATATGAGGCAAGAGAATGGTTCTCATTTTTGTTACCACAATCTATCATCTCAAGGAAAGAATTGGAATAAGAATTTAATGAATAGTACAAATAATGGGTTAGTGAATATGATTTGATTGCTGATTTCTTTGATACTCATATTGAAGATGAGGAGCTGGTATGTAATTTCAATCTCAGATTTATGAAGACATTGAAGAAAACTCCTGAGAAGTGTAGACCTCAAGAAGCTATGGCTTTGGTTATATACTTGTGTGCATTTGATAAAAAGATGAGTTACAAGATTAGAGATAAAGAACCTTAGAATTTATATCAAGCATGTTAGATGGTGAGGGACATTTAAGGAATGATGAAGTTTGGTTTCATGAGAAGTCATAAATCTGAAAATACAACATCTCTTTGGACCCCATATAGAACTGAATATAAAAGTGCAGAATCTCCATGGAATTCTAAGAATGTTGGTGAGTTTTATGTCCCTAATGGAACCCAAATAAAAAATACAAATTAGATTGAGAATGTAGATTTCAACCAGCAATATAAAGTTTTTTTTGATTCCTCTTCACCCATTCAGTTTCAAGTTGAGACAGATGTAAAGGAGCAAGTAAGACTTTAAATAGTTTCAGCAACAGATGTTCAAAGGCAGCCTTCTTGTGATGATCATGTAACTGATAAATATGATGAAGACGCTGTAGATATTGATTCAGATAACTATCAACATGTTGCTCCAATTATGTACTTTTCTTATGTATCTCCTAGAAATGCATGCTATATTTCTCATTAGGCTAATGTGGAGGCAAGAAGTGGTATATTGGGCATGGGAGGAATGGACAAGCCTTAGGATGTGTTTACTCCAGCTCTATGTATCCCAAATGTTGTCTATGAAGAACCAATTGATGTGTGTATGCATGATGCCAAGCCTACAAATGATTATATATGTGATGTTTCAGCACAAGATCTCCTTCACATAGTTGGTGACTTTCCTTTTCAGTATTCTTATCAGCAAGATGATGAATTAAATTTTTCTCTCATGGATGAGGATGACTGTGATATGGAAAGTGATAGTGGATGTAATGAATTTTTTAATCGACTCTTTGATGAAGAAGTAGGTATGGATCAACCAATGCTTTTTCTTTAATATTTTGAGAAGGTTTTCTATGCAGTTTCTAATGCTTTGTTTGAAGACATATTTGGATATGAAAATGGAAAGCCTGCTGGTATCTTTATCAAGGATACCCCAAATAGTACCAAAAGGCCATAGGAAAAAGAGAAATAGGTTGAAGGTACTAATAAGGTTTTAATTAAGAAGGGAAACAAAACTACTAGTACAAATATGTATAAAGAAAAGATGAAAACACTAGAGATTTATGTACCTCATCCCAAAAAGGAGGACAAAGCACATAGGGGAAATGAAGCTAAACTAGCTACTCAAGCAGAATATGTGGATTGCACAAACAAGAAATCAGACATTTTTGATATCACATACACCCCTATGGATATCGGGTAACTTTTGTCTCAGATAACTGTCAAGGTGCCTCTATTAGAAATGATGAGAATAGGAGAGCATAAGGAAAAGAATCTGACATGGGTGAAGAGTGTTATCTCTACTAAAACTATGAGACTAGAGAAAAACAAGAAAGTGGCAGATACTAAGGATAAATCATCAAAGGAATCTGATGAACTTGTATCAAAGATTCCTCAAATTTATTTAGATACCAATATTGTTAGCACTACTAGAGAAAGTGTTCATCCCTTTTTCCTAACATTGTTAATAAAGGGAATGTTGAAGAAATACATGATTGAATTTGGGGCATCCAACATTGTTATGCTTGTAGAATTCATGAGGTGTATGGGACTGAAAGTAGACACTCCACATGGGAGATTCCAAGCTATGGATTCCAGAGAGGTGCCTTTCATAGGCACTATTAAGGCTCTGCCTTATAAATTGGCAGCTTTCCCAAATAAAGTGCTAACTATGAGTGTGTTGGTTGTAGAAATTCCCCCCCAATATGGAATGTTATTGTCAAGAAAATGGAGTGCATCTATGGAGGGAAGCATTCAATGAGATTTATTATTTGCCACTTTCAACATAAATGGTTAAAACAACAACGTATCAAGGGAAACCAGAACTCCTCATATGATTGACGAACAAGATGATAACAACATGAATTGTTTCTTGCATACTGAGATGGGGTCATTTCAGGTGCAGAAAATTCAGGCTATAAGAAAATCATAACCTGCATTGTTGTCAGAAGATGTAATTAATTTATTTGAATAAACAAGTTATGGATAATGTATTTTGATGGTGGCAGTTCTAGGGAAGGGGCTGGTGCTAGAGTTTTGTTGATATCTCCCTATGGAAAAACCTTCAAGTTTTCATTTTCTCTGTTGTTTACTTGTAAAAATAATGTGGCAGAATATGAGGCTATGTTGATAGGTCTGAGACTAGCTAAAAGACATGGAATCAAATGCATCAGAGTTATTAAAGACTCTGAGATAGCAGTATCTCAGATCAAATCCAAGTATGCATCAAAGAACCATAGATAGAAGTAGTACTGAAATACAGTATGGGATGAGATAGAAAGTTTTGATGTGTTTGGTATTGACTGGATGGATAGGAACCAAAATAGAATGGAAGATTTGTTAGCCAACATTGATTTAAGGCCAAAAAACATTACTTTTGCTACAATTTCTGAAATAGAAGTTCAGACTAGGCCTTTGATACCTTACAATTTGGATAGCTGGCAAGTGTTTGACGATGATGTAGATATTCTTAGATTATTGTATTATGAGGCAAGTCTTGATGATAAATAGATAGATTTCACAAAGTATGTAAAAAACATTGATGCAAAGGATACTATCTTGGGGAAGGAAATATTGCATCCAAATTCAAATAAATTCCCAAAGGGACTAGTTGTTTAGGAGAGGGCCTTTGATAGTAAGGATAGACCATACTTTGTTACATATGTAAATAGATCTGAAGATTTGGAGGAGGTTAATGTGGGAACAAAAGAGTTTCCTAGAACTTATTTATTGGTAAGAGAATGTCACCCAAACTGAAAAGGATCTGACTGATCTTTTAAGGAAGTACAAAAAATTCTTTTCTTGGACATATGATGACTTAAAGGTGCATATAATGAGGAACTGTTTCAACATGAAATTCCATTAAAAGAAGATGCCAAGCCCTTAAGGCAAAAGAAAAGACCCATAAATCCCACCCCTAGGCCTAAAATGGAATAGGAGTAAAAAAGATGAAAGATGTTGGGATAATAAAACCCATTAGGCATTCTTCTTGGGTTTCCAATCTAGTCCCTGTCAAAAAGAAGAATGGGGATATCAGGCTGTGTGTGGATTTCATAAATTTGAATATATCTTCCTTAAAAGTCAACTATGCTCTCCCCAACATGGATAATATTCTGCAGAGAGTCACTAGATGTGAGCTTATGTACATGATGGATGGATTCTCTGAGTATAACTAGATTATGGTCAAAGAGTCAGAGCAATTTAAGACTGCTTTTACCAAAGCATGGGGAACATATGTGTATGTGAGGATGCCTTTCAGTTTTATGAATGTTGGGGCTACTTTCCAAAGGGCCATGGATGTTGAATTCTCTGACTTCCTGCAAAAATTTCTTGATGTCTATTAGGATGATCTCACAGCTTATTCAAAGAAGGAAGAACAACATTGTGAGCACTTGGAAAATATTTTTGAAAGAGCCTTAGAATTTGGGATTTCTCTCAATCCCAAGAACTGCATTCTTTGAGTGAAAAAATGTAACTTATTGGGTCACAATGTTTCAAAGGAAGGGGTTAGAATTGACCCAAATAGGGTAGCTAGTATTGACAAAGTTCCCATCCCAAGAAATGTCAAGGGAATTCAATCCTTCTTTTGGTAGGTAAATTTTCTCACAAGATTTGGCGCTAAGTATGCTGAGAAAAGTAGACCAATTTCAAAGATGTTAAAGAAGGATGCTAAAATGGATTGGGATGGGGAGTCTGACAAGTATTTTCAAGAGATTAAGCAAGCTATTAATGATGTCACTATCTTGATAACTCTTGACTATTCAAATCCCATGAATATTTTTTCATTTACATCTTATCACACTATTGCTACTATATTGTTACAAAAAATGAAGGGTTTGAGTAGCCTATTGCCTTTTTTATCAAATCATTATAGGCTACAAAGCTAAAGTACGATATCACTGAGAAGCGGGCCTATGCATTAGTGAGGGTTGTGAAATATTTTAGGTGTTATCTAATAGGTTCTATTGTAGTAGCTTATGTTCCCTCATCAGTAGTTAAGGACATCTTTACTCAACAAGAGGTGTCAGGAATAAGATGTAGGTGGATTAATACGATTCAAGAGTTAAATATAGAAATCCAAATTACTAAACTGGTTAGAGGGATGGGTTTAGCAAAACTGATGGCTAATGCAAACTTGGATGCTAACCACATCAATATCCTAGAAGAAGAACAAAGAACTTTCATCTTTAACCTTGACCATTGTGATTGGTACACTAACATTATTTATTATTTTCAAAGGATGAATTGTCCACAAGACATGGATGAGAATAAGAAAAGAACATTAAAATTGCAAGAAATCTATTTTTCCCTAAACATAGATGAGTTGTAGTGGAGGAGTGCTAAAGGATTTTTATACAAGTGTGTAGATAAAGAACAAGCAAACAGGATCCTGCAAGAGATACATTATGGAGTGTGTGGTGGCAATTACATGGCCAAGACTACTGCACATAAGATTTGCAGAGAAGGATTCGGGTGGCAAACTATTTTTAAAGATGCTTATCAACTTTTTAAAAGATGTGATGCTTGCCAACGTTTCTCTGGTAAGTTAAAATTCTCAAGTAATGTGCCCCTTACACCAGTAGAGGTTCAAGCCCCTTTTCAACAATGGGGTGTTTATTTTATAGGAGAGATAGCTACATAGTCCAGTGGAGGATATTCATGGATCATTGTAGATATAGACTACTTTACTAAGTGGGTGGAAGCAATCCTCACTAAGAGAGCTACAAGTAAAGTTGTGATTGATTTTTTACTAAAGAACATAATTAATAGATTTGGGTGCCTGGAGAAGATCATCTCAGATAATTCCATGTGTTTAAAATCTGAGGAATATGTCAACTTTTCTACTTAATATGGTATTTAGACCTCTTACTGAGCACCCTACCACCCACAAGGGAGTGGCCAAGCTGAATCCACTAATAAGAGCCTTCTTAATATTATTAAACAAATTTTGGATACAAAGATGAAGGCCTGGGATTCAAAGTTAACATTACCTATCTGGGCAGACATGGTGACATCTAAAAGGGACATGGGATGTGCACCTTTTGATCTAATTTATGGGATACAAGAAATATTACCCCAAAATAATTTGATGTAGATGTACAAGTTTGTTCAAACTTATGATGATGATATTGATAATGACATGTAATTGAGAATTGATGACATGGTAGAGTTAGATGAAGTAAGGTAGGAAGCTTCTGTGGAAAAATCAAAACTTCAATTGTAGGTGAAGAAATTTTATGACAAGAAGGTAGTCTCAAGATAGTTTGATGTGGGAGATTATGTTCTCATGTGGAATGCTAGGTTGGAAGACAAACGAAAGCATGGAAAATTTGAACCAATTTGGTTGGGACCTTATATTGTCAATGAAAGGTATGGGCAAAGCTCATATTTATTAAAATATCTTACTAGAAATATATTAGAAATTCCAGTTCATGGAAAATTCTTGAAGTTATACGTGTCATGAAGTCTAATTATACATGAATATTAGGATTGTGTACATAGTGTGTTTTTGCAAGTGCATTTCTTTGTCTTAGCTTAGTTTTCTTTCCTGTTGTGTGGTTGTTTTGTTTTACAGTAGGTTGGTATTCTCCCCCGAGATTCTAAATTCTTGTAACACCTACAGGAGGTTTTCATCCCCAGAAAGAGCCACTGTTAGGTATGGTTAAAAAAATATTCAAACAGTGAATCCTTGGTCTATTTTTGTAAAGAGTTTTATGAGGATACTTAAAAAACCCTTGTCTCATGTCTCAAAGTGTAAAATTTGATCCTAAAACCCTAAGAGTCAAAATGGTTTATAATTTCATGTTACTTTTTGCCACTTAAAGTGATGTCTCACATGGGTTCCTTTTTATAATGTTTGTATTCAGTAAGTTTTGAGTAACCTAACATAACGGTCTCGTATTATCCATAAGTCTAAGTCCACAAATGTTTTAATTAAATTCACTATCTGTTGAGCTAATGTATTATGATCTAACGACATGCTTAATCACTTATTCCCAACGTGAATGAGATCTATCATTTAAGTGATTAAGCCATGATGCCACGTGTCTTTTGTGGGTCTGATGATCAAAAAGGATTTCAGTTAAATAATGGGCAGATCTTGTTTCATCAGATGATAGAATTAATCACTTATGGCTAAGATGCGCAAGATCTATCTATTAAGTGATTAAGAAATGTTGACATGTGGCAATCGGTGGGTCTGGATATTATGAAAAGTGGTTGACTAAGGTGCAGATATATTTATTTTTATCCAACAGATGACTTAATGGCTTATGCCAAAGATGTGGAAGATCTACCAAGTAAGCCATTAAGCCATGATGACGCGTGTCTTGATGATGATGTGTATTACACTAAAAGTGAATGTGACCACAGATTAAAAGGTGGAAAGTTTGTTGAAGATTTAATAGATGACTTGATCCCTTAAAGGAAAAATGAACAAGATTTATTGTTTAAGAGATTAAGCCTTGATGCCACGTGTCCTAGTGGGCCCGACTAAGGTCATAGAGAAGGAACTAAAGATAGATAAAATATAGAATGATCTGACGGCCGACTTTATCACTTAAAGGAAAAATTATCGACATCTAAAGGATAAGAAATTAAGTCATGGTGACACATGTAAAAGGGTGGGTCATGTATAGCATAGAGATGATGTTAAAGAAGGTGCAGTTACTAAAGAGATCAGATGGATTGCTTAATGGCTTAAAGAAAATATGTGCGAGATCTAGCGTCTAAGCCATTAAGAAGTGTTGACACATGTACAAATTGATGAAGTTGCAGCCGTACTTAGTAAACTTAAGGTGAAATAACTTGTAGCTAGGTTAAGATAAATATGACAGTTGACTTGATATCTTATAAAGAAGATGCACAAGATCTATCGTTTAAGTTATCAAGTCATGCTGACAGGTGTCCCAAATGAATAGTTGTTTTCAGGAAGAAATTAGAGTTGCCCGATGAAGGAGATGTAGTTGAATATCTACGATCTATATTCAAAGTTCTTAAAATAGTCTTCAATGAACCGTTAAGCCATAAGTTTTGAACTAGGAAAATTTATTGCAGAGCGTTTGGCCACTTCATTTGAATTCAATGTGAAAGACTGATTTAATTGAGGCCATATAATTCATCACGTAAACTTGAAGCTACCATAATTCATCAAAGTTATTCAAGCAAAGATAAGAATTGTGATGATATAGAGCTCTTTACGAAAAATTATAGAACGGGTAAATATTCTATGATACAATAGAAATTCATGCTTTCAGTAATATTTGGAATTTGGAAAGGTCTCAGAATTGTTAACATAATCTAAATATCATTCCTGTAAGAAACCCTAGATTTAGAAAATGACCCCTAGGATTGAGTTCTCTGGAAATGTGTTATACAAAGATCGAAATGTATGAGATGACCTTCTACAGTAGTTGAGTAGGTCCATAGGTGATGCTACCTAGATTAAGAGAATTGTTCTAGTACATCCCCACTTTTTGATTTGGTGAGGGTTTGTATGATACAGTTAGATGGGCCAAAGATGCCAAGATTAGTACAACTAGTTTCAATTTATTTAAAAGTACTTATAGCCAGAGGAATGCTCCCTCCCCAGATTGCAACATATGTGATCTAGATGTGGGTAAAATGATAGTTCCTGGAGTATTTATAGATACAGACCTATTTACTTTGATAGCCAATACATATGATAGAGTATCCAGGGTTTTAAGAGATACAGAGGGGAATGTGTTGTTGAATGTCATAGCCAATGAAATTAGAAAGGTATTCAGTTTAAGTGACCTCTTAGTTCAAATGGATAACATTGATTTTGAATATTTCAAACAAGTATACTAGACTTGGTTAGAGTTCTGCAAAAATGAGGCTTTGAAAAGATTTTTTTTAAAAATAGGGGATTTGATTATTGTAGGCCCAAATACACCAGATCCTTTTAAACTGGAGTATTTTAATAGCAAGGCTAGGAGAATGTATAGTTCCTTATTCCATGTGCTAGGAGAAGATGAGGTAACGATAATGCTTGTCAACCTCATGCTTATGATTGTGCAGATTTTGTATCCCCACCTGTCAGTTGTTTTTTATTATGCTTCCTACATTTTTGAGTTAATGCATGAGGGTCTGATAGGCATCAAGGATAATAAGATACTCAAGCCAATGGAATGGTACTCTTTAATGATGCATATGATTTTGTTTAAAAATTCTAATTTCTTTGAAGAAGAAATGGACTTCACTAAATTTCAGGATGATGAGGATTTGTCCCTTCAATTGTGGACTGTTGATTTGTCTTGGAATAGAAAGGAGGCCAGTTACATAAATTTTGATAGATCTTTTTCTGCTAGGATTAAATCACTATTGTATAAGGAAAAGCCTAGAATTAGTACAAATATGATGAAACTCTTAAGAGCTTTGGAGTATGATCTAGAACTGAGAATTGTTCATAATATGGGTGATCTTATTTTATACCATGTCTCTACAATCATTAGGGTTTATGGTTTCAAGGGAACCCCAAATGTTCTTCCTTAAAGAGTGCTACTAAAGATTGGACTGGCAGAGATTCTCAGGCAACTACATGGATTTCAAGAAGAATCCTTAATAGGCAAAATGAAGGGAAGCATTTTCCCTACCCTCACTAGAGCCCATCACTTTATCATTACAAAAGGGGGGTGGACCCAATTTGATAAGTACCTAGAGTCATACCATTTGGCAACATCTGTGGAAAGGTGTGCAGATAATGAGGATTTTATTATTGACATGTTCAGTAAAAGGACCAAATGCCTGGAACCGGATTATGAGTTCAATTTTATAGAGGATATCATAAGAAATGAGTTTGATCTGGTAGAACAAGAGATCAAGAAAGAAAAATTGTTAGTGTATAAAAAATCGTTGGATTTTAGTCATAATTTTGACAGATCTTTTGATCCCTTGAACGTATTTTCACCTTGGCCTAAGAAGGTTGAATCTCTGATGACCATGTTTGAAGATATAATGAAAACCCTTAACTAGAAGGAGAAGAAAGTGATGGAGACTAAGCCAGTAAAAGCTAAGGCTATTTTGAGAAAAATTACACAGGGAAGGGTAGTCCCACCTAGAAATTATGTGGTCTACAAACATAGAGGGTATAGTAAAATCATACCTAGGATTAAAAAGACTTTTGACCAAAAGGGGAAGAGGCTAGAAGATACTAGTGCTCAAACACTGACATCTCCATAGAGGCAGAAGATGGAAGGAAAAGAACAATCAGGTGATATATACTCTCCTTCTCAGTCTTCTTTGCAGATGGATGATCAAGCCATTGCAGAGAAATTGGTCAAAATGGGAACTACAGGCATGTTTTTTTCATAGCCCAGGACCTACAAGAGGGAGTGCCAGAGGAACCCAAGCATGAAAATCTAGATCTTAGAGTGGCAGAATTTGTAGGGAAACAGTTGAACCCTGTAACCAAGCATGCTAGTGAAGAATTTTTATCTGATGAAATTTTTTTTAAGGCTAGGGCCTTCATTCAATTCATGTGGAGAGTCCACATTGATGAATTCAAGGAAATGTGTTAAAAGTTGTAGGTGGCTCAACCTGATGAAAGAAAAGAAGATATAGATAAAGAAGTAAAATAAGAAATGATAATCAAGTTTGACAAGATAACCCCTAAAGAGGGAAGGGAGTTAGTAAAGAAAAAGGGAGTCCTCACATTGCCTCGATTGGATTTGGCTAATGACATTGTATTTGATGCTATGACAAAAGAGGGAAAACTATTGCATACCAGTGGGATATCAATTGGTGACTAATTTAGTGAAGATCATGCAACAATAACAATATGGTCCTTAAAGAAGAAAGATAAAAAGAGAGTTTAATGAGGATAATCAGAATAAGGATATAGTTAGCTTCATAATAAAAAGAGTTTTAGATACTTCAGGTGTGAAAGTAGCTAACCTCACTCTGCAAACTACAAAATTAAGCTTGAAGGTAGCTGGGAAGCAAAAATATGCTTTCAAGAGCCTAACACAAAAATATGAAGTTGTCCTGAAGGTTTATAATGATGAAAGGATTAAATCTATTCAAAAGGATGATAGGATTGCATTCCTTGAGAGAATGAAAATAGTTCAATTCATGCCTCAGAGGAGGATTACACATGATCCCCACTATCCATCCTCATCAAGTCCCATTATGACTAATCCTCCTTCCCCTGCACCATCAAACCTAACAACACTAGACTAGGTGGAGCGAGACAAAAAAAGACTGGTTACTAAAAGAACAGAGCTGGAGAGGCAAAAGAAAGAATGAGTTGAATAGTCTGCAACTTTCAGAGAAGTAGTGGTATGGGTGAAACAAAAATATGTAGACAATACACATAGAAACCTCATGCATTATACCCATGAATTAATTCCCACTACAATTTATGTTGGCAAGTTAACTCCTAGTGAGAGTATGATTTATTTTGTGTTGTCATTATGGCAACAAAGTCATATGAAGTTTTTACAGTAGACTTTGAAGTTAAAATTGACTAAGTATAGAAGATAGGATAGAACAAAGATATACATATGATTAGAGCACTAGCACACGTGTGTATGACTGATTCAGACTAAGCACTTTCAGACTTAAGCTCTATGATATGTTTTTGTGATTACCCTAGACATACATGATCAGATAAGACAGTATGGATAAGTTACAACAAGTTGAATTACCTCGAGAAGTTCTGGAAACAAAGTACAAAGCAGACCTTAGTTTTGGATCAACGTATAACATTTTGTTTTGTAAAGGCTATGTGCCTATTATACTATGTTTTTAATCATGTCTCAATCACTAGTCTTGTAATCATGCTTAATCCAATTAGTTTTGAAGCGTTATGTATATTGTTTTTGGGCCGACTAAGGTCTTGTTTCTAGTCACGTCTATTTAGGCATGAAAATATATATATGACATGTAAAGTTGTACTAGAGAGTGTAAAAGAAAAATACAGAGAAGAGATATAAATGAAAAATATAAGATGTCAGAATGAGATAAAGCTCTTTAAGATTATAAGAGCATCAGTGCATAACTAGAATTGATCAAACAATTGTGCCACATACAATAGTTAACTTTTGGATATAGTGTATATCTATTATCAAGGAGGTTGTATCCTTCATCCTATTGACCAGTGAGCTTTATGGATAGTGAGTCCTCACCTAGAATGGGGTTAATTGTAAAAGAATCCTAATAGGGCCAGACCCTTAACCAAGTCATTATACTTGCATTGTAAAGACTACTCCTAACAAGGAAAACAAACTTTAAAAGGTTCATCATATTAGTGCAATATTTGTGGGTACTGATTCCGACCGGGGTTTTCCTCTAATCAAGGTTTCCCTGTAATCATATCATGTGTTATGTGTTCTTGGGTTAAGATTCAATTGATATATATTTGATTTATGTTTAAAGTTGTTGAAATACAATAAATAGACAGACACTTATTCACCCCCCTCTTGGTGTTTCTAACAATTGGTATCAGAGCTCTAGTCCCCTGCAAAGAAGTTTAACCACTTGAGGAGATCATAGACTCAGTAGAAGTGAAACATCTAAAAAATAATCTTGAAGCAGCCCTTGAAGATATAAAAAAGAAAATGAGGAACTTAAACTAAAAGTTTATGGCTCTCAAATGCTTATCAAGAAATTAAGGAATGATCTGAAAGACTGCTCTACCAATGATTTCGGAAAAATGATCAACAAGATGAATGAAGAGAACATGTCGTTGATAGATAAAATTGAGGATCTGAATGAACAACTTACAGATAGCCTAATAGTCATTGAATAAAATACCAAAAAGAGAAAACAATTAGATGATGAACTTATGCAAGCGAACTTGAAAATATTGGAATTAGAAAACATCAAGAAAAAGATAGAATCTTAACTAACATAAGAAAAAGACAAGATTGATAAACTACACATAAGTTTTGGTCTAATTCAATCACAACTATATGCACAAAAGATAAAAGGTGACACCACTGGTATGGGATACAATGTAGCTCAAATTAAAATCAATTCAATGCAAGAAAGAAAGAAGCACAAGAAGTATCTATAGAAGAAAAGAAAGAAGAGAATCTTGCAGAGTCTAAAGAAGAACCACCCAAAAATGAAATCAAAAAAGTTAACAGAATTGGTTATGCCTATAATATGCATGGACATTTGGCAAGAGATTGTAAACTGGTAAGACCTTTCAATGGATAGTTTTATTCATGCTAAAAATTCAGTCATAGGGCTATTCATTGTAGAACAAGTCAAAAGAATCAGTCAGAACAAAACAAAAGGAGTTAGACTTAATACAATTAGAGAAATCAATGTCAAAGAAAATTTCAAAACATAACATGTCAGATATGTAATTATAATGGACACACAACCAAGTAGTACAACATGATAGATAATAACATTAGACCTCCTATCATTTCTCAGTCATGTGGGAAAGCTGGACATATCTCAAGGTTTTACAGGTCAAGGGCACAAAGACAAGAGAATCATAAAAAGTATCTATTTGAAGAATCAGGAGAAGTTATTGATTATCCTCACATTTACATTTGAGATCATAAAATTTTGAGAGCACAGGAGCATTGAATATCGAAGCACTCAAGGATAACAGATTTGTTAGTTAAGTGAATAGATCAGAGTTGGAATGGAACCCTAGCATTCATGTCATTTTACAATTGTGGTGGAACCCTTTTTAGTCGATTAGAAAGTGAGTATGGAAACCCTTGTATTCTTTGACATTTCTGAAAGGAAGAGATTTGTCTTTAAGAAGCATCCATTCAAGTCTATTCTAGATGATGTAGAAGGGGAATTCTCTAAGAATTTTTTAGGAGTCATACACATGGAAGAAATTTGCACTTACACCTACTGTAAGAAGGAAACCATTGGGGACAATAGCATAGAAACTCTTATGCTTCAATGATGAAACTAGACTATTCATTCAAGGATGAATACGTGCATCTCACCAATAACCCTATCTTTGAGTATTCTAACATGCACAAGTTCTATGATCTAGAATGGGTTAAAATCCTACTGAGTAGGATACATGATGACCTTTATTGGATTGGTGAAGTTCCTGTCTACATAACCACATACCTAATTCATGAAATGACTGGACTTCGTAAGACTAGAAGAATTCTTCCCACTGGTAAGGATGTTAAAAAGTAGGTTGAACATGCATGCTTATCTAGAAGTGATAGGTGTGGACTGACTGTTGATCCTATTAAGGAAAATGACATCAAACTCCTCACTATGATATTTGGATACAAGTTACAGCAGGCAAGCAGACTGAATAGTGTGTCCACAACAACAGTTCTAGCAACAATAAGAATGGTGAGAGATAACACTCAATACAATCTCTATGAGATATTGCGCACACATATGATTGAGAAGATTAGAGCTATTAAGCATGAAAAGAGAAAGATATTCATATTTTTCTCCTTTATTATCTATCTATAGTTTCACATTGTTGGTAAGGTTTTTAATCTTTACCTAGATAGGAGTAAACCCACTATGTCATAAATTTCATTAAAAGACGCATCAGAGAGTAGTGAAAAATATTCTATGGACATGGCTATCAAAAAATATAGGATTAAAATGCAAAAGAGGTTCAAGATACCTGAGAAGATATTTGAGAAATACAAAGACATCATATGCTTCATGGTGGAAATTGACTATACTTGCATGGAGGCAGTTGAGCCTAGAACAAAATGTATTCACCCTCTCAGATATGAAGTTGAAGAAAAAAATTTGGAAGGTTATGCACAAGTTCTCCTATCTACGCCCAAGGATCCCAATGAACCTACATGGGGTACTTACAAAGAAAAGACAAATCATGTAGATTCTATCTTGTATAGTGTAGACAACAAAAGCAAGGCATCAATGATTACTTCTAATATCCTAAAAGTTCATGGGGTTACAGAAGAAGACCTAGACATAGCTAGGGAAGCTAAGATTTCTAAAGAACTTGAGAAAACTCCTATAGGAGTGAAAATTCAAAAGCCTGATGATATGCATAAGAAGAAGAAGAAGAAATCTGATGAAAGTACATATGTGCCATCAACTACCATTGCTCTAGAATCTTCTCCACTTTCTATAACCAGCAAGATGACTAGAAGGAAGCAATTTCCCAAAAGTCATCCATCCTCTAGGACCATAAGGAGAAAGGTAGAGAACAATCAAGCCCCTCCTAAGGTAGGATTTAGACCTAGTCTAACATTCCTAAAGAACAAAATTGTTAATAAAGGATGACTACAATCTATCAAGAATGTCTATGAAAAATACCAAGAGATAGACAAATCAAAAATTCATTCGATGATAATATCTCACATAATTAAGTTCAAGAGGACATTATTCAAAATAATATATTCATGCCTAGAAAACCAGTAACTTCATTTTTGTCAAGTTTAACCCCTGATTCAGGAAGATTAGATGTATGGGGAGAAGACAATTTGATTTAGATTAGTGTGCTAGCCATGGAGAAAGCCAAAGAAAAATAGGTTATGAGAAACCCTCTCTTTCTAGAAACAATAAACATTCTAAATGATCTAGTACCTATAGATAAGAAAATGGTTAAGATTCAGTCAGTCGATGATGTTGACAGTATCTTGACAAGCTTCAAAATGCATTTCACAAGTTTAGTAGACTCTGCTACTAAAATTGCAGAAGATGAGTACAAGAAGGAAAGATTAGATGAATTGACAAAGAATTTATCTTTAGATCCAAACTCATTGAAGATTGGTCAAGAAATCTTGAAAGAACTAGCAGCTAAGGGTAGAAATGTAGTAGCAAACTACATGGACAAAGTGAAATTCACCTCAGAGCACATAAAAAAGATTGAGGAAGCTGACATCTTGGTTGAAAGTGTTAGAAAATCAATTGAAACATCCTCGCAAGATATTAATGTATGCAACAATATTTATAAAGGGTAGTTAGATAACATTGAAAAGGCTAATTTGGAGATTAGGAAGATAAGTACAAGGTAGACTCAACTAAGAAATGTATTTGCACCCTCACTAGCTATTCTGAATGAAAACATCAAACAGATTGCTGAAACCATTGTCATCTATGATCAAGGTCCCTACATGGATTTGATAAAAATGGAGAAGCTCACATATGCTATATGTGCCCATCTTAAGACTATAGATGCAATGAAGGCATTCTGGCAGCAAGAGATCAGAAATCTACAAATTGCTTATCCAGATGTATATTCAGAGTAAGTACTCATGGACCCACAATTTTAACACCTTTTTCATTAATGTCAAAGGGGGGGTAATGTATGTATGGGGAGTAGTGTATATATATGTAAATAAATATGATATAGTATATGTTAAAGAAGATGATATACAATTTTTTGGTGTTAGTCAGTTTTGAGTAACTTGGATACATTCCTTTGTTTCCATTAATGATAAAGGGGGAGATTGTTGGAAAGTTAACTCCCAGGGAAAATATGACTTATTTTGTGTTGTCATTATGGAAACAAAGTCATATGAAGTTTTGAAAGCCGACTTTGAAATGAAAATTTACTAAGTATAGAAGATATGATAGAACAGAGATATATAGATAATCAGAGCACCAATACACGTGTGTATGACTGATTCAGACTAAGCACCTTCATACTTAAGCTCTATGATATGTTTTTATGATTACCCTAGACACACATGATCAGATAAGATAGTATGGATAAGTTATAGCAAGTTGAAGTACCTCTAGCAGTTCTGGAAATAGAGTACAAATCAGACCTCAGTTTTGGATCAGCGTAGAACATTTTGTTTTGTAAAGGCTATGTGCCTACTATATTATGTTTTTAATCATGTCTCAATCACTCTTGTAATCATGCTTAAGCCAATTATTTTGGAAGCATTATGTATATTGTTTTTGGGCTGAGTAAGGTCTTGTTTCTAGTCACGTCTATTCAGGCATGAAAATATATATGACATGTAAAGTTGTATTAGAGAGTCTCGAAGAAAAATGTAGAGCAGAGATATAAATGAACAGTATAAGATGTCAAAATGAGATAAATCTCTTTAAGGGTATAAGAGCATCAGCGCATAACCAAAAATGATTAGAATATTATGTCACATATAATAGTTCACTTTTGGATATAGTGTATATCTATTATCAAGGAGGTTGGAGCCTTCATCCTATTGAACAATGAGCATTTTGGATACTGAGTCCTCACCCCTAATAGGGTTAATTGTAAAAAATTGCAAATAGGGTCAGACCCTTAACTAGGTCATTGTGTTGGTTGTATTTCGTGTTTTTGTTGTTTTCCCTTGTTCTTTGTCTTTCTCTCTGCAAAATTTTTAGGTTTTCATGCCTATATATTGCCCAAATTGTCAAAACCCTGAAAAAACCCTAAAGGCAAGTATTAAATGATGCATGTTTAAACCCTTAGCCATGTCTTATGTTTCATCATTACCTTTTTCAGTCACTCAAGACATGTTCTTTAAGTCAGGTCGCTTGATCGCGTTACCCAGAACGAATATGCCAAATCTTCTTCCGATCAAGCTTTTCCTTTATGTCGCGTAGTCTCTTGAAAAAATAGAATATTCCATCAATGTATTGAAACTTAGCGATCTTTCTTTAGTCGGGTTGTCGCTTGAACTTCATAACATAAAGCTTTAAAAGGAATGGGACCCACTTCAGTCGGGTGATCGTGAGACAGGTCAAAGAGTCAACAAAATGTTCTCCAACTTCGTGATTCACTTCATGTCGCATGATCGCTAGATCAGGACATTCAAACTGCTAAGCTTTCCTTCAGTCGCGTGGTCTTGTGATAAACTGGCAGTTAAGGGGTAACAGTCCCGATTCAGTGACTAACGGTTTCATGTTAAGTGATTTCCTTTAGTCAAGATGTCGCTAGAGCAGAATGATTACTCAGCTTTCCAGAATGCATAAAGTGGACGAAAGAATAGATGACATCTGTCATATGGTGAAAGGTTTTCGTGAGGTCACCAGAAGGAGGAAGGAGATCAACCAATAAGGAGACAAAAGTGTTTTCACCTTCAGTCATGAAGTCTCCTGATGATTTAAGGGCATGAAGTAATTTGAAGCGATTAAGCGACAACCGTGCGATGAAGGAATGAAGAAATCTGATGGTGGTTGTGAAGTCTGGAGATAAAAGTGCCCCAGGGAAAAATTCCTTTCGACTAAGCGATTAAGGTATGTCGCGAGGTCACTGTAACCAGAAAAAGGGTACCTTTTAGTAATAAAGTCATGTTAAACTTATCACCCAACTCAGCGACTAGAGGATGTCGTGTAGTCTTGAAATAAGAAGTAAGGATCTAGAAACTTAGCGATAACCATGAAATGTTAAATGATTAGGGTTGGTCGCCAAGTCTAGAGAAACAGTGATGAGTTAGGGTTAACTCCATGCGACTTCAGTTTCACCATTGTCGCATGATCGCTAGAAGGACTTGAGTTAGCCGAGGATAAGAAAGACCATTGTCGCCTAGTCTGGAGATCAGACCATGGTTAGGGAAAAGTGCTTGCGACAAAGAGACTTAATGAGGTCGTGAGGTTGCTTGATAACAAGATCTAAGAAATGCGGTGCCAAGTGGATGATATGACAGAAAGGATCACCTGGCGGCCAATCAGATACATAATTTTTGATTAATGTGTACAAAAGGTAGCTGAGATGTATGACAGAGGATGAATTAGAGGGTGCCATGTCAGTTGTCTTAACTGTTTTATGATTGCGCCAAAAGATTCATGATTTAAATTTGATTTTATGTCACCTCGCGCAACTACGGGTAGGTTTTTGAACGTTTCATGGCATATCAACTTAATGGCAGAACTGACGTTTCTAAATTTTGAGCCATGTACTCTGAATCCTTTGGCTATAAACAGGGGATTGTGCATTCATTCCTATTCACCGAGTTTATGATTTCAGAGCTAAGTTGTTGTTTCAGAGCGAAAAGTGATTTTTATGCTATCCTAAGGTGATTAACATTTCTAAGAGATACAAAGAGTTGTGCTTAAGTTTGTTTCAACATCATTCAGTTGGAGATTCAAGTGCTTGTAAAGATGAGTACTGCTATGAGCGTTGCATCTACGAGTGGAGGCAGTGGAGAGGAGCAAAAAGGAAAACCAAGCTTCTCAGATGAATTTTTACAGCTTATGCCAGGTTCAACATAAAATAGAAAAGTTGATGCTGGTGTCTTCAAAGATGACTTCAAGAATATCAGAGATGCTTCAACTCTGGGTACAACAGGTTTCTCTCTATTTTCATACTTTTATAATAATTTTGATAAACCTATCCCTGTTTCAAACCCTTGGATATCTGGTTTGGGTAGGTTATTAGTGCCTGATGTGTTTCTAGATGTTGACCTATTTTTGGACTTGGCAAACCATTATGATGCCCTAACAAAGACCATCAAAAGAGAGGATGGCACTGCCTTGTTGATATTAAATAGGAATTCTTTTATGCAAGCTTTTGGTCTATTCAGTACCATGTCAACCAAAATTGACATGAAGAAGCAGGAAAAAAGATATAGTACCAAGGCTGGTGTGGAAAGAAGCTTGTTGAAGAAGCACATGCCAAAAGAGTTAAGAGATTATGTAGGTCCTAAAGCTGAACCCTATC
>MU224621.1:599344-617931 GCA_018584345.1 Thuja plicata
TTTAATAGTTGTATGATATACCAAAGCTCAAGGACAAAGGTAAACAAAAGGTAGCATTTGTTCAAATAAGGGAGCCAGTGAACAAAGGGAATATAGTGGGTCCCCTGGTTAAGATGGATACTGAGTTAGAGAGAGCCAAAAGAGAGAAAGAAATAATAGACAAGGAATTGGAGAAGGCTGAGTTTGAATCCTCTACTCTTGGAATGAAGAAGAAAATTTAATTCCTTAGGAAAACCTCTCGTCCTCATCCTGCTGGTGTTGGTCCTAAAATGTCTCTAAACAAAGGAATTAGTATACCACAACCTATTGACGCTGGGAATGCTACCACTTCAAACACTCAAGCTAATAGTTTATCTCAAAAAACTCCTATCTATACTGAAAGGTATAGACAATTTATTTTCCTTGGCATCCCTGGTTATCGAAATGAGATTCCTAAGAAGATTAGGGATAAGCTTCCTAAATTTGCTAGGAATAATGTAAGAACATGTAAAGAACATTTCAAACATTTTATGGATATGGTTAGTGAATATGAAATTGCACATGATGATGTTATGATGAAATTATTTGTGCAATCACTAAATGAGGATGCTAGGGACTAGTTTAGAGTATTTCCCCATGAATGTATTGGGTCCATGGATGAGATGAAGGAATGTTTCAGAAACCAATATGGGGTCAAGTCTAATGAAGGGTACATGCTCAATGAGATCAACAACATAAAGAAGAACCCAAATGAAGAAGTGGTGGAATTCAATGTCAGATTCCAAAGGGCAATGCACGAGTTGCTAAAAGTAATGAGACTATATTAAAAGGTATGTCTTGCTACATATCTTAATTATTTTGATGCAAGAATGGGATATTTTTTAAGAGATAAGAAACCTTGGAATATTGGGGAAGCATATAAGGTAGCAATCAACATTGAGATAGACATAAGTGTTTCTAGGAAAGTGGGCAGGAGAGAAGATTGGAAACTCACAAGGTATAATAAGAAAGAATTAGACCAACCTTTGAATTCAAAATCTAAGGAGGATGATAGCCTTAAATTTATTCTAAATACTTTGAAAAATCTAAAGCCTGGAGAGAGTAGTCACAATAGGGTTTCAAATAATGACAAACCTTCCTATGAAAATTTAAACAGACATCCTAGGATGCATAACTATCCTTATACTACTCAGTGGAAGGATGGGAAACCTAATGTTCCATAAAAGAAGGATATGTCTGATGAAAAAAATTAGGATCCCCTGCACAAAACCTTAGTAAGTATTTGAAATTATAATCTCTGGTGTGTAGCTTGTCAGTCTCCACATAATCCTCAATATTGTGCTATTTCTGCCAGAGTTTCTTCCACTGAGGAAAATGAAGAAGATGAAGAGGAATAATATGATGATAGTGGTTGTGTTATGACTTCTTCACTTGTAAATGATGAAAAAAATAATCAGCCTGATGACTCTGACATACATGATTGGGAGATTGATAATATGAGATGTAATGCTAAAGCTTGTGATGAGACCCCTATTTTGAGAGGGTCATTTGATGAAGAAATAGTTGAGATCACAGCTAATATGGTTGCACAAGAAAGGGGAAATTATGTTTTAAGAAACAAATTATTGAAGGCATGGAAGGGTGTCCCCCCTTGGTTTTGTAGAACCTAAAGCATAGAAGGATGGATCCACATCCTTTTTAATTGGTCCTTTTTAGTCTCAGTTGAGTACCAAGAGTTGGCTACTCTGTAAAATCTATCAGAAAGTGAAAAGGTTGATGTTTAATAATCACAATGTAAAAAGGAACCAATAGATCCAATACTTGATTTTTTCCCTTTTTGAGTTTTCTTCCTACTCTTTTGATTGGTTAGAAGAATTTTTTTGAAGGTTTCAGGTATGGAGCAATTTTTATCCTTGAAATGTTCAAGAACATTTATTCTAATTGGTGCTAGATGTTATGACCTTTTCACACATCGTTCCATTGAAAATGGGGACCCCTGCTCCTTTTTTTTGGCCTTTTATTTTTGGCTTTCGTTCTTGGTAGCTTTTGGATCAGTCCCCTAAGGTTCACCGCGTTTTGATTTGACAATTGGTAAAATTTGGCCAAGTCTAGAAAAATTTTGTCCACCTAGCTACTAGAATGGAAATTGTGTTTGTCTTTGAATTAGGTAAAGTGTGAGTGAGAATTGATCTTTCAATAAAGAATGTCAGTGAAATTTTGAATGTCTTGACATACTTGTTATTTTTGGAAATTTCTATTTTTAGTATGTCTATTTTAGTAAGTTTCACTACATCCTAGAATATCATAATTTTGATTTTGGAAGTACATACTATTTTTAGCAATTTTTATTTTTAGTAAGTCTATTTTTAGTAAATTTCATTGCCTCCTAGATTGGCCTTATTTTGACTTTGGAACAACTTATGTTTTTTAGAAAGTCTATTTTTGGCACGTCTATTTTGGCAACAAGTGAGCTATGGCTAATAAAAGGGTATCAAATTCTATATCCAAAAGAATGAGAAAGTGAAGTCGTAAATCAAAAAATGGTTAAGTTTTGAAACACCCTTGAAATATCCAAAAGTGAAAAGGAATGAAAAACATCACAAATCCCAAAATTTCAAGAAAAAATGGAAAATTCTAAAATTTTGGAAAGTTCCAAAATTTCAGAATAAAGAAGAATCCTCAACTTGAAGAAAAATCCTTGACTTGAAGAAAAATCCCCGACTTGAAAAATCCTTGACTTGAATAAAAATCTAGGACCTCTCCAAAATCCCACCTTAGGGAATGGTGGAACATGAGTCAACTCAGTCAAAGGAGAATTTGCAAACAAAAGAAAATCCTCCAACATGTGAAAATTTTGAAAATTTTTAAAATTCCATAAATGTTAAAATAAAAAAAGGTGAAATTTTGGAAATCATGAAAAATTGAAAATCTTGAAATCTTGAAAATTTGGAAAACTGGAAAATTTTGGAAAATTCTGAAATTTTAGAAAAGTGGAAAATATTGGAAAAATTGTGGAGCATTAGAAAATTTCTCCTTCATGGAAGAAAAAAATGGCTAAGTGTTGAAAAATTTATCCTTGCTGGAAGGAAAAAATGCTAAGTGTTCGAAAATGTGTAAGTGTTGAAAATATTAGAATATTCCAAAATTCAGAAATCTTGGGATGCTTGGAAAAATTCAAAAATCTTAAAAGTGGGAATCCTTGGAAAATAAAGAGAAAAGAGGGACAAAGTGAATTTAAAGCATGAGAAGATGAATGTGGGAAGTTTTGAAGAGAGACAAAGAGATCTTTTCGAGACATAATGTCTGTCTAGAGAGATAAATTTGCAAAGTGTTTGAAGAATCAAATGAAGCATGCGAATGCTAGAGGGAGACGATTTTTTTAAAGAGAGTAAATATGAAAGAATTCTTATGTGATTCTTATGTCGATTATTTAATTTTCCAAGGGGAAGAATTTTACTCTTGCATGATAAAGTACAAAATTCAAATTCTTGAACTCTAATTGTAGTGTTCAAGGTGTCCAAGTTTCAAATGACCCAATTCAAGGCATTCAGGTGTTAGGAATTTAAAATATCAAATTCAATCAAGAAAAATCATAGCATGGCTAAGGGAGGTTCTATGTGAAAAAACTCTAGAATTGTATAATTGCCAATGAAGGATTCCAATCCATAAATTTCCAAGAAAGTACATGGAAGGATAGAAATGTTTAATCATAGATAGTTTCAAAATGAGTATTCAAAGTTGGATATGAGTTAAAAAATCATGCAGTTAGAAAATGCCCAAGCCTACATGACACCCAGTATGCTGACATGGTGCCTAATCATCTACACTAGCTATTCAAACATCCCCATGTCAAATCTCATTGTATTTAAGGAACAAAATCAAGCACAGGCTATTCCTTGCAAATGAGCATTTAATGAATAATGGGCATTCATGTTTCCCCACTCTCCTACTGGATGAACATGCATAATGGGTAGTTATTTCACACTATGGTAGTGGATTCCTTTTCCATTAATGTTGATTCCTTCTTCCTTGACCTAACACTAATTAGAGCTAAGGTGGAAAAATTTGGCCATCGGTTATAGTTTTGATCTGGGCCACCCATTGTAATCAGGGACCTATATAAAGGGCCACTTATCATTTGTAAAGGAGTGAAATTTTTAGATTGTTGCTAAAGATCTAGTAAGACAATAAAGTTTTCATTGTTGGTTTCATGGTGAATACTTGATGTGTTTTAGTGTTTTCTTGGTTTCAGAATTCCCTCATTTAGTTTAGATTAGTTGGATAATATTATATGAAGTGTTGTGATTTGAATGATAACCATGATAGTGTTTTGATGAGTTCCTTTGGTTCATACTTTTGAAATTTTACTTATTGTAAATCATCATGCAGAGTTAGCTTGAACCTCATTCATGCATATGCTTACCTTATGTCATTTGTGTACATTGTTCTTCATGATGGTGTCTATGGTGGTATAAAATTCCTCTACATAAACCTTGAAGATTGCATCGGTTCTCATATAGTTGTATTATAAGTTGGAAAAGTGTAACCTAGTTATTAGGGAATTTGTCCATTGAAGTATTGACCATTGCCATCATTTCCCTTGGGAGTAGATTAAAATTTATGAATCCTACTTCATTTTTCTTTCTGCATATTCTAAAAACTCAAAAAAGGTGTTTCATTGCAAATCTTTCTAAGAATGAAAAGATAAGTCCCCTTGTGATATTCAAAAAATCACATTTACCACTAAGTTTATGCATGGTCAAGACCTAAAATGAAACGAATCTTAGAGTCACCTATATGATCTTCTTTCAATCTTAGCATATCCAGAATGTTGATCAAGAGTGGATAAGATACCTTAGTATTTAGTTCTATTGTTTGGTGGGTTATAAAATTCACATCAATAGAAACTAGTGCTAGAAGGAGGGCGAATTAAAATTCATGCTCAGAGGAACTTGGAAAATTAAAACTTTCATGGTGTGAAAACTCTCCATCTTCATGCCATCAACAGAAACTGGCTCTAGAAGGAGGGCTGAATTGAAATTCATTTTTCAAAGCATTGGTGGTGTGCAAACCCTTCATCATTGCACCAACAACATAAACTAGTTCTAAAGGGAGGGCATGAACATCAAATTGTTTATTTCCCAATCAAAAACATCAAGTGAAGAAATTTCATCTGCTAGAATTTGTATGAGATTTCAAACATTAAATAAGAGATATGTTGGATCTCTCCAAAGTCAAAAATTCCAAAAAAGGTGAAAAATCCAAAAGCCAAAAAATTGAAAAAGCCAAAATGAAAAAATGAAAAAAAATTCAATGGAGGAGAAAATGTTTAATCTATCTTTCAATCAAGACAATTTTCTAGCGGATATAGTTTGGATTCAAGAGGATTTGAATGCACAATTGCACCCCAGGAATTTATCTCAATTTTCCATACCAGGGAGGTGTTGGATTCATGAGACTAGCAAGCCTAAGGAGATGAATTGCTTGACCTTCTTGTTGAGGATAGAGCTAGTGATGCAAGGGAAGATTTTCTTTTGTGATGTTTTGAAGCCAGAATTATGTATAAGGTCTGATGATGATTACAATGGAAATAATCCTTTCTCAAGGTTCAAGTAGAGAATTCAAAATCAGATTGAGACTGGTAATATACAACTCGAAGGTGTGTTGCTTCCCCATTGGTGTCGGACTAATAATGCATCTCACTCATAATTCACTTGTCTCATTTGTCGACAAGCCATCAATCAAGCTAGATATCAGCATAGATTATTATAATTACCATGGAAATGCATCCAAAATGAGCATCTTAATCCTCGAAAAAAAGAACAAAGCATTACAATGTCATCAGATTATGGAGGAAGAAAATTAGCAGAAGATCATACAATTGAATCAAGCATTGTAGCTAATGAATATTGTTCCTACATCAGACCTGAAGAAGAAGATGTTGGAGTCAAGATCAAAGAGGTTGTACAAGAACTTCAAGAAATGATAAGTCATATTCAATGCTTGAAAGCATCAGAACATTAGGATCAAATAGTTATTCCATGTGAAGAAAGACAACCACATGACAGAGAAAATCATTCTAGTAACTCTCAAGAAGAATAAAATTTTGATCAACATTTGATCTTGCAATACAAGGAGTTTCAAAAATGAGAAATCTTTGACAAGGAAGTCCATTCACATATTACTAAGATGTAGGAATAATTTAGTGTGTTTGAACAAGATGAAATATCAGATTATGGACTAACCATTATGATGCAAGAAAAAGTGGACAATCAATTTGAATTTGTGCTAGGTCCTCTAATCAAGATCCAAGGAGAGATTTAAGAAGAGATTGGACAAGAAGAAATACTAGGCGATGAGAAGATTGTTATAATAGAAGAAGAATATGAACAACCATTGCATGGCCAAACAATTGTCTCAAAAACACATAACATTGGACTGCTATTTCCGGATTGGACACCCTAAATGGCTGCTAAGTAGATTATTTAGTCTCATTTAATTATCGACCAGGGACATAAACTTGGAATGTTGTTTGCAAAGTATATGCTTCAAAATTCCTTGATTCTCATGGCTAAACCTATGGAATTGAAATATATTATTCTTTAGGAATTTATACTATCTCAATTGAATGCAATTATGCTAAGAAAATAGTAATCACAAGGAGGGGTTACTATGCTTGCCTATGTTGTAGGAATAGTGCACCCGTTCTATTACTAGTGGTTGTAGGAACAACAGAGTTCTATTTACTTCTTAATGAGCAAAGAAATAACTTCTAATCTAATAAAAAGATTCACTCACCAAGTGGGCCCCCTTGGATGAGTGAATAGAAATGCAATTACAATAAGAGACTGAAACTCAAATTCTAGACTCTATTCATTCATGGAGGAAATATACTTGGAAAATAAACAGTGCTACATATCAAATTATATTCAAGAAATTGTATCAATTAACTATCTGCTTCTCCTATGGAACTATGAAATTCCACTTATTTAAGGAGGAACTACACTACAACTTAAATCTAGAATCACTCCATTAATGAGGATCACTAATGGATACATAATGCCAATAACAGAAATCTCGAACAACAATAGTAGGTCTTCAAGTTCTTCCCAAAATGTAGCATGCAGTGGTTCTAGATCTGTGTGTGGTGTCTTCTCAGGAACTGAATTGACTTGTTCCTCTATGAGAGTTCTACGACACACCCATCTTTAACCGCTTTACTTAATTCATTGCTTTCTACTGGCACTTCTAAAGGTAACAGCTATCGTTGACCCTTTCAACACCATGCTGGAATTCTTGAATGTGCCATAACTTGAATCCTACAAAATGGTTAGTATACATAACTTTCGATGCATAAATGTATTTTATCATTTAATACTATGAAATAAGTGTGTGATTTCATTCAATATTCTTGCACAACATTCGGCTAAAGGAACAAGACTACCCATAAACATAGCATTGAAGAAAGGACTATCTATTCAACATGCAATCACTTATATCCTGCAACTTCTATACATCAGTTCCAAGAAAAATACATCATGTTTTTACCATCCATTTTACCTTCTTATGTCCTTGCATATAAAATATATAAAAACCATAAGTTTAAAGTCTTCTTCTTTGAACAGAAAATGCTAAAAAAGGAAAGTAAACACATGGAAAATATGGCCTTTTGAGAGGCTCATCATTCCCCTCAATTGCACTATTGCTTGTCCCCAAGAATCATGAAATTATGGATCCTGGCTCTAAGCCTCAGGTCGGTGGTGGTCTTCTCTCCTGGTTCATCAACAACATGATTGAAGTATCAATGGCTTTTCCAAAGTCTGTCCCACCTCTATCTTTCCTTAACCTTATCATGCTCATCTGTGTTCTCATTTACTACTAGCAATGACTATAGGAAGATTGGAGGTTGAAACCGTAAGGGCATCCAATAATGTAGCTGTGTGCAGCCCAACATTATAAACCATGGAACACAATGAGTAGCAAGGTTTAAATTTTATGGAGAATGGGGCTCCCTAATTTTTAAGTCATGGGGCATCCTTATCCACTACTGCCTACAAGCTCCAATCATGGCCTCAAAATCTTGTGAAGAATGTTGTTCCCAATCTGCATACCCCTGTTCTTTGACTGGAAGAACCTTGCAAGACCCACTAGGGTTCATTGTGGTTGAGATCCAATCAAGGAATGTCTGCCTAGAGCTTTGAACTTTAGGCCTCATCATAAGGGGTGTGTCAACCTCACTACTTTGATACAAGATAGCCTAATGCTCTCTGCTGATCTCATTTTGAATCTAGGACATAACATCCCTCAACTGCATATCTCCTACATAAAAAAGTGAATTCCATTCTCTATTGTAAGGCGTAGCTAGATTGTGTAGATATAACTCACATAACATATTCTTAATGGGCATAGGTGCCGACCAGAAGGCATCATAGAATTCATGAGGTGTAGAAATGGAAGGATTTAATCCCTCAACAATCCTTTTCAACTGAAAATTAACAAATTATTCCTTAAGGAACAATGCATAAAATAAAGAAGGTGACCTACATGCCATTGCTGCGGGAATCAACTCAGTGATCTTCTCAATTCTCCTCTCCAATACTGCAATTAAATTTGTTTTCTACTCAAGCTGACAAGCCTGGTCCTCAATTATCCTTTTTTAATTTCTCTTCCTCCAATTCCCATTGTGAATTTTCCCAGGTGATATTTCAGTACAAACTTAATCCTACTGCTAAAAGTATAGATAAATCAAAGGGTGGCATGGGTCCTTGCTGAAGGACATTAATCCACTCAGACACAACTTAAGGGATCTTTACATTCTCCACATTAGTGAAAGTAGCTCCTTTCCCCTTGTCACAAGTGACAAGGGTTTTTATTGAATCATTCACTTGGGATGATTCAACTACCTTGGCTATTGTATCAAATCCATCCTTTCTCAACTGCTCAAACACTTCTTTTATAATGTCCTCATTTACTACAGGAAATTCATTAGGAAGAAGATTCTCTAAACTGTCATTAGAATCTTGATCAGAATTATTGAAAAATACCTCTATTTCTATAGAATCCTTATCACTTTCCACAACCTAATTAATTCAACTTGTAGATCAGCTTGAACTTTCTCATCCACAATGTGGGCTAGGGTATCACCATCTGCTCTATTTGAATCCATTGATTATGAAGATGAATTTTCTGTAGAATCAGAGGATTCAACATTTATAATTGAATCAAGGGTTTTTCTTGCTTTACTAGGACTAGCATAAAGTCTAGGACTCTTCCTTATAGGGGTTTTAAAAGAGATCAAAGGTTCCTTACATTTATTTTTGGTGGAGGACACCTCCCCTGTAATGGCTACATGAGATTCTTCTTGTGTTACCTCCTAGGAAGAAGGAAAGGTTTCCTCGAGCATCTGATTCATATTTTCATTATCAGCTGGCTGTTGTTCTAGAGTCATTTCCTCTATATCTATGGTTTTATCTTTTCCTTTTACAATAGTAGACCTAGTTTCTTCAGACGGTGAAGTGTCAGGAGCTGCAGTAGCTTCTCTAGTTTTTCTTCCCTTATTGTCAAAAACAAGAGTGTTATAATTGTAGGCTCTCTTCCTAGATAGGGTAGGTCTAGAAGATGATTCTTTAGGAACGGGTTCTATTTTATGGATTACTTTACAAACCCCTGTTTCCATATTAACCTTACTACCTACCCTAGCCTCTCGGACTGACCACCATAGGTGCTAAATCTTCCATACCCAAGAATTCATCCCAAGTCACAATTGACTATTTAATTAACTCCCTTTCTACAACTAACTTAATTAAACATTGATGGGAAATAGATTGTTCTTTTCTTGACTGAACAAGAGATGCTTTCTTTTTAAAAATATTAAAAAGAAAGCTAGGTAAGTCTACTAGCCTATTTTCATGGTAGAAGGCACTCAAAATCTTGAAGTGAAGTCCATGCAAGTACTTGTAACATCCCTCACAGGTGAAGTAAGATATAATAAATGTGCCCGGGTGCAAAAATTCCATGGGTAATGACATTCTTGCAGTGCCTTGCTATTTATCAATCTCCAACTGTGGGTCACTATGTAGGGTAAATTGTGCCCTAGCCGAGCGCAAGTCAATGTCCTTTGTCCACTTTTCCCCTTCCTATGGCAACTTTTTAACCTCTACCACAATATCTTCTAAAAATTCAACCCTCAGACCTGTCACTACTGCAAACCCATTGTTCAAAGTATTCAGAAATTAAAAAGCAATTTCATCATCAAAGCCATTAAGGCTTAAGCAGTAGTCTAGCCATCCTTGTTTCTGAAACAACTCACAGGTATCTAGGTCCCTAAGTAACACTTGATGGTCCATTGGCTCGTACCTCTGAAGGTCTCCGCACATTGAAAATGATAAAGAAAATAGCTCTGCAGGATATGCTCAGTTGCTAGAGAAAATTGAAAAATGCTTGGCCTTCCTACGGACGCAAGATGTTTTTGTTTTGCTTTCTGAGAAAAACTGAAGTACAAGATAGATTTTAATTTTAAGAAAGCAAGCACTACTTTGAATAATTTTTATAAATGCATTCGCACATGTTAAGGTTTACCACCTGAACATGTCACAAAATTGTCATTATTAAGTGATCCTTAATTTATTTTTCTTTCAAATCAACTGTTAAATCATGATGACTTAACCACTGAGTGACATATAAGCTCCAACATGATGGCGGTCACCATGAAAAGACAAGAAAGAAATATTTTTTTTCCTTTTCACTTGCTAAAATCAATTTGGAAGTATTGAAACAAGCATGAATTAAATAACTAACCCCTCCCCCCAACTAAGTATAAGGCATGGGTCCCACCAGGCCGGTGCATGCAGGAATAGAAAAAGAAAAAGTACACTATTTAAAAATAATAAATGAATAAAATAATTTATGTGCAAAAGTATGTGTTAGTAACTTTATTTGCTGCAGGAAGAGTGTAATTCTAGGTGACATGCACTGATGGAGTGGTGATACGGTGCAGACACATGGAAGAGAGAAAGGTGATGCAGATTTTTATTATGAAGAAAGAAAATCACAAAAGTGAAGTGTTTATTATGGAAGCTGGAATAAAATCACAACTTGGAAAAAATATAGGTTGAAGACCCAGATGCATCTGCTCCAGGAAGGACACTATCTAAGTTCTACTTGAATTATTGTAGGAAGTCCTGACAACTCGTAGGCTTGTGATATATCTTTAAGCGATGCCCATTGACAAGGAGTTTCAATCTGATAGGATCAATTGTAGAGAGCTGAACGACACCATTATTAAATACTAAAACTATTTCAAAGGGCCCTAACCAACGGGTTTGAAATTTTATAGGAATATGTTGATATCTTGAACCATAGAGCAATGCCCAATTGCCAATGGAAAACTTTTTATCTTTTATGAATCTGTCGTGCCACTTATTTCACTATTTTTGAATTAGTTCTATGTTATGAAGTGCAGATCTCTTGTATTCATCCAATCCATTGAGCTGTAGGAGCCTATCCTCTTGTGCTTTGTTTAGGTTAATATCCAAGTCCAATGTCATCCTGAGAGTCTTATGGTGAAACTCGATAGACATGGGTGTAGATTTACCGTAGACCAACTCAAAAGGAGTGAATCTAGTAGTGGTTTTCCAAGTTGTGCAGTAAGCCCAGATGGCTTCAGGAAGTCAAGTAGCCTAATCCTTTTTGTGAATGGAAACTATTTTTGTTAGAATGGCCTCTATCTCGCAGTTTGTGATCTCAGCCTTTCCATTGGCCTGAGGATGGTATGGTGATGATTTACCATGCCTTGCCATGTACTCTTTCATCAACTCAACAATAAGGTTAGAGGTGAACTATGCCCCTTGATCTATTACTATTTCTCAAGGCACTCCAAACCTAGTGAAAATAAATTCATTCAAAAACTCTGCTACTTTATGGTCCCTTGCATGCCTCATTTCTTTTTCTTCAACCCATTTTGTGGTGTAATCAGTGCATACTAAGATATAAGACTTACCATGTGAAGATGGCTCAATGGGGCTGACAAAGTCAATGCCCAACTTGTCAAATGGTGTTACCACCACCTGAGGATGCAAGGGCATTTCATCAGTCTTTGTGGGATGACCCATCCTTTGGCATCGATCATAGTGCTGGGTATGCTTAGCTGCATCTTTGTGTAATGTAGGCCAATAATAATGAATTGTCAATACATTATATATTATTCATTTTCTGGCAAAATGGCCACCACACGGCTCATCATGATATGCCCGAAGGATGTCATAGGTCTCATCTTTGCGGACACATCTGCAGGTGACTTGATCAAGACCTGTGTAGAACATAAATCCAGATATCCATGAAAAGTTAAAACTTTTCTCAGCCAGTAGCCTTCGTTCACAAGGTGAGAAATGAGGTGGTGCCCATCCTATAACAAGCTAGTTTGCAATGTCAGCATACCACGGATTGTATGTTTCAAAAGAGAATAGGTTCTCATCTAGGAAGTTGTCATCAATTACTACAAGATCATCAAGAACTTGTAATCTAGAGAGAAAATCAAAAATTACATTTACTTTACCTAATTTGTCAATGATAGTTATATGAAACTCCTACAGGAGGAGTAACCACCTGGCTAATATAGTTTATAGAGAATAGTTAGGGTCATTACATGAGGGTTCTTTAGAGTCATACTGGTTTGTAAGGATTGCTACAAGTATGTCATCCTCCTCTTATGAGACCATGAATGGATTTCTACCAATAACCATAAGCTACTGCACTGAATTGGCTTAAAGGGGGGCATCTCCTAGATCCGACTAGACAACTTGGTCAAGTTCAGCTTGAGGTTTGGCTGGAGAATACAGGGTTAATTTCTTAGTATTAATACCATCAAATATGGTCATTTTTCTTGAGTGACATACAATGCAAGCATGTGTTGTGGATAACCAAGGCCTTCCTAGGATTAATGGATACCCTTCTAGTGTGGCTTTTGGAGATAGAATGATGAAATCTGAGGGGTATTCTAAGGAATCTAGTGTGACAAAAATATCCTCTAGCATACCATCTAGTTTGATAGTTGAATTATCAGCTAACTGGAGAATAGTGGGTGTTTCCCTCAACCCAATGATACTAAGCCTTAACAACACATCCATAGTCATAACATTAATAAAGGCTCCTAGATCAACCAAGAAATTTTGTATTTGTATACCATTAATGTGAATGGTAACCACTGGACTCCCTGGATCAGAGTATTTAGGCATCAAGGTTTTACTAAGCATGAGATCAGAAAGTTGTCCAAGAACATGGACAGTATAGGATCTTCCTTTTTCCTACTAGGGTGCTTGATATAGACTTCTTTGATTTCTTTATTATAGATTTGAATTTCCTTGAGGGCATCTAATAATTGTATTTGGATAGTAATTTTCTTCAGTCGGTCAATCAGGTCATTTGCAATAGTATTCTCTTTAAGGGATACTAAAGGTTAGGCCAATCTCTATGGAAAAGGTGGGATTTTCTCAACTAGAATAGGCGGTGCAACAGGTGGGACAACAATATTTTGATTGTCAAAAGCTTCCTCAATATTAGAAACATTAGTTATTATGGGTGCTCTTGGTGCAGGAAATGTGGTCCTTGATCTTAGGTGGATATAATTCACTTGCAGTGAATAGGCTTGCTCCTTGCTATTTGGATTTGGATTTGGTTGAGCAAGAAGTTGTGGTTTCTAAGGACTATTATTGGCTACAAGAGGAGGCATAATAGCTTGTTTTTTAGGTGGAGACATAATATCTTGTTGTTGATTAGGCTTATTGGGTCCCCACTGAGGTTTCTATTGTTATTTACCATGTGGTTGCCATTGGTTATTCTATTGCGGCTACTGGTATGAATTATACTGATATTGATATGGGTTAAACTACTATTGATATGGGTTAAGCTAAGGTTGAAGGTTCTGGTTATACTGTGGCTACTAAAATTTTTGGTTATTTTGTGGCTGTTGGTTGGGCCAGTGATTATTCTAATTCTGTCCTTGAGGGACAGAATTGTGGGGGTTTTGATTCTACCACTGATTACTATTATTATTATTATTATTATTATTATTATTATTATTATTATTATTATTATTATTATTATAACCAAAATGATTTAAGGGGTCTTGAGGCATATCTTGTCTCTGAGCCCATGGTCACCTTTGAGCCACGTAAAAGACCTCTCCATTCTCCTCATCTATTTCCTTAAACTTGGTGGGCATTGAAGTAGTGTCCATAGATGTAACAATTTTTCACTTACAGTTTCTTTTCTTCTCCTTGCAGTGGGAGTAGAATTTAGCCAGCATAGTGTCCATGTCCTCTTTCTTCCTTCGGGCTTGCATGGTATCTAGTTGAGTGGCCATGTCATTGATAATGTCCTTCTTGAAGTAAGACAAGAGGTTGGACAGTTCTATCGTAGACACTCCAGAGCCATTTGTTTTTTGAGGCAAGTCCCTTAATCCTCTTCCTTTTTTTACTGTATCCCTTGATTAATTCATACATATGGTCTTAATATTCGCCCATTTTTTCTCGGTGATGTCACCACCAACCATAAGGTCCAAGGCTTCTATGCTTCCTTCTTTGACACCTTTGAGGAATAGATGCTTCTATGATTCCTCATTCAACTTGTGTTGAGCATTGCATTGTAAGTTATACATAAGCTTGGAAACATAGTCTTCCAAGGTTTCATCCTCTTTTTGTGACATATTGAAGATGTCATCTCCTTTTAAATCCTGTCATCTACAATATTCTTTGTATTTTCCAAGAAACATGTTGCTCATGGCATTCCAATTTGGTACAAAATTAGCTCTAAGGCTCATTAACCACCTTAGAGAAGCCTCTTTGAGAGTTTAAAGAAATAACTTCAGCTTATGTGCATCAGTTTTGTAGTTGTAGCTCCTACAGAGGATATCAAACTCTAAGAGGAAGGTCTCAGGATCTTCAATGGTAAGTGCGTAGAATTTTAGCAATGCAGTGGTTGGAATTTTCTTCAGGTTTTGGTTACCCTGTTGAGGAGGAATTGGGAAGGGAAAGGTAGGCTGAGCCATCCTTGGAGGAGGGCTGGGTTGCTGTGGTGGTGGCTAGTATATAATAAGAGCTAATGAGTTGTCGTGCTACTCAGGCTCATCAAAAAGGATTTCTAGATGTAGCAATTATTCAGAGGATGAGGGTGATGAAATTTCTCCTTGGGCGTCTACAAATGGATTTTCAAATAGGTCTTCTTCTTCACTATGTACTTGGGGTTCTTTAGGCTCGGGGTTAAAAAAAAAAAATGGTTCAGTTTGGTATTGACAAGGAAGGAATCTTCTGCAAGGATCTCTTCTTCTATGCATAAAATGCTTGCTTAAAATTAAATCCTATTTTATAAAAACTAGAATCATGAACACCAAAGTGGCTTGAACTAACACCATCCTCGACAGTGGTACAAAAATGCTTGGCCAAATAATCATCTCAGAAACACATAGCATTGGATTTCTATTTTAGGATTGGACACCGTAAATGGCTTCTAAGTAGATTATTTAGTCTCATTTAATTATTGACCAGGGACGTAAACTTGGAATGGTGTTTGCAAAGTATATGCTTCAAACTTCCTTGATTCTCATATTTAAACCTATGGAATCAAAATACATTATGCTTTAGGAATCTATACTATCTCAATTGAATGAAATTATGTTAAGAAAATAGTAATCATGAGTAGGGGTTACTCTGCTCGCCTATGCTGTAGGAACAGTGCACTAGTTTTGTTACTACTTGCTGTAGGAACAACAGAGTTCTATGTACTTCTTAATGAGCAAAGAAATAACTTCTAATCTAATAAAATGATTCACTCACCAAGCGGAACCCCTTGGATGATTGAATAGAAATGCAATTACAATAAGAGAATGAAACTCAAATTCTGCACTCTATTCATTCATGGAAGAAATATACTTGGGAAATAAACAGTGCTACAATGTCAAATTATATTCCAAAAATTGTATCAATTAACTCTCTGTTTCTCCTGTGGAACTACAGAATTCCACTTATTTAAGGAGGAAATACACTAAAACCTAAATCTAGGATCACTCCATTAATGAGGATCACTAATGGATACATCGTACCTGTAACAGAAATCTTGAACAACAATAGTAGGTCTTCAAGTTCTTCCTAAAATGTAGCATGCAGTGGTTCTAGATCTGCATGCGGTGTCTTCTCGGGAACTGAACTGACTTGTTCCTTCATGAGAGTTCTGCGACATGCCCATCTTTAACCGGTTTACTTAATTCCTTGCTTTCTACTGGCACTTGTGAAGGTAACGGTTTTCATTGACCCTTTCAACACCATGCTAGAATTCTTGAATGTACCATAACTTGACTCCTACAAAATGGTTAGTATACATAACTTCTGACGCACAAATATATTTTATCATTTAATACTAAGAAAGAAGTGTGAGATTTCATTCAATATTCTTGCACAACATTTGGATACAGGAGGGAGACTACCCATAAACATAGCATAGAGAAAAGGACTATGTATTCAACATGCAATCACTTATATCCTGCAACTTCTATCCAACAGTTCCAAGAAAAATACATTATGTTTTTACCATCCATTTTACCTACTTATGTCCTTACATATAAAATATATAAAAACCATAAGTTTAAAGTCTTCTTCTTTGAAAACAAAATGATGAAAAACGAAAGTAAACACATGGCAAAGATGGCCTTTTAAGAGGCTCATGAGCCATTTGGGTTGGTGGTACACCCATCACATAAGAAACAAGAAGAAAGAGTGGGTGAAATGGTCCATATTTCCAAATTTGTAGTTGAATCATGTCCCAACAAGCCTATCTCAACTGCGAGCGGGATGGTTCTTCACAAGATTTTTCCTCCAGATTCAATTTATGACAAGATGTAGGAATTCTTGCCTAGGAATTAAGATGATAGTGTTTTCTCTTTCCTTCCTCTTAATTTTGAATGTTATGAATTTTATTACAAAAATTTAGGATGAACAAATTTTTAATCGATTAATCATGATCTTGAGGAGTTGCCCCAATTGCTAATCTTTCCTAAGGATTTGATTGAGTTTGAGATTTGCGTTGTGAAGGATTACTTTTTAGAGTTTAAGGGTGAATTTGCAAGAATTTGAACTATGACCGATACAATGTTTCTCATGCACATCTTGAGGCATCATGTTAGGAGTTGTGTATATTTTATTTTTTTGAGTTTTGTATGTTCAAAATTTTTGTTTTGTTAGAGTACGTTTCCTTTTAGTTTGGGTTTTCTTCAAATGGTTACCATTTTGTGAGAAAGGTGGTGCTACTAAAGAACACTCTAGCACCTATACTTAGTTATGTTTACTCCATTTCTCAGATAACTATTTGTGAAGTACTTTAGAATCCAAGCTTTTTCTTTTTCAACTTTATCATTTGGTTAGGATGTCTCCTTGGCTAGGATGTTCCATCATTGATTATTTCATAACATAAGGATTCCATGATTACTATATCTTTTTGCACCTAATATATTAATCTGAGCCATTTAAGGTTCTTTGGGAGAAGTCATGGCTTATGAAAATTTTAAAATCTTGCGTCACATCCACTGGAATTCCCTAACCCATAGTGAGCTTCACTGCTCAAAAGCCAAGAAAACGGAAAGAAATGCAATATCAAAACAACGAAAGAGGAAATAAAATAAAATAAATATTGAATGATTGGCTTTGGGAATACACAGACATCACTACAGGTGTTTGAAAAATAATTCACCAGAAGTAGAGTGATCTCCATGGGATTATAGTGATAACCACGACGGGGCTATGGAAACCTGATTAGTAGCGAGGAAATGTCGAGGATGTTTTAAAAGTCAAGAGGAATGTATAACTTGACATACTTGCTATTTTTGTAAATTTCTATTTTTAGTATGTCTATTTTTAGTAAGTTTCACTACATCCAAAAATGGCATAATTTTGAGTTTGGAAGTACTTACTATTTTTAGCAGTGTCTATTTTTAGTAAATTTCATTGCCTACCGGATTGTCCTTATTTCAACTTTGGAACAAATTACTATTTTCAGAAAGTCTATATTTGGCAGGTCTATTTTGTCAACAAATGAGCTATGGTTGATAAAGGGCATCCTATTCTATATCCAGAAGAATGACAAAGCAAGGTCGTCAATCAAAAATGATTAAGTTTGGAAGCACCCTTGAAATATCCAAAAGTGGAAAGGCATGAAAAACATCAAAAATTCTAAAATTTCAGAATTAATGGAAAATTCTAAAATCTTGGAAAGCTCCAAAATTTCAGAATAAAGAAAAATCCTCTACTTCGATAAAAATCCTCGACTTGAAGAAAAATCCATGACCTCTCCAAAATTCTGCCTACAAGAATGGTGGAGCGCGAGTCAACTTAGTCAAAGAAAAATTTGAAAACAAAAGAAAATTATCCAACATGTGAAAATTTTGGAAAGTTTTTATATTGCAAAAACATTAAAATCAAAAAGATGAAACTTTGGAAATCATGTAAAATTGAAAATCTTGAAATCATTGAAAATTTTGAAATCTTGGAAAATTTCCAAAATCTTGAAAATTTGGAAATGTGGAAAAGCTTGGAAAATTCTAAAATTTTGGAAAAGTGGAAAATTTT
>MU224621.1:617981-633520 GCA_018584345.1 Thuja plicata
TGAAACAAGCATGAATTAAATAACTAACCCCTCCCCCCAACTAAGTATAAGGCATGGGTCCCACCAGGCCGGTGCGTGCAGGAATAGAAAAATAAAAAGTACACTATTTAAAAATAATAAATGAATAAAATAATTTATGTGCAAAAGTATAAGTTAGTAACCTGATGTGCTACAAGAAGAGTGTAATGCTAGGTGACATGCACTGATGGAGTGGTGATATGGTGCAGACACATGGAAGAGAGAAAGGTGATGCAGATTTTTATTATGAAGAAGGCAAATCACAGAAGTGAAGTGTTTATTATGGAAGCTGGAATAAAATCACAACTTGAAAAAAATCTAGGTGGAAGACCCAGATGCATCTGCTGCAGGAAGGACACTGTCTGAGTTCTGCAGGAATTATTGTAGGAAGTCCTGACAACTCGCAGGCTTGTGATATATCTTTAAGCGATGCCCGTTGACAAGGAGTTTGAATCTGACAGGATCAATTGTAGAGAGCTGAACGATACCATTATCAAATACTAAAACTATTTCAAAGGTCCCTAACTAACTGGTTTGAAATTTTCCAAGAATATGTTGATATCTTGAACCATAGAGAAATGCCCAATTGCCAATGGAAATTTTTTTATCTTTTATGAATCTATCATGCCACTTCTTTCGCTATTTTTGAATCAGTTCTATGTTATGAAGTGCAGATTTCCTGTATTCATCCAATCCATTGAGCTGTAGGAGCCTATCCTCTTGTGCTTTGTTTAGGTTAATATCCAAGTCCAATGTCATCCTGAGAGTCTTATGGTGAAACTCGATAGACATGGATGTAGATTTCCCGTAGACCAACTCAAAAGGACTGAATCTAGTAGTGGTTTTCCAAGTTGTGCAGTAAGCCCAGATGGCTTCAGGAAGTCAAGTAGCCCAATCCTTTTTGTGAATGGAAACTATTTTAGTTAGAATGGCCTCTATCTCCCAGTTTGTGATCTCAGCCTTTCCATTGGCCTGAGGATGGTATGGTGAAGATTTACCATGCCTCACCATGTACTCTTTCATCAATTCAACAATAAGGTTAGAGGTGAACTATGCCCCTTGATCTATTACTATTTCTCAAGGCACTCCAAACCTAGTGAAAATAAATTCATTCAGAAACTCTGCTACTTTATGGTCCCTTGCATGCCTCATTTCTTTTGCTTCAACCCATTTTGTGGTGTAATCAGTGCATACTAAGATATAAGACTTACCATGTGAAGATGGCTCAATGGGGCTGACAAAGTCAATGCCCCACTTGTCAAATGGTGTTACCACCACCTGAGGCTGCAAGGGCATTTCATCAGTCTTTGAGGGATGACCCATCCTTTGGCATCGATCATAGTGCTGGGTATGCTTAGCTGCATCTTTGTGTAATGTAGGTCAATAATAATCAGTTGTCAATACATTATATGTTGTTCATTTTCTAGTAAAATGGCCACCACACAGCTCATCATGATATGCCCGAAGGATGTCATAGGTCTCATCTTCATGGAAACATCTGCAGGTGACTTGATCAAGACCTGTGTAGAACATAAATCCAGATATCCATGAAAAGTTAAAACTTTTCTCAGCCAGTAGCCTTCGTTCACGGGGTGAGAAATGAGGTGGTGCCCTAGCTGTAGCAAGCTAGTTTGCAATGTCAGCATACCACGGATTGTATGTTTCAAGAGAGAATAGGTGCTCATCTAGGAAGTTGTCATCAATTGCTACAAGATCATCAAGAACTTGTAATCTAGAGAGAAAATCAGAAATTACATTTGCTTTTCCTAGTTTGTCAATGATAGTTATATCAAACTCCTGCAGGAGGAGTAACCACCCGGCTAATATAGTTTATAGAGAATAGTTAGGGTCATTACATGAGGGTTCTTTAGAGTCATACTAGTTTGTAAGGATTGCTACAAGTATGTCATCCTCCTCTTATGAGATCATGAATGGATTTCTACCAATAACCATAAGCTACTGCACTGAATTGGCTTAAAGGGGGGCATCTCCTAGATCTGACTAGACAACTTGGTCAAGTTTAGCTTGAGGTTTGGCTGGAGAATACAGGGTTAATTTCTTAGTATTAATACCATCAGATATGGTCATTTTTCCTAAGTGACATGCAATGCAAGCATGTGTTGTGGATAACCAAGGCCTTCCTAGGATTAATGGATACCCTCCTAGTGTGGCTTTTGGAGATAGGATGATGAAATCTGAGGGGTATTCTAAGGAATCTAGTGTGACAAAAATATCCTCTACCATACCATCTAGTTTGACAGTTGAATTATCAGCTAACTGGAGAATAGTGGGTGTTTCCCTCAACCCAATGATACTAAGCCTTAACAACACATCCATAGTCATAACATTAATAAAGGCTCCTAGATCAACCAAGAAATTATGTATTTGTATACCATTAATGTGAATGGTAACCACTGGACTCCCTGGATCAGAGTGTTTAGGCATCTAGGTTTTACTAAGCATGATATCAAAAAGTTGTCCAAGAACATGGATAGTATCAGGATCTTCGTTTTTCCTACTAGGGTGCTTGATATAGACTTCTTTGATTTCTTTATTATAGATTTGAATTTCCTTGAGGGCATCTAATAATTGTATTTGGACAGTAATTTTCTTCAGTTGGTCAATCAGGTCATTTGCAATAGTATTCTCTTTAAGGGATACTAAAGGTTAGGCCAATCTCTATGGAAAAGGTGGGATTTTCTCAACTGGAGTAGGCGGTGCAACAGGTGGGACAACAATATTTTGACTGTCAAAAGCTTCCTCAGTATTAGAAACATTAGTTATTATGGGTTCTCTTGGTGCAGGCAATGTGGTTCTTGATCTTAGGTGGAAATAATTCACTTGCAGTGAATAGGCTTGCTCCTTGCTATTTGGATTTGGATTTGGTTGAGCAAGAAGTTGTGGTTTCTGAGGACTATTATTGGCTACAAGAGGAGGAGGCATAATATATTTTTTTTGAGGTGGAGACATAATATATTGTTGTTGATTAGGCTTATTGGGTCCCCACTGAGGTTTCTGTTGCTATTTACCATGTGGTTGCCATTGGTTATTCTATTGCGGCTACTAGTATGAATTATATTGATATTGATATGGATTAAACTGCTGTTGATATGGGTTAAGCTGAGGTTGAAGGTTCTTGTTATATTGTGGCTACTAAAATTTTTGGTTATTTTGTGGCTGCTGGTTGGGCCAGTGATTATTCTAATTTTGTCCTTGAGGGACAGAATTGTGGGGGTTTTGATTCTACCACTGATTACGATTATTATTATTATTATAACCAAAATTATTTAAGGGGTCTTGAAGCATACCTTGTCTCTGAACCCATGGTCACCTTTGAGCCACATAAAAGACCTCTCCATTCTCCTCATCTATTTCCTTGAACTCGGTGGGCATTGAATTAGTGTCCACGGATGCAACAGTTTTGCACTTACAGTTTCTTTTCTTCTCCCTGCAGTGGGAGTAGAATTTAGCCAGCATAGTGTCCATGTCCTCTTTCTTCCTTCGGGATTGCATGGTATCTAGTTGAGTGGCCATGTCATTGATAATGTCCTTCTTGAAGTAAGACAGGAGGTTGGACAGTTCTATCATAGACACTCCAGATCCATTTGTCTTTTGAGGCAAGTCCCTTAATCCTCTTCCTTTTTTTACTGTATCCCTTGAGTAATTCATACATATGGTCTTAATATCCACCCAGTTTTTCTTGGTGATGTCGCCACCAGCCATAAGGTCCAAGGCTTCTATGCTTCCTTCTTTGACACCTTTGAGAAATAGATGCTTCTGTGATTCCTCATTCAAGTTGTGTTGAGCATTGCATTTTAAGTTATACATAAGCTTGGAAACATAGTCTTCCAAGGTTTGATCCTCTTTCTATGACATATTGAAGATGTCATCTCCTTTTAAATCCTGTCATCTACAATATTCTTTGTATTTTGCAAGAAACATGTTGCTCATGGCATTCCAATTTGGTACAAAATTAGCTCTAAGGCTCATTAACCACCTTAGAGAGGCCTCTTTGAGAGTTGAAAGAAACAAATTCAACTTATGTGCATTAGTTTTGTAGTCGTAGCTCCTACAGAGGATATCAAACTCTAAGAGGAAGGTCTCAGGATCTTCAGTGGTAAGTGCGTAGAAGTTTAGCAATGCAGCGGCTGGAATTTTCTTCAGGTTTTGGTTACCCTGTTGAGGAGGAATTGGGAAGGGAAAGGTAGGCTCAGCCATCCTCAGAGGAGGGTTGGGTTGCTGTGGTGGTGGCTAGTATATAATAAGAGATAATGAGTTTTCGTGATACTCAGGCTCATCAAAAAGGATTTCTAGATGTAGCAATTCTTCAGAGGATGAGGGTGATGAAATTTCTCCTTGGGCATCTGCAAATGGATTTTCAAACAGGTCTTCTTCTTCACTATCTACTTGGGGTTCTTTAGGCTCGGGGTTAAAAAAAAAATGATTCAGTTTGGTATTGACAAGGAAGGAATCTTCCGCGAGGATCTCTTCTTCTATCCATAAAATGCTTGCTTAAAATTAAATCCTATTTTATAAAAACTAGAATCATGAACACCAAAGTGGCTTGAACTAACACCATCCCCGATAGTGGTACAAAAATGCTTGGCCAAATAATCATCTCAGAAACACATAGCATTGGACTACTATTTCAGGATTGGACACCCTAAATGGCTTCTAAGTAGATTATTTAGTCTCATTTAATTATTGACTAGGGACGTAAACTTGGAATGGTGTTTGCAAAGTATATGCTTCAAACTTCCTTGATTCTCATAGTTAAACCTATGGAATCAAAATACATTATGCTTTAGGAATCTATACTATCTCAATTTAATGCAATATCTTAAGAAATTAGTAATCATGAGTAGGGGTTACTCTGCTCGCCTATGCTATAGGAACAGTGCAGCGGTTATGTTACTAGTGGCTGTAGGAACAACAAAGTTCTATTTACTTCTTAATGAGGAAAGAAATAACTTCTAATCAAATAAAATGATTCACTCACCAAGTGGACCCCCTTGGATGAGTGAATAGAAATGCAATTACAATAAGAGAATGAAACTCAAATTCTAAACTCTATTCATTCATGGAGGAAATATACTTGGGAAATAAACAGTGCTACAATGTCAAATTATATTCCAAAAATTGTATCAATTAACTCTCTGCTTCTCCTATGGAACTACAGAATTCCACTTATTTGAGGAGGAACTACACTAAAACCTAAATCTAGGATCATTCCATTAATGAGGATCACTAATGGATACATCATACCCATAACAGAAATCTTGAACAACAATAGTAGGTCTTCAAGTTCTTCCTAAAATGTAGCATGCAGTCGTTCTAGATCTGCGCGCGGTGTCTTCTCGGGAACTGAACTAACTTGTTCCTTCGTGAGAGTTCTGCAAAACGCCCATCTTTAACTGGTTTACTTAATTCCTTGCTTTCTACTGGCACTTGTGAAGGTAACGGCTGTCATTGACCCTTTCAACAGCATGCTAGAATTCTTGAATGTACCATAACTTGACTCCTACAAAATGGTTAGTATACATAACTTCTGACGCACAAATATATTTTATCATTTAATACTAAGAAAGAAGTGTGAGATTTCATTCAATATTCTTGCACAACATTTGGCTATAGGAGGGAGACTACCCATAAACATAGCATAGAGAAAAGGACTATGTATTCAACATGCAATCACTTATATCCTGCAACTTCTATCCATCAGTTCCAAGAAAAATACATTATGTTTTTACCATCCATTTTACCTACTTATGTCCTTACATATAAAATATATAAAAACCATAAGTTTAAAGTCTTCTTCTTTGAAAAAAAATTGATGAAAAAGGAAAGTAAACACATGGAAAAGATGGCCTTTTTAGAGGCTCATGAGCCATTTGGGTTGGTGGTACACCCATCACGTAAGAAACAAGAAGAAAGAGTCGGTGACATGCTCCATATTTCCAAATTTGTAGTTGAATCATGTCCCAACAAGCCTATCTCAACTGTGAGTGGGATGGTTCTTCACAAGATTTTTCCTCCAGATTCAATGTATGACAAGATGTAGGAATTCTTGCCTAGGAATTAAGATGACAGTTTTTTCTCTTTCCTTCCTCTTAATTTTGAATGTTATGAATTTTATTACATAAATTTAGGATGAACAAAATTTTAATGGATTAATCATGATCTTGAGGAGTTACCCTAGTTGCTAATCTTTCCTGAGGATTTGATTGAGTTTGAGATTTGCATTGTGAAGGATTACTTTTTAGAGTTTAAGAGTGAATTTGCAAGAATTTGAACTATAACCAATACAATGTTTCTCATGCACATCTTGAGGCATCATGTTAGGAGTTGTGTATATTTTAGTTTTTTGAGTTTTGTATGTTCGAAGTTTTTGTTTTTTTAGAGTATGTTTCCTTTTAGTTTGGGTTTTCTTCAAACGGTTACCATTTTGTGAGAAAGATGGTGCTACTAAAGAACACTTTAGCACCTATACTTAGTTATGTTTACTCCATTTCTCAGATAATTATTTGTGAAGTACTTTAGAATCCAAGGTTTTTCTTTTTCAACTTTATCATTTGGTTAGCATGTCTCCTTGACTAGGATGTTCCATCATTGATTATGTCATAACATAAGGATTCCATGATTACTATATCTTTTTGCACCTAATATATTAATCTGGGCCATTTAAGGTTCTTTGGGAGAAGTCATGGCTTATGAAAATTTTAAAATCTTGCTTCACATCCACTGGAATTCCCTAACCCATAGTGAGATTCACTTCTCAAAAGCCAAGAAAAAGGAAAGAAATGCAATATCAAAACAACAAAAGAGGAAATAAAATAAAATAAATATTGAATGATTGGCTTTGGGAATACGCAGACATCACTACAGGTGTTTGAAAGAATAATTCACCAAAAGTAGAGTGATATCCATGGGATTATAGTGATAACCACGATGGGGCTATGGAAACCTGATTAGCAGCGAGGAAATGTCGAGGATGTTTTGAAAGTCAAGCGGAATGTATAACTTGACATACTTGCTATTTTTGTAAATTTCTATTTTTAGTATGTCTATTTTTAGTAAGTTTCACTACATCCCAAAATGGCATAATTTTGAGTTTGGAGGTACTTACTATTTTTAGTGGTGTCTATTTTTAGTAAGTCTATTTTTAGTAAATTTCATTTCCTACCGGATTGTCCTTATTTCAACTTTGGAACAAATTACTATTTTTAGAAAGTCTATATTTGGCAGGTCCATTTTGGCAACAAATGAGCTATGGTTGATAAAGGGTATCTTATTCTATATCCAGAAGAATGACCAAGCAAGGTCGTCAATCAAAATTGATTAAGTTTGGAAGCACCCTTGAAATATCCAAAAGTGGAAAGGCATGAAAAACATCAAAAATTCTAAAATTTCAGAATTAATGGAAAATTCTAAAATCTTGGAAAGCTCCAAAATTTTAGAATAAAGAAAAATCCTCTACTTGGATAAAAATCCTCGACTTGAAGAAAAATCCATGACCTCTCCAAAATTCCGCCTACAAGAATGGTGGAGCACGAGTCAACATAGTCAAAGCAAAATTTGAAAACAAAAGAAAATCATCCAACATGTGAAAATTTTGGAAAGTTTTTATATTCCAAAAACATTAAAATCAAAAAGATGAAACTTTGGAAATAATGTAAAATTGAAAATCTTGAAATCATTGAAAATTCTGAAATCTTGGAAAATTTCCAAAATCTTGAAAATTTGGAAATGTGGAAAAGATTGGAAAATTCTAAAATTTTGGAAAAGTGGAAAATTTTGGGAAAAAGGTTGAGCATTAAAAAATTTCTCCTTCATGGAAGAAAAAAAAATGCTAAGTGTTGGAAAATTTCTCCTTTATGGAATGAAAAATTGCTAAGTGTTGGAAAATGGGTAAGTGTTGAAAATCTTGGAATATTCCAAAACTCTAAAATCTTGGAATTCTTGGAAAAAGTCCAAAATCTTAAAAATGGGAAACCTTGGAAAACAAAGAAAACAAAAGGACAACATAAATTTAAAGCATGAGAAGAGGAAGGTGTGAAGTTTTGAAGAGAGAGAAAGAGAGTTTTTGGAAAGAAAATATCTGTCTAGAGAGATAAATTTGCGAAGAGTTTGAAGAATCAAAGGAGGCATCAAAAAAGATAGTTTATCAAAAATAAAGAAGAGTGTGAAGACTAAATTTAAAAAGGAAGGTAACAACTTCAAATCTCACATTAAGATATTTTTGCATTCGATGGCTCTACAACACAATTTTCATTCGGCGGTGGCCATTCACTATCAACTTTTTGTGCCTTTGATCTATCTCGACTTTGCACGTCTGCTTCATAGTTGGATTTAATTCACAGTTTGACTTCCACGATTGACAATGAGATGTGAAAATGCGCAAGATCAGGTTACAGCAGAAAGTTTCCCTCCACAATCGTGAGATGAAACTAGGGATGAGCCAGCATAAGAATGAAAAATTTAAACATCCTAGTTTTGTTTCATCCAAACCTTCTCCCAATTCTTAGGTATCTCAGAGTAATGGCTCTGAGAAAGAATTTTTGAGTTACTGCTTTAATTGTTGGCTCTACGGGCACAAATTTAAAGACTACAGGAAGAAGGATGTTCATACCCTACACCCAACTTACGACCATCTGAAAGTATTCATTGCAAAATAGAAGGAAAGGAGTTTGCAGGAAGCTAAACAAGCTGAAGCTCCCGCAGCTAGGGTTTTAGAATCGAAGCCAGAGTCCTAGATGAAAAATGAGGATCTGATCCGTGGTGAGAAACCTTTGCACAAATTTTTTTCCGTCCAATCTCTGGACAAGAAAATGCTTTTCTTCTCTAAAACTAAATATGATTGTGAGAGGAATTTTAGCAATCAATCTGAGGATGTCCTAAAAAAACCACACTCTGAATTGGGGAAGGTTGGATCTGCATTTACACAGCCGCATAACTCTTTCACTCTGAACCAATCCCCAACTGGGCTAAAGCTGGATAGAGGATCTGGTCATCCTGGGGCCGTAAAATCTCTGCCTTCCAGGATAGCTCTGGAAAGAAGCTCCTAAAAACCCCTATCTACAGCGGGGGGAGGAGGAATGATAGGGGCTAAGGCGTCTCGCAGGATCAACCTAGCAAGTAAAGGAGATTGGCAATTAGTTAAGGGCAGGAAAATGGTAAGATCGATTCCTAAAATTTGCAATATTGATACAATTACTTTATGTAACTCCTTTGCATTGCTTAATAATTTGAATTCACCTTACAATAAGCAATCTTACCATTCTTTCTAGAACAATAGGGTTATGGAAAGCGGAGAAAATTCCTAGGAGAATCCACATTTGGGCTATGAAATTCCACAAACAGATGTTGGAGCATCTTCCCTCTCCTTTCCCATAACCCCAGGGCACCATCAGGCATTTTCTAATAAGATTAGTGTGCTTGATTCCATTCATAGATCTCCTAATCCATATAGCCCTCCTCACTGCAGTAAGAAAAATGAGAAAGTTCCACCTCATCATGCCTTAGATAAACCATACAGAGGGACTAACCTACCACTATCAAGGTTGAATAAGAATGTCTATTCTCTGCCACATAGGCGCAATTGTAATAATAAAAGTTCTTCTTAGATACCAGGAAGGTTTGATCATAAATTTTATAAAATAACTTTAGATGAGAATCATATTTTGCAAAACCAAAGTATTTTTGTAGAGACATGTGTGTTAGTTAAATGGCAGGGCACAATGGCCTACATAAATGACATTGTTGAAGATCTGGGATCCCTTCTCCCATCGAAGGTAAGTATCTCTATCTTAGTTGATAATTTCCTCTTTATAGATTGCAAGAGTATCTCCCTGAAAAAGAAGATAATGGTAGAAGGGTTTTTGAAACATAGGCAAACTCCTTTTTTTGTCTGCAATTGGTTTCCCTTTTTTAATCCTATCTATGTTCCAAACTTTATGATAGAAAAGGCTATTTTGTTAAAAAAAATTCCATTGGAATTTAACCATATTGAGACTATCAAGAGTATAGGTAATAGGATTGGTAAATTTTTTAGGCTTGAAAAAATAAAACATAACCATTCAGATATCATCATTATAGTTAAATTAGATTACCATGAAAAAATTATACCCCCTATACAACTTGGGTTCAAAAAAAACTCTATCATCATCAATCCTAAGATCTTAGAGGATTACATCAAAACACCTGAGATGGACAGTAGGTCCACTGTAAAGGAAAAATAGAAATTCAATTCCACTTCATATATCCCAGATAATAATCTAAAGGTTAATTTCATTATTGGTAAAGGGGGCTTCACCCTTGGGAACGCTGAGAAGGAAAACCCAGCTGCTCCCCTCTCCCATCTAGATGTCTTTATTCCCCCAATAGCAACCAGCAACACTTCTTTAGCCTCTAAATCCCCTCCTTCAAAAATGTTGGAGACTCCTCACATCAGCAAACATATAGTTGAACCTTTGGATTGCGAGAAACCACTAGAGACCAAGCACAATAACCAATTGGTTTGCGGACATATGGTAAACAATGCAGACCAGCTAGACAGAGTTGATAAAAATGAGTCTAACACTCAAGACAAAGCCAAGAGTGATTTGGCTATAGCTGGAAATGAACCATGCTCAGACTTGCCAATGAAATCTGAACATTTAAACACATCAGACTCAGTAGATAATGAAGAAAAATGCAAAGAAGAGGTTAATTTAATCATAAACTACCTAGGAGAGTCTTTGCCGGATGAGCTGATGGATATGTTTATGGATGAGATTTTTGATCCAGATGAACTAAAATATTAGAAAGAGACTCTCATCAAACTCATTCAGAATTGTACTAGAGAAGAAGAGGCTGCCAAGGCTATTTAGCCTGTACTTCTTGCCTCCTTGGAAAATTTAATCCTTGATAATATTACTCTTGATAATTTAGTTGCAACATCAGTAGCAGTTGATTTAAGTAACAGAGAGGTAGTGGAAGTTTTTCTTACAACAAAAAAAGATAATCAAACATTAGCCGAGAATAATGAAATAGAATGTATCAACAATAAATATTCTACTCCAAACTGTGTGTATGCTTTAAAATCCCCTATAGAAAAGGAAAAAGCATCAACTACAATTCCTATAGAAATAGAATCTCTCAATTTGGACTTACCTGACAACATAGAAGATATTATTAAGCTATATGGAAAGGAGATTCTGGAAAGGGAAGTCCCCCAAACTCAACCAGACTCTGAACCTAACCCATTAGAGCAGTAGGTTGATGCAGTCATTAATTTAGCCTCATTCAATGACTCAATTGAAGGCTTATTCAGAATAACTAATGTAAATAGAAATCTAGGTATAGCTATGAACAGAGGATGCTTAAGCTCTCCAAGCATTAATAAACTTTAAAAAAAGAGAGGCAGGAAATCTGCTGTGGAACTTAGATCTATAGATGGTAACGGTGGGAATCAAAAGAAAATTCCTGATGTTATTTACTCACGGAAGGGGAAGTGCCTTCCCAAGGAGAAATGAGAGTTACTACTTGGAATGTTAGGGGACTCAACGCCTCTAACAAACAAAGGTTGTTAAAAAGATATCTCAAAAATTTTGAATATGAAATTATACTATTACAGGAAACAAAACTTAGTTTAGAAGATAGTGCCAAATTTAGTAAAAGATTAGGAATATGGAAGTCTGATTTTGTATCCTCCATAGGTGCTTCAGGAGGGTTAGCTATCTTATGGGATCCATGAAAAGTTGTAGCTCCCCCGTCACTCAAAAACAACAATTGGATGGCCTTAGAAGTTAAAAGCCTTAAATCAAATTCACAATTTTACCTAGTTAACGTATACAGACCTATCCATAATGAAGATAAAAGGGCAGTATGGCACGAGATCCACATCTTCTTAAGTAATAGCCTAGGAGATACCTTCTTTATAGGAGGATATTTTAATGCCATCCTCGATCCAGAGGAAAAATTTAGAGGATCGAAGTATTTATCGCAAGAGCAAAAAGACTTCAATAATTGGGTATCAAACAACCATCTCATTAATATCAATACCAGTAATGGGGTGTACACATGGAATAATAGATGAGCTTGCTTTAGCCACATGACTGAGAAATTAGATAGATTCTTCATCAGAATGAATTCAGAAACCTTCTCCTAAATATATAGTGCGGGAATTCTCCCAGAGGCAGGTTTGAACCACTTCCCAGTAAGGCTTTCTATTACTGATAATTCCAAACCTACTAGAAATCCATTTAAATTTGAGTTCATGTCATTTCAAAACCTTGAATTCATCACCTTATTGAGGAATGGTGGAACTAGATTTCAGTAAAAGGCTCTAAAATGTTCTAAATAATAGCAAAATTAAAAATCATTAAAAATAAAGCTTTAGAATGGAACAATTACAACTTCAAAAACATCTTTGAAGAAAAAGCGCAAATTGAACTAGAGCTAGCTAGCCTTAATAATATAGTAATAGAACAAGGAATGAATGAATGCAGCTACCTCAAGGAAAAAGAACTTTTGGCTAAATACAATACTATTCTCCTCAAGGAAGAGATTTTCTAGAAATAAAAATCTAGGGAATCTTGGCTCAAGGAAGGGGACAGTAACACAAAATTATTCCATAACACGACTAACGTTAAAAGAAACATCAATAGAATCTCTAAAATCAAGAATAATGAGGGGGACACCACTGAGGATCCCTCCTAGATAGCATCCATCCTTACACAATTCTACCAATCTGTACTCAATGAGACAAGGGCTATTGATCTTAAAGCTCAAAATGAAATGTTAAAAGCCATCCCTAAATTGATATCAGAAACTGACAACAAGATGACTAATAGAAAACTATCCCTTGAGGAAGTCTAAGTGGCTATCTTCCAAATGCACCTTGACAAAGCACCTGGCCAGATGGATTTCAGGTGGGTTTTTTTGAGAAATATTGGCACTTTGTAGGGGAAGAGGTGTGGCAAGTAGTAGAAGCCACGAGAAACTTAGGAGCACTTTTAAAAGAAATTAATAATACATTTTTCACACTAATCCCCAAAAAAGAGGAATGCATGGAACCAGGGGATTTTAGACCTATATCACTGTGTAACACCATTTACAAGATCCTCTCAAAATTTTTAGCTAATAGACTTAAAACACTCCTCCCTCACATTATCTCAGAAGAACAAAGAGGTTTTGTCGCTAACAGGTCGATCTTGGATGGGATTATTATAGCTTAGGAGATAGTTCACACCGCACAAGTAACAAAGGATCCAATTATGTTAATTAAAATCAACATTCAGAAAGCATATGGAAAAGTGGATTGGAGATCCTCTGCAAGTGTATGGAAGCCTTTGGCTTCTCTAAGCAGTTGATAAACCTAATCTTTAACTCTATTTCTATGCCTAAAATATCGATACTTGTTAATGGTTCCCCGGAAGGTTTCTTTAATATATCTCAGGGCATTAGACAAGGAGATCCCATTTCACCCTTCCTTTATGTTATCATGGAAGAAGCCTTAGGAAGAATGATCTCTAAGCATCAACTGGAAGGAAACAATATGGGCTTAATAGCTTCTAATAACGTTCCTAACATTACACACCAACAGTTCGCAGATGAAATGATCTTTCCGGTCAAGGCTAATTATCAAGAAGAAAAAGCCTTCAAAGATATCTTAAACCTTTACTTGAAAGCATCAGGGCAATGAGTCAACCCCTCCAAATTATAAATCTTCTTTATTAATAGACCCTCAAAAGTAGAGAAGGAAATATGCAACTTGATGGGATATAAATTAGGGAAATTTCCTTGTAAATATTTGGGCATTGAACTTGATAAAGGTCTCCTTTCCTCCAAGCTCTGGCAACAAGTGCTAATCAAAGCTCAAAAGAAAAAAAGCTCTTGGAAAGGTAGATGGCTCACTAAAGTAGGTAGATCAACTATGATTGAATCGGTCCTCTCGTCCATACCTACATATCATATATCCGTTCTCCCCATCCCGTCTTGTGTTAAAAAGAGTTTGGATAAAATTTTAAGGGACTTCTATTGGAAAGGCCCAGCGAATGATAAGAAACTTTCCCTCATTAAATGGGATACTCTATGTAAACCAGTTATCAAAGGTGGCCTTGGCATAAAGAACCTTCACTGGTAGAATCATGCCTTAGGGGCCAAACTTATTTGGACAATGTATAAGGAACCTAACAGTAAGTGGGCCTCAATTTTACTAAATAAATATATCCCTAAAGCGATATTTATTAACATCTTTAGGTCTCAGTCCCATGTCAAAGGTTCTCAAATCTGGAATTTCATTAAAGAATGTAGAGGGATTATTGGCAAACATCTAATGTGGGATGTAGGTGTGGGGGATTAGGCACTCTTTTGGGATGATTCATGGGCTGGCTTGCCCCCACTTAACTTATTGGGTTTCTCTCAGGCATTCATGGAAGAGTGTGAAACATCCATAGGTACCTACCTTAAGGATTATATTTGCGAGAACAAACTATCATTATAGCACAATATAGAGGTCCTGAACTTTGGACTGCATGAGAAGTAGCATCTCTTGAGCATTTTGAAGGACCAAGAGATCACTCTTAAAAATAGATCAGACAATTTAATCTGGGTTGGCGCAAAAAGTGGTAACTACTCAGTTAAGGAAGGTTATAACTCCATTATACTGGAGAAAAACATGGATAATATAGACATTCCTCTGAATCTATGCTGGAACAAATCCTATCTACCTAAAGCAGACATGTCCTTATGGGCTTCTATTCAGAATAAAATCTTAACAGCAGATCACATCACTAAACTTAGCTTTGAAGGACCAACTAGATGTCCACTATGTGAGGAGCACTCAGAGGATGTTAATCACATCCTCCTCAATTTCCCGTTCACACAAAAATGCTAGTCCTGTTACTACAATGTATTGGCTATGTTGGTTGTATTTCGTGTTTTGCCCTGTTCCTTGTCTTGTTCTCTAAAGTTTCAGGGTTTCGTGCTAATTCCATGTCAAAATCCTGAAAAACCCTGTAAAATCCTAAACCCTAAGGCCTAATGTTGAACGATGTATCTAAAAAACCTTAGCCATGCCTTCTATTCCTTCATTACCTTTTTATTCACTTAAAGCATGTTCTATTTAAAAGATTAAGTCAGGTCGCTTGATCGCGTGAATCAAATGGAATATGCCAAATGATCTCCCGACTTCGCTTTTGCCTTATGTCGCTTAGTCTCATGAAAAAACCGAATATTCCATTTATCTTACGAGACTTGGAGATTTCTCTTCAGTCGGGTTGTCGCTTGATTCTGTGTTATAAGCTTTCAAAGTGAATGGGACCCACCCTCAGTCGGGTGATCGCATGATGTTAAGACAAGTCAACAAAATGTCTTCCGACCTTGCACCTTTCTTCATGTCGCGTGATCGCTGGATTTGCCTGGTCAAACAGTTAAGGTTTCACTTCAGTCGCGTGGTCGGGTGATAAGAAAGTGGTTAAGAGAAAACTGTCACGACCATGCGACTAACGGTTATATGTTAGAAGATTTCCCTCAGTCGG
>MU224621.1:759967-774675 GCA_018584345.1 Thuja plicata
CAATTCAGCATTGGTCACCATCTTTCTTGATGCACTAGATTCCTCACTTGAATCTTTGGTTTGCAACATCCACTGGCTGCACTACTTCTTCTTTTCCCAAATCTTGAACTTGGGCTCTGATACCACTCTGATAGGGAGCCTCCTTGGTAATATTTTGAGTTTTCTTGAAACTCTTCTTAGGCCTCTCTTAGGACCTCTAGGGCTTCCTTAGTCCACCATCTACAACTTGGAAGAATCAACTCTTCCCCTCCAACCAAGAGGCTACCTATCTTGTCAAATTCACCAATTCTTGTATTCTACAAGAACTTCCCAAATCTACACCTTCCAAAACCTAACCATGAAATGGAGTTGCAAGAGGTCGAGGGCTTTATTTCACTACAATCTTGGATTGGAACATGGGTTTTAAATCTCAAATTTGAGCCACTTATCCATCGAGTTCCAATTTTCCTATCTTTAAGGCCTTGTAGCCTTTTCTACCAAATAGGCCTCCTAAATTATAGGAAAGAACTTTTTTAGTACAAAACCTCCAAAGAAACCCCAAATATCTTCATACAATCTTCAAGTAAAGCAGAAACACACAAGTATTTTCTAGTCTTAGGGTCCAGTACTGTCCGTCCACCCTACTTCTTGAAAATGGCTTCTTTCTTGCTTTTGGACCAGTTTGAGGTCTTAGGATTCAAAAATTGGCATGTTGGATTCTTGGGAACTCCTCCACTTTGGGGAACACCTATATAACATCCTTTAATTAACCCATGGCCTTCTTAACTCATGAGAACACCCCCTACAACTTTAAAACAAACTGTCACTTGCTCTTCGTAACCGGGTTGTGCATGTAGCTCTCCTAGGGAAAGTTATTAAAAATACTTGCATGTACTTTCAAAGCTCCTCCTTCAACAATATTGAATCTACATGGACCTAGTCTCTATTCCCAGGTGGCCATACAAAACCAATAGTGGGAAGTGGAGTTAGGTCCACATCTTTGCTCCTTGGCCAAAACTAGACAGCAAATACTCCAAAACTGAAAGAATTTACAAACTACAAAACAAAAACAACTAAAAAGCAAAATAATTATTGGAAAAGCTTGGTAACATGCACAACAATGGATTCCACTAGTCACAGTCTAAATTTCAATCCATGCACAATTAAAAAACACCAAAATCCTTCAAATCTATTGTCTTCACATTCAAAGCTCTTGGCTCCAATATCATAAATACGTACAATGTCCTCTCTCTACAATCAAATTAGGCTTTTTCCACCTTATATCCTCTCCATACACATGTTTCACTACTTCTATGGGTTTAAAAACCACTAGAACCTCGATACCCTCTAGAGAAGTAATTGTTGTCAGCAACTTTTAAATGTTGCTAATGTTGCATAGCAACATTTTACATTATATTTTCAACTTACACTTTTTAAGTGTTTCTCCACCAATATAACTTATCTAACCTTAGGTAGACCACCTAGGGTATCCAAGGATCCTGAGAACCACCCTGACATCACTCTGCCCTTTGATGACATCATCAAGTACAGTCCACTAATCAAGAGCCAAAAGAGCTATTTTAACCAAACAGAAGCATAAAATGAAATCTAACTAAAACAACTTTGGTCAACATGACCTTATGTAATTACCTTTCCCTACAAGAGGGTCTTACACACACTAGCACACCCAAAATGAAAAGAGACCACCAAACTTGCTGGCATCTCAAGGGTGCTCCTGCACCATACTACCAAGGTTAAGAACTGATGTCACCTCTGGGGACAGGAGCTTAGGATCAATGCCCTACTTCTTAAATTCATTTTTAGCTACCCAATTAGCCTCAGCTTCTGACATTCCTGCCCACTGAATGAGATGTTCCATATAAGTGCCCTTCCTAGTCTTTTTCTTCACCCAGGAGTCTAAAATCTTGACTGCTATAGGAGTTGGTGCAGGGGTAAGCTGAACATCTGCTACAATTTCTTGACTATCTTACTGTAGTTTAGTAACTACTGGTGTAGGTCCCTTAGAGGGGACTAAATCCTGCACATTGAAAATAGGAGTGATGGCCAAATCTGTTGGCAAGTCAAGTTTATAGGCATTTTGCCCATACTTTGCAAGAATCTTGCAAGGACCAATCCTCCTCATTTGCAGCTTGGTGGGGACTCCCTTCTGCAACCTAGACTTATTGAGATTCACCGGATCACAAGGTCACCCACACCAAATTGAAGATCTTTTCTTCCTTGATAAACTCTAGCTTTCAACTTTTTGTAGCCTCTTAGAGCTGCTTCTTTACTTCCTTCATGGATTGAGAAAAATCATCTACATATGCACTCCTTCCTTCTGCATTTTCCAAGTTTCTCAACTCCAACACACCTCTAGGGTGCAGCCCATAAACTACTTCAAAGGGACTTTTTCCTGTTGTCCTGTTTGCACTATCATTGTAGGCATATTCATCTTGTGGTAACATCTGATCCCACATCACTCCATACTCCTTTATCAAGCACCTAAGGAGATTTCCTAACACTCTATTGATCACTTTAGTCTGACCTTCTATTTGGGGATGGTAGGCTGACCCAAATGACAAATTGGTTCCCAACCTTGACCACAAGGTCTTCCAAAAATGACCCATGAATTTGACATCTCTGTTAGATACTATGCTGATGGGTAAACCATGGATCCTTACCACTTCTTTAAAGAACAAATGAGCAATATGATTGGCATCATGGGTGGTTTTGCAGGCAATGAAATGACTCATCTTGCTAAACCTATCTACCACCACAAATATACTATCCAAACAAGACTTAGTTCTAGGTATCCCAACAATAAAATCCATACTAATATATTCCCAAGGCCTATTAGGAATGGGAAAAGGCTGATACAAACCTGCATTTGATGATATTCCCTTGGCTTTTTGGCAAACCAAACATTGCTCCACATACTTCATGATGTCCTTCTATATCCTAGGCCAATAATAGAACCTTTGCACTAATTCCAATGTCTTATTTAGGCCAAAATGCCCACTTAAGCTGCCACTGTGCTTATCTTGACTAACATTCTCCCTCATAGATCCCTTGGGAACACATAGCTACCCTTCTCTAAACAAGAGATCATTCTAAATTGTATAGTCTGCAAATTGACTATGGAAATGGTTCTTGAAGTCTTTACATACCTTGTATGCTTCTGAGAAGTCCTCATCGCCTTCATAAAGCTCCTTGAAGCTTTCTATGCCTATACTTTACAGCTGTACTTCTTGGACTGTCAAGAGTCTCCTACTCAAAGCATTAGCCACTTTATTCATCTGCCCTTTCTTGTGTTTGATGGTGAAGGTATAGGCCTACAAATATTCCATCAACTTAAGGTGTTTGTTGCTCAACTTCTCCTAAGATTTGATAAAAATCAAAGCTTTGTTATCAGTATACACTACAAATTCCTTGGGCAACAAATAGTGCCTCCATTTCCTCAAAGATTGTACCAATGCATATAACTCTAGATCATAACAAGAGTACCTCTTCTTGGCCTCATTAAACTTCTCACTGTAAAATGCCATTGGCCTATTCTCTTGATTCATTACTACCCCAACAGCTATACCACTTGCATAACATTCAAGGGTAGACAACTTGTCAAAATTAGGCAAAACCAAAATAGGTTGTGTTGCCACTCTCTTCTTCAATACTTCAAAACCTCTACCAGCCTCTAGAGTCCATTTGAATTTATTTTTCACTCAACCTTTTATTGTATCTAAGATTGGTGCACATATTTTACTAAAGCCTCTAATGAAATTTCTATAAAATTGTGCAAGTCCATGGAAACTTCTTACCTCAAAGCTACATGTAGGGGTAGGCCAACTCAAGATTGCCTCAACCTTGCTGGGATCTATCTTCAAGGTTCCTTGTGACACCACAAAACCAAGATAGATCAACTCCTATTTCATAAATTCACACTTTTCCAAGTTAATGGACAACTTCTCCTCATGAAGTCTCTTCATCATAATCTGCAAATGTTGGAGATGTTCCTCCTTTGTCTTACCGAAAATGAGAATATCATTGAAATATACAACTACAAATCTTCCTATGTAGTCCTTCAAAACCTCATTCATCAACCTCATAAAGATGCTTGGAGCATTGCTAAGTCCAAAGGGCATGACCAACCATTCATAGAGCCCTTCTATTGTCTTGAATGTTGTCTTCCATTCATCCCCCTCCTTAATTCTGATTTGGTGGTACCCACTCTTCAAATCCAATTTGGTGTAGTACCTTGCTCCTCCCAAATAATCCATAAGATCCTCAATCCTAGGAATGGGAAACCGATATCTCATAGTGATCCTGTTAATTGCTCTTGAGTCTATACAAAGCCTCCACTTGCCTCCCTTCTTTGATGCTAGAACCACTGGTACTGCACATGGACTAATGCTTTTCCTAATAAGACCTTGGTCCAAAAGTTCTTGGACTTGTTTTTGTATCTCCTTGTTTTGATTATTAGTCACCTTGTATGCTACCTTTTTTGGTAGAGATGCTCTGCGTATGAAGTCAATCTGATGACTTATGTCTCTTGGAGGTAGTAACATTGCTGGTGTCCCATCACTAACTATGTCTTTGAACTCTTTCAACAATCCTTGCACTTCACTTGGCAATGGTGTTTGTTCCATCTTCTTCTCTTCACTAGGCTTAAGCATGATAGAATAGTGTAAACATTCACCACTTTTTACTATCTACAAATACTCTTTACCTCCTTGCAATAAGACATTAGTCTCAGCTGATGTAGACCCCTCATCATTCACAAGTGATTGAATTTTATAAGTGACCCCATCTTTCCTGAAAGAATAAGAATTCTTCTCTCCATCATGCACTATTTTTCTGTCAAACTGCCATGGCCTACCTAAAAGTAGGTGGCATGCATCCATTGGGAGTACATCACACAATATTCTTTACATATACTTCCCTATTGAAAAATTCACCCATGCTTGCTCATTAACAAGAACATGTTGTCCCTTATTCAACCATGTTACTCGGTATGGATTTGTATGGAGTATTTTTGTCAATCCTAACATGCTGACTACCTCCTCTGAGATAATGTTATCAGTAGACCCTGGGTCTATAATCATCTTGCAAACTTTCCCAAGAATATTGCACTTTACTCTGAATAGTGCCCTCCTTTGCTTGGCTTCTTCTTTGACCGGTTCTTTAATGAGTATTCTCCTAATCATAATATTATCCCCACTTTCTAAATCAAGGTTGATTTTAGGGGCTTTACCACTATTATTGTCCTCTTGAGAAATGTAATTTACTCTTTTCTCACCATGTGAGCTAGAGGCTTTATCGGGGCATCTATAGGCTAGATGGCCTAGTTGATTGCAATGAAAACACTTCATGTTTGCAAAGTGTGAGGCTCTACCTGAACCTCCAAATCTGCCTCTTCCACCAGCCTAGAATCCTCTTCCTCTATTCAGGATACTTCTACCACTGGTCTCATTGACTATCTCAGTCAATTTAGCTTCACCTTGGGACCTATAGTCACTGCCTCTGCCTGCAAAACTGCCTATAAAGCTGCCTCTTCCTCTATTTTCCTTACCTCTACCTCTTCCTCTTGAGCTCTGATCATGCTTCCTCTTACTCTTCTCTTCTATCTTAAGATCCATTTGATAGCATTGTCTCACACTTGTCAAAGTAGCAAGACTCATCTCCTCTTGTATAGACCACTTGAGCCCATTTTGATAGCTAGCCAATCTAATGCTTTCATCCTCCACTATCCTAGACCTTAAACATAACTTATGAAACTCCTCTATATATGCTTGGACTTCAAGGTCTTTTTGTCTGAGGTTTTATCTCTTTCTATGAATTTGAACTTCATAGTCATTTGGAAGATAAGTTTGTTTCAACTTTGTCAACATACCTTTCCATGTAACAATGAGACTCTTGCCCTCTTTCTCCCTTTCATTCTGAACAAATTTCCACCAGGTAAGTGTTGGTCCTCTTAATCTAGACTTAGCCACCTTGAGTTTTTGAGCATCATTCACCCCATCACATTCAAAATGATTCTCAAGGCTGTCTATCCAGTCTAAAACCAAATCAACATCCATTTGTCCACTAAACAGTGGCAAGCCCTCCAAGGATTTATCACTCAAGGCTTTGAGTACCTTCAAGAAGGGTTCCTCAGGTAAGACCAGATTAGGGGTAGGTGTTTCTTTATCTAGGTCCCATTCCTTCTCCTTAGCTTCTTTTTCCTCTTTCTGGTCTACCTTATCCTTTACACTATCTGCCTTAGCTCGGACTTCATCCAATAGTTGCTCCATTTGAGACAATCTATCTCTCAACAACCTATTATCCTCTTCTTGTTCATCCACTTTCTTGGCCAATTCAGCATTGGTCATCATCTTTCTTTATGCACTAGAGTCCTCACTTGAATCTTTGGTCTGCAACATGCACTGGCTACACTACTTCTTTTCCCAAATGTTGAACTTGGGCTCTGATACCACTCTGATAGGGAGCCTCCTTGGTAATCTTCTGAGTTTGCTTGAAACTCTTCTTAGGCCTATCCTAGGACCTCTAGGGCTTCCTGAGTCCACCCTCTACCACTTGGGAGAATCAACTCTTCCCCTCCAACCAAGAAGCTACCTATCTTGTCAAATTCACCATTCTTGTGTTCTACAAGAACTTCCCAAATCTACACCTTCCAAGCCCTAACCATGAAATGGAGTTATAGGAGATTGAGGGCTTCATTTCACTACAATCTTGGATTGCAACATGGGTTTTAAATCTCCAAGTTGAGCCACTTACCCATCGGGTTCCAATTTTCCTATCTTTAAGGCCTTGTAGCCTTTTCTACCAAATAGGCCTCCTAAATTATAGGAAAACACTTTTTCAATACAAAACCTCCAAAGAAAACCCAAATCTCTTCATACAATCTTCAAGTAAAGGAAAAACCCACAAGGATTTTCTAGGTCTTAGGGTCTGTACTGTCCGTACACCCTACTTCTTGAAAATGACTTCTTTCTTGCTTGTGGACCAGTTTGAGGTCTTAGGCTTCAAAACTTGGCATGTTGGATTCTTGGGAACTCCTCAACTTTGGGGAAAACCTACATAACATCCTTCAGTACACCGATGGCCTTCTTGGCTCATGAGAACACCCCCTGCAACTGTAAAACCAACTATCACTTGCTCTTCCTAACCGGGTTGTGCATGTAGCTTGCCTAGGGTAAGTTATTAAAAATACTTGCGGGTACTTTCAGAGCTACTCCTTCCACAAAATTGAAGCTCCATGGACCTAGTCTCCATTCCTAGGTAGCTATACAGAACCAATGTTGGGAAGTGGAGTTAGGTCCACATCTTTGCTCCTTGGCCAAAACTGGACAACAAACAGTCAAAAACTGAAAGAATTCACAAACTACAAAACAAAAACAACTACAAAGAAAAATAATTATTGGAAAAGCTTGGTAACATGCACAAAAATAGATTCCACTAGTCACAGTCTTAATTTCAATCCATGCACAATACCAAAACACCAAAATCCTTCAAATCTGTTGTCTTCACATTCAAAGCTCTTGGCTCCAATATCAAAAATCTGTACAATGTCCTCTCTCTGCCCTCAAATTAGGGTTTTGCCACCTTATATCCTCTCCATACACATGTTTCACTCCTTCTATGGATTCAAAAACCACTAGAACATCAAAACCCTCTAGACAACAAAATGTTGTCAGCAACTTTTAAAAGTTGCTAATGTTGCAAAGTAGCATTTTACATTATATTTGCAACTTACACTTTTTAAGTGTTTCTCCACCAATCTAACTTATCTAACCTTAGCTAGACCACCTAGGGTATCCAAGGACCCTAAGAACCACCATGACATCACTCTTCCCTTTGATGACATTATCAAGTACAGTGCACTAATCAAGAGCCAAAAAGAGCTATTTTAACCAAATAGAAGCATAAAATGAAATCTAACTAAAACACCTTTGGTCAACATGAACTTATATAATTACCTTGCACTACAAGAGGGTCTTACACACACTAGCACACCCAAAATGACAAGAGACCACCAAACTTGCTGGCATCTCAAGGGTGCCCCTGCACCATGTATTTCCAGTACTTCTATTTACTAAAATGTTATATGCAAATTCTGCTTGTGCCAACATCAAATTCCAATTGTCTGGTGTGTCTCCAACTAAGCATCTTAACAAATTACACAAACTTTGGTTTACAACCTCTATTTTTCCATCAGTCTGTGGATGAAATGTAGATCTAAAATTCAACTCAACATCCAACTTCTTCCAAAGTGTTATACAGAAATAGCTAAAAAACTTACTATCTCAGTTAGAGATGATACTCTTCGCTAATCCATGTAATCTGACAATTTCCTTAAAGAAAATATCTGCTATATGTACTACATGTGATTTTTTCTTACATGGTATGAAATGTGTCATCTTAGAAAATGTATCCACAACAACAAATATGGAATCATTACCTCTTTTTGTCCTAGGTAAGACAAGAACAAAATCCATGCTGATATCACTCCAAGGTTTCTCAAGAACAGTAATAGGTGTATACAAACAAGTGTTTTGACTCACTCCTTTAGCAGCTTGACAGACTCCACAACTTCTTACAAATTTATGAACATCCTTGTACAATGGAGGCCAAAAATACCTGTCCTTCAACAAACTTAATGTGTTATCAATACCAAAATGTCTACCCAATCCACTACTATTTTTCTCCTTAATCAAATTAGTTCTCATTGATCCTCTTGGTATACACAACTGAATACATTTGAATAACATATCTTCCTGAATGAAATATTATTCATACTTACTTGACTGATTGGTATTAGGTGCTTTCCACATTCTCCACTACTCTGAAAAATCAAGATCACTTTCATACAAATTCTTCATGTCATCAAAACCAAGAACTTCAATTCTTATTTCAGTTAATAATGACCTTCTTCTACTCAATGCATCAGGAAATCTATTAGAAATTCCACTCTTATGCTTAATCACCAATGTAAAACTTTGCAAATACTCTACCCATTTTATATGTCTTTGAGTCAACTTAGTCTAACTACCCAAATACTATAAAGCTTTATGATCAGTACAAAACACAAATTCATTTGGCATCACGTAATGTCTTCATTTATTCATAGCTTGCACAATAGCATAGAAGTCTTGATCATAGACAAAATATTTCATTTTTGCAAAATTCAACTTTTCACTAAAGAAAGCAACAGGTTTACCTTCTTGAGTTAGCACATCTCCAATTGCACTTCTGCTTGCATCACATTCCACTTGAAATACTTTATGTAAATAAGGTAATGCCAACACAGGTAATTCAACAACCTTTAGCTTTAAAGCTTCAAAACTCTTATCAGCTCTATGTGTCCATTGAATTCTCCTTTGTCTCCTCTCATTATTTCAATCATAGAATTACAAATCAAACTAAATTTTTTGATGAATTCCCTATTAAAACTTGCCAATCCATGAAATGATCTTACCTTAGTGACATTTTCAGGTGTAGGCCAGCTCAGTATGGCTTCCACCTTCTCTGGAACCATCTTCAAACCATCAGCTGAAATCACAAAACCTAAATACACAAGCTCTTATTTCATGAAGGAACATTTATTTAGATTTATTAGCAACTTTTCCTCTTTCAATCTCTACAACACTTTCCTTATATGCATCAATTTCTCTTCTCTAGTCTTACTAAATATGAAAATATCATCCAAGTATATAATCACACACTTATTCAAGAGTTTCTTCAAAACTTCATTCATTAACCTCATAAAATTATTGGGTGCATTAGTTAAATGAAAAGGCATAACCAAGCAGTCATACAAACCTTCCTTTGTCTTTAAATTAGTCTTCTGTTCATCTTCTACTCTAATTCTGATCTGATTATATCCACTCTTCAAATCAATTTTGGTAAAATATCTCACTCCACTCAAATAATCCATTATGTCATCCATTCTTGATATAGGAAACCTATACTTCACTGTTATCTTATGGATTACCTTGGAATTAGTACACATTCTCCATTCTCCATTCTTCTTAGGTGTTAATACAATAGGTACTGCACATGGACTCAAAATTTTTCGGATCAATCCTTTGTTCAACAATTCATGAACTTGTCATTTAAGCTTCTCATTCTTGGTCGGTGTTAACCGATGTGGTTACTTGTTTGGTAAACTATCTCCAAGAATCAGATCCATACACTAATTGATATCTCTCATTGGTGGGAAACCATCAAGTACATTATGTGATATTATCTCCTTGTACTTAGTGAGAAAATTTCCAACTTCTGCAAGAATGTCATCTTTTGTATTCTTACTTTGTTTGTTAGGAATCAAAGCATAACATATATCATTTCTTTTCAAGTCTTAACAAACTGTTTACCTTCTATTAGACAAAATTTCACAGATGTACATATCTCACCCAAAGATTATTCAATCAAAGGTAGAAAAACTTTCCTATTACCATCAATCCAAATAGAATATCTATTCAACCTTCCATCATGTATAGCATGTTTATCATATTGGCAAGGTCTACCCAACAAAATATGACAACAATTCATAGGCATACTATCAAACAACACCTCATCATAATACTTCCTAATTTTTAGATTTACAAAACATTGTTCACTCACCATTAATGTATGATCATCCTTGATCCATGAGATCTGATAGGGTTTTGGATGTTTCATCCTCTTCAACTTTAAATTTACAACCATTTCCTTAGATGCCATATTTTTTGAGCTTCCACTGTCAACAATCACTTTCCAAACTTTATATGCAACTCTACATCTGGTCTTGAAGAAAATTTTCCTAATTGTATCTTTCTTATCCTTCTCACTCCATAGTATCCTCTGGATCATGATATTTTCTTCTTTTTCAGCTTCATTTGGTGACTCCTCTTGTACCAATGTATTTCTTCTACTACTGCCTTTGTTGCTTCAATGTGTACATTCAAAATATTTATGTCCTTCTTCAACACAATTGTAACAAGTAACTTGGAAACCCTTTCTGCTATGTCCACCTCTGGAGTAATTACCTCTTCCTCGGTATAAATTTCCACCTTTTCATTCAGTCTTTCCTTTATCTTGAGATGTGTCCAAAATTGACTTGTCTAGTTCATATGTACTATTCTCACCATGAGTTGTACCTCTTCCTCTAGGGAATAAACCACCTCTACCTCTTTGTCTTTGTTCATATGTTATGTTCAACTTTTCCTCAGCTTTTAGGGAAAATTGGTATGCCTCCTCAATGCTCTCCATCTTGACCAAATTGATTTCATCTTGTATTGAACTTCTCAGGCCATTTAGGTATCTTGCAACTCTTTCCACTTCATCTTCAACATGTCCAGATCTGATGTCCAATCTATCTAATTCCTTAGTATAGTCTTTCACAGATTTATCCTTCTGCTTCAAACTTTGCATTATCCTAATCAGGTTAATCTGATAATCACAAGGCAAAAAATTTCCTTCCAATTTGTTTACCATCTTATCCCATACCTTGATTTTTTCTTTACCTTTCTTCTTTCGATCCAATTGCAGATGTTCCCACCATAGGGATAGATGACCTTTCAACTTTGTGCTTGGAATCTTTACCTTCTTATCCTCTTCCACACTTTCATATTCAAAATACTTTTCCATCTCTGGTATCTAGTCAATCAATTCATCAGAATCTAATTTTCCACTGTACTCAAGAGGATTGAACTAAGGTGTGGATTTCAAACATTTCAATGCTCTCAGGAATCACTCTTCTTCCTGATTCATCACAGGTGCAGGTGCAGCTTCACCTTTAATATCTTTTTCTTTGTCATCAATAAAATCATCAAGATGTCTTCCACTACGTTGGGATGTCTTAATAACTTCCAATCTAGCATCCATTTGTCTAAGCATATCAGCTAGAATTGGATCAACATTTCCTCTCCCATGAACCATCTTGATTCTCTCTGCAATTGTAGGTCAGATCACAATCTTCTACCTAAAAACAATAACAACTAGGTTAGGGTTTCAAGAAGGAACTCAAATCTCACCACTCTCTAATACCACCTGATGCAAGGAGGGTTATTAGGAGGTGTCAAGGGCAGTACTCCCAGCTACCAAACCAGCTTGCAGACACAATAAGGAAGCCAAACAATAGAGTGAGTGAAGAAAACACATCAATCCTTTATATTAACTTGATCAAAATCCTTACATTCCGACCTATAAGGCCTTCATGGTTTCAGACATATATTCAATGAATTACAATAAGACCTTCATACAACATATATCACTAACCTTCAATCTCAATAACTAAACATTTGCTTTCTTGTTGTAATAATCCTCCTTAAACTAAGAACATACACAAGAATATATATAAGAGTCCACCAGAGAATTTGGTATAAGTGAGACCCAAATTTGGTCCACACAGATCCCAATGAGAGACCCAAAATAAATTAATCCCTCAGAATTAACTGAAGAAGTCGATGAAATATCCAACTCCCAAAATAACAGTCTCGGGAAGATGGCTACCGAAAATCAGCAACCTGTCCATAAAGCATCAATGAAATCTGTCAGTAAAGCATCATCGAAATCCACTGATAAACATGCCTAAACAATAGAGACAAGAATTACTAAGAAAGAGAACCCAAGCGATAGAGACAAGAATGCCCAATAATAAGAACCTGAGCGATAGAGAACAACTTAAAGAACTGAAAGCAAAACATATTTTTGGTTGTGCAAGATTTCCAATGACCCAAGATGCTCCTGCATCAACACTAAACAATGTTTCTAAAGCTCTTAATAGAGTACACCTTAATCAATCTCCACATAATACTCCTAACAGGGTAGATCGTTAGAATTGATCAAATTGTAAGCCTTAACTGACCCCTTCCATTATTCAAAAAGTGAAGCTTTGTGGGTTTTTCTGCACCGCAGTTTTTACCTTCTAACATCAGTTTTCTGTATTACCAAATCTTGTGTCATGTGTCTATACACTTCATGAATTCTTCTAGGAATGTTTTACATGCTGATTAGTTTATGAATTGATGTTACATGTACAAATATTTAATAGCATATATGAATGGTAATACAATGTATTGATCATAAAAGGATAAACGTTAATTGATAAAAGTTTTGAGGGTACTGATTCACCCCTCCCCTCAGTATACCATTCCATTATTTCCAACAATTGGTATCAGAGCTAGATCTCTTAATTGTCAAAGGTCAAAGACTTAAGAGAAAAGATCATTCAATGGAAAGGTACAAGCTAGACAAGAGTATTGAAAATCAGAAATTAGAGATACAAATCTTCTCTGAACAATATAAAGAAGCTCAAATCAAGATGAGAAGTTTCTAGATGAAAGAAATATTATGGCATCTCTATATAATGAAATAGACTGCTAGGAGGAAGAGATACCTGATCTATTTGAGTCTCAAGGATCTAAAACTACCAAAGTATTAGACACATCTGAAGAAAGGATCACAAGTCTAAATAAAATCTATCAACATTTGGTTGGACAAGTAAAATCTCTCCAAATTGGCCAGGAGACATAGATGGTAAGAATGATTGATGTCATGAACAATGCTAGACAAGCTGAGCAAGAAAGAACACTAGCTATTGATGATAGGAGGAAGATTGTTGAAAAGGTACAAGAGAAAGAGTTAGAAATACAAAGACTTATAGAACATCATCATGAGATCACAAATCAGATTATTCTTATCAGTCTGAAAGAAAATAGAATGAACACAAAACTCATTAAAGCGATAGAAGATATCACTGAGCTAAGAGAAGAAAATGAAAAGCTGAAACATGAAGTGATAATTTAGTGAAAACATAATGACATGATCAAGAGAGCTAAAGAAAGCACCAAAAGGATGGATGATTTTCTGGTTAACAACAATACCGGACTAGGGTATACAAAAAATGAAGAATTATGATACCAAGCTGATCCAAAGAATGTCTACACAAATCCAAGACAAAGAAGTAAGTCATGCAATCACTAAGGAAAACTAGGCCACACATCTAATGTTTTTAGGAGAAAAATGAAACGTATTCCTAACTCCACAGCTTCATTAATGGGAATTTTTTATAAATGTATCAAGAAAGGAAATAAAGCACATGAATGTAAATCTAAGGTGAAACAACCAAAGAAGGAAACCTACATGGACAAATACTATCCTACTTGAAAAATAAATGGTCACACATCTCTTCAATGCAAGAAGAAGAAAAAGAAAGTATGGAAGCCGAAAGAAAATGAAACTGCTTATCAACTGAAAAGAGTTGGTAACTCATATGTTTGGGATTACAAAATTTGGGCAAACTACACAACATGTGGAATATTTGGACACAACTGCAAAGTGCATGAGACATTGATGAGAAAACCTAGGATTTGGACTAACCCTAAAATGAAATTTCTACACTATCATAAAGTTGGTCATCTAAGAAAGGAGTGTAGAGACCAAGTGACAGAGACCATCACCTTTGTCAATGGAAACACCATTGAAGACCTCAGGAAGATGAGAAACACAATGTGGAGAAAAGCTACAAACATTGATGAAGCTGGACGGATCAATGAAAATGGTGACACATTATCCAATGGATATGGTCACATCACCACCCCCACCTAAGAAGAGAAAGTAAGTTTGGAATTGCATTATACCAAGTTATATTTTGCATAAGTTCCATTATACATTGATGAAATGCCAAACTAGCATGATTAAAGATGCACTATGGTATTACTTGTTATAATTTTGTGAATTCAATCTCATCA